>OY720444.1:16446854-16787854 GCA_963082915.1 Dolichopus griseipennis | reverse complement strand
GTTTTTAAACTTAAGTACTTAAGTAAGTAAATTCCTTATTTAAAACTGTGTGCATTATAGTCAAGTTCAGAAAAATGTAACACTAAATATACTGAATTACAGCGATTTATTATTTAGCGCTGCATGCGGTTGTATGAATGAAAGTGCAGCAAAATTAAGTGACATTTAATTCGGGTGGGACATTCCGTATATATTTTTATATTTTATTTTATTTAGTACTTATTGTTACTTATTTAGTATTTTGAAGTATTTGTTTGACAATGGAGGATTTCTGTGGTCTGCAAAAATTGCGTTATAACTTTTTATCTTATAAGATGTCTTATATTTTTTAACCCTTGAATGCTTCACTACAAAAAATTTCACAACAAAATGTTGTAAACAAACTTTTTTTATATTAAAACGTAAAAAGTACCTGCCTGCACCTCGAAATTCGAGCGAATTGCGTCTTTAGCAAACATTTTTTGCTGCAACTTTAAATATTCATTGTCTGATGATGTTGTAGATGATGATGATGAAGATGAATCCATAAATTCCATAATATTCTCCTATCATTTTTGACTTCTTAATATTTTTAATTTATTTGTTATGCTAACATTTTAAAAAAACTGTCAAATGTCAAACGCATCCATAGGAAAAAGAAAAGAGAACATCTGAGAAAAAATGTGGAATAACTCACAAATAAAAGATTAACCCTTTTTTGTGCCAATCGAAGATATACAAGGTGTTTCTTATTTAAGTGCACTGCTATATATCAATGCATAGGGACTTATGTCTAGGCAAATTTTTTGTATGGGGGCTAAACTTGGCCTCTCCTAATTTCCAAGATATTGAGGCTTAAATGAAATTTAAATATTTTTTTTTAAGTTTTCATAATTTTACTCTGTTTCTAGATTGCTAATGAAAATTTTGTAAAATGTCTTCGAAAACTTATCATGTCCTCTTTTAATCTTCTATGGTTTTCTATCTTTTAAACTTTCAAAACTTAAAAGCGAGCTTTTACACTTAAAACACGTTGGATTTTAACAATTTTTTTTTTTTTTTACTCTTTTTAAAAAATTTTACAATTTTTTAGTATGAATACAGGAGTATTTAGCAGTGCATTTAATTAAGAAACACCCTGTAAATATACATTTCAGAGTAAATCTAGAGTAAATTTTTTTTTTATTTTAAATTTACTCTAGATTTAACCTTTTTATCAAAAACCCAATAAACCCTTTTGGTTATTTGGGATGCGAATTTCAATTTCTTTTGTTACTGTAGTTGGTAGTTTGCTGTAAATGCAATTTTTAATTACATAATTTATCGTTACTTTTTTTCATCTTTATTTCCGATATTTATATAAACGTAAATATATGAGTACTTACTTATAATTACTTTTTAAAAAGTAACTATTTAAGAATTTAAACATTTATCACTTGGGGGTTTTTTTTTTGTGTTTAAAATGTTTGCTTTAATTGTTTTAATTGTTGTTTTGGTTTAAACTTTTTAATTTTATAATTTGTTCATTTTTTAAAACAATGTTTTTCGTTTTTTTAAAAGTAAAAGTTATTTAATAATATTAAAAATACAAAATATATAAAATCCGTCAATTCTTGAAACAAACTTGTTAATAGTTTTTTTTTTATTTAATTTTTTGCCCATTTCTTTTCCTCTATTTTGTTTTTTTATTGCTGGTGATTATCTTGGTTTTTGTTTTTTTATTGTTTTTTTTTTTTGCCATTTTTTTTTTTTTGCGATTTTGTTGCTAATGTCAAATTTTTTTGCTTGTTATTATTTTTTTTTTATTTTTTGCTCTTAAACGAATTAACTTCATGCCTCATTTAATGGTGAAACAAAATTGTTAATAACCAAACACTCATGATTATGTGATAAATGTGGGGTTTAATGATAAAAACAAAAAAAATAGAAAATAAAAAAAAAACCTAAAACGAAAGGGGTATGAACAAATTAAAGGAAACGATTATAGAGCACATGTAATAATAATATGCTCTATAATGTTTTGTTTTTAAAGCGAATTTAAAAAAGTTAAATGAAAAAAATTTTGTAATTATTAAATAAATAAAAAAAAATGTTTGATTATGGTTTAAGTTGGTTGTTAGATTAAGAATGTTGGGTTGGTATTACGAAAACTGAATAGTTTAGCGTATCCATGGCAACCGCTTATTAAAAAGCCTTTATGCAGACGTCTACTTGATGAAGTTTTCTCATTAACACTTCTGCTGTTAAGTGGTTTCTGTAGCATTCATTATAATGTTTAGCGTTTCCATGGCAACCGCTTATCAAAAAGTCATCTTACTTACACATATGCTTTTAAATAATTTGTGTATTATTTATCATAAGGTCACAACAAGGTCACAGACACAAAGCTGTTCAAGTGTGTATATGAGAACAGGGTTTAATACAAAGTAGAAAATGTCAGGTTTAAAACTTCAACGCCTGAATAGAATTTTTGAAGAAATTAAGATAGTTTGTGATGACGGAGCCACACATGAACATGTGTGTGGTAAAATATTTCCATTTTCACTTATGTTCTTAGGTACTTTCATTCTTAGGTACTATGGGGCCTTATTTGTTCAGTACATGACTTACTAAAATCTAGAAAAAATGATCTCTAATTATATGATCTCTAAAGAATTTTGCAGTCTAATACAACATACAAAGATGCTTTTCAAACCCAAAACGTTGTAATTTATTAATAAGCTCAATTTATTAGATCTAGAACGTTTACTATGATTTGTAGCTTCTAGCGTTTTTTAAGAAAATAATCGTGATCACCCTGTGTAAATATTGTACTATACCTATGGTACTATAGAAGATATTCAAACCAGTTAAGGATGACAAATTGTGATTGAAAGATTTTTTTAATACAAAGTTCGAAAAACAGATCAGACGGATGTGGCTGACCTTGAAAATTTTATAAGATATAAACAAAAATTCAGATCTTTGGATTTAATGTGGGGTAGTTTTCAGATGTGCGATCAATTGAAAAATATTTTAAAAATGAAAGAGATAATAGATTATAATTTATAGAATAATAAATTTTAGCATATTTCATTCGACAGACCATATTTAAATCGATTTTGTAAACTATTTCTTCCTTTTTTACAAAACATTTCGATGATCAGTGATCACAAACCATTTCAATTGATCACGTTTTTAGTGCGTATAGCGTTATGTTTCGCATTAAAAGAAAACAAATTCATAATAGATATTTTATTATTAAAAAATAAAGTAGTCATTTTTAAACCAGAAACAATCAAAATGATTGTATAATTAAATAATTATGTAATATTAATATTCAATATAATAAACCCCAAAAACAAATTACAATAAAAAAATTTCAATAAAAATATAAGTAATATGTAATTTAACAATTTGTTTTTTTTCTAATTTTCATATTTTCCGAATTTTCCTTCAGGGTAATTGAATTTTTTTTTTTTTCAAAAATATTTGTATTATTTTATATTTATAAAATAAAAAATTATCAACGCATAGGCATTATTAATTTTTTATAATGTCTTTTTTTTATCGGAGTTTAATTGAATTTTCATTTTGACATTTTCTTCTAGGAAAATTTTAAAAAGTCCAATTAATTTATTTTACAATAAAAAAAATTGTATTGTAATTTAATTCATTAATAGGCTTGATTGTATTCTAAATGAGATTTAAAATCGAAGATTACAATTTGAAGCAAATTCAGACCTTTAGATTTTTTTTTTACAAAACTTTGTTTATCTGATAGAAGACTTCGGCTTAGTGAGACAGCTTTGGTCAGTTTTAAGGATAGTAAAACCTTTTTTAATTTAAACTCGCTTATTTCTGAGTTTTCTAAAGTGATTGGACATTACTAAGTGATCATCTCAAATTCCTAAGATTAATAAGCAAGGTTTTAAAATATTACTAACCCCTATTTAACGGAGGTCCTAAATTAAATTTTTGTATTGAGTATTACAAATCACAAGGGATGTTGACTATCAAATTTCATTAGGAAACAGCCGATGGTTGTTCAATTTATTATAACTTGTGCAAAACTCTAAACCTCATTTCCTCCGTATATAAGCCATTTGCTTAACTGCTTCCCCGCCAAAAACCTGCCTTAGAGCTTAAATTGAAATTTAACTTAAATACTTCTTTAAGAAAACTTATTCACATATTTTTTTATTTTGAATCTAATATTATAAAATAAATTGTACTAATATCAGTAACTAACACCTTCAGCTATAGTGGTCACTATTTTCGGCCTAGTTATTAAGGTTGGTTTTTATTTTACATTACTATTTACATATATTACACTATGTATTTACATTGTTATTTCCAATATTATTTAAATTATAATATTTTTTCAGTTACTAATTAAATTATTAAGAATTTTCTTAAAATATATTCAAGGAAAACTTTATTGCATACTTTTAGGTTTCCTTACTCATTTTGATAATAAGTAGTACGCTTTTAAAAACAGTTTTTAATAATCGTGAGTCCCAAGTTTCCTTTTTTAAGTTCCTAATTTTGTTACTAATTAAATTACTTAAAATTTTGTTAAAATATATTCAAGTTAAACTTTATTGCATACTTTTAGGTTTCCTTATTCGTTTTTTTAGTGGTACGGCTATAAAACTGTTTTTAATAAATCTTAGTCTTGAATTTCGTTTTTCAAGGTTCCTTATTTTAGTTACTAATATATATAACTTGAAATTTTCTTTAAATATATTCAAGTAAAAATTTATTGCATACTTTAAGGTTTCCTTATTAATTTTGTTAGTGGTAAGAGTTCAAACTTGTTTTAAATAGACCTGTAGTTCCAAATTCCGTTTTTCAAGGTTCCAACACAAAGTTTTTATAACATTGTGCATATATGTATATATATATATACATTTGTAATTGAACTTATCTAAATAGCGTATGATTTTAAAAATAAATAATATATATCAAATATATAAAAAAGTTTAAATTAAATTTAAAAACTTTTATTTAACAAATGGTTCAAAATATAATTCCGGAATTTGATTATATGTATATAATATACGTATATATAATGAACATTTTGAATTGCTGTAAGCAAATTGCTTACAAAAAAAAAAAAATAATTATCCAAAACTTTATCCAATGCAATAAAGAAATAAGTAAATAATTTCTTTCTATTTTATTACAGTTTTTTTTATATAAGTATTATCGACATTTAAACTTATTACAGTACTGCTTTTTTTTTAATATTAAAAATTTCAAAAAAATAATAAAAAATCAGAAATTCCAAATTTTTTTTTTTTTCTTCATTATTACAATTTTTGTTGTTATTGTTGTTTTTCTTTTGAATTTTCATTTTTGCATGATTACTCATCCAAAGTGGGTTTTAAAAAAAAAAAATTGTAAATGGATTTTCATTTTACTGTTCGTGTTTTCACGTTTGTCTTTCTTTTTATTATTTTTCTTGTTTTTTTTTTTTTAGTTTAGCAATTATATTTTTATTTTTTTGTTATTTTGTTGTTGTTTTTTTTGTAAATTATTATACTAATAAATGAGTAAATAAACACTATAATACATAATAGAGCAAAAATAAAGCTGAGCTAAGCCTGAATTGAGCTGAAAAAATAATATTAAATCCAATAAATGAAAATATAATATTTTTCAAATATTTTAAGCATACTTTTATTAAACAGATTTTGAAAAATTTGCTTTTTAAATAAATTTCGTTCGTCTAACTGTTTTTTTACACTAGAAATTTAAGTTTTTTTTAGTGAAAGAGGAATGAAATGAATGCGGATAGATAGATAACCTATAGGTCTAAAACAAACACAGACTCACAAGTTGTAGAATAAACTAGGGCTCTCATATAATAGCTCCAGTACCAGGGTTATAATATTTGTGTTTTAAATGTCTAAGTTTTAAGTGTAAAAGTGCTCAAATGTTTCGGATTCTATTTCGATACAAGCACAAAACTTTGTTCGAATTGCAGGAAAGAATCTGCTGCAATATTTAAATTTACAGTTAAGTAAAATTTTTTCAATAAATACTTTTGAAAATTCAAAAAATCTTCAATTAGGCATGACTTGAGGCAATACCATCTACCATAAAAACTTGATTGCATACTTTTAGGCTTCCAGATCCGCTTTGCCAATGGTACGCCTCTTAAAACTGTTTTTAATAAACTTGAGTGAAACATAATTAAAATTTTTTAAATGATTTTGAAAATTCCAAATCTCTTCAATTAGGCATTACTTGAGGCAATACAATCTAAACGATCAACCCATAACCAGAACTGATCGTGCTTTCGATTTGGAACTTGTTCTTGATAGTAGGTGATCTACATTAGACGTCAAGAATCACTATAACTTAATAGTTAATAAATTTAATTCAATTTTTGGATTTATTATACTTGATCTGATCCTTATATTACGAAACAACTCTTCATTACTTATGTAAGACTTATACTTGAATATTCAAGCTAATTATGGCCTCCCTATCATGATATAGACATTTCACGTGTTAATACGTCTTCTTCCCTTGAAGGTAGTCAGACTTGTTCTAATTTATATGAACTACTCTTAGTGACTGAATTGTGGCTGAAATAATATTTGTTCAGCAAATTATTCCCAATTAAAATAAGTCCCCTACTATTCGTGAAAAAATGAGGTTTAGGGATAATGTTAAAATTTTAAGAACGGTCTAGCTATTAAACGTCTAACACGATACTTTATAAACTATAGGGTAAATTATTTTGAGCCAATTTCGCTCATGTTAAGAGAGACTAACTTAAGGTCTGATCACTATAATACAAACATTAGCAAATTTAACATTCAGAGCCAGAGATTTGAGTACGCGGACATGAGTAGTTCTCACTTCTCGTAAACTGCTTAACTAATCTAGTATTTATACAATTTGGATTACATGTTTGGAATGCAAAAATTCAGTGATGTTGGGATGAGTACATAATTTTCTTATTACGGTACCATTAACTTTTGTTAATTTTGTGGAAATTCTTTAAAATTCAAAGGCTACGTCCCTCAATTTCCTCGAATTTTGCTTGAACTTGATCAAATATGAATTCCATAGTACGATAATCATTTGGATAAATGTGCGTCTCTAAAAACCCTTAGTTTAAACTTTTGGTCTTATTCTGTTTTTGTTGGATTATCTTATAGTTTTGCTTTTTTTTTTTTATAAATTATGAATGGTAGTAATCTTGTGAATTTATGAGGTGTTCTCCTCTCACTATGTATACAAAAAATATGAGGCTTTTCAATAAATAAATAAATAGAAAAAAAAACAATTTATAAATTAAATATGATCATAGTATAGTAAAGTAAAGAATGGTTTTTCGTTGTTATTTTTATTTTATTACAAAGTAAGTACCTACGTGAAGATACTCTTATACCAATACAAAGTTTATTATAAACGAATGATGTAAACAATTTTACACTAATAATGTTTATTGTATGGAATTACATTACAATATGATGTTGATGAGCTTGAATCTTGAAGTACAATATGATTATAAAGAAAAAAAAATAATATAAAAAAAAACATTATATTGGAATTATAAAGGTGTTTAAATTCAGGTGTGACACATTACTTATTTACAACTTACCTCATTGATGATGATCATGTATTTCTTTAATATTAAAAATAAAGGAATGGATTTGATTTGTAATATAAAGTTGTAATAAGTACATTATAGTTTTTATACCCGTGCATACATATATGACATCGGGTATATTAAAATTGCTTCTCCGTTTGTAACGCATTGATCTAGACGAGCTTGATATAGTGTCAAAGGCCGATACGTAGCTTCAGCATCGAAAAGTAAATCGATCTAGTTATGTGTGTCTGTCCGTCCAGTCGGTCAAGTTGTCAATTCGATAACTGTGAATCTAATGAAGTTACGAGATTAAAATTTAAACTGGGCAGGTAAAGTAATAGCACAAGTTACTTGGTAAAGTTTGACAAGACTCGATAACTAACTTTAATTTTTTTTAATTATATTTATAGATCATAGTAGGTATTCGCGGGTATCTAAAAGTTGACAAAGGCAACTATAATCTTCCTCATATTTTTAAAATAGATTTTTATTGTAAGTGACTTATCAATAAGTAAATAAGTTTATTTAAATTACTTATGATATGGGTTAAGTTTTTTAAAAAATGTAAATTTATTTTTTTAATAAATTCCATTAAATATTTTTTGATGATTGGGTAGAAGTAAAAGTAAAAGTTTTTGTTTTCTGTATTTTAAACACCTTCTCTTGGTTTGGTCTACCTTTGATTTGGCTATATTGAAGCTAAATTACTAATGAATTTTAATATGGGATTTGATAATGAATTAAGTAATAAATTAAGTTATAAATTTAATAAAGAAATTAACAATTAAATTCAGGACTTAGTAAGTACTTAATTCAGTAATTAATTAGATTCTTCAGATAAATAAATTAATTGTGTAAAGAGGGTAAAATACAATTTGAGGTCCGATTCCGAATAAGACAATTAAAACTAAAAAAGAAGCAGAAATTATTGTAAATTTAAAGTAAGGTACATAGTTTTAATAGAAGCTTGTAAAGTTTGTAATAAATGTTACTTCTTTACTTATTTATAAAGCTGAATTCCGAAATGCCAAAAGTTTACAAACCGATAACTAAGTAGTTTGTAAGTTTTCTTAGACATTGATTAAAATCAATTAAGATTATTTCGTTTGTTTCGAGGAAGCCTGTAATACTTTTCTTTTTTTTTTTAAACACTAACTTTTAAGCTAATAAGCCTGTCGGTCTGGAACGGGGGTCAATTAGAATTGAGATAGAACTAGGTCTTATAACATGTAGAAACGTCTTAGATTTTCAATATTTACAATTCTATTTTTTATTTATTTTGTAATATTTTGTATTTGAGTTATATGATATTCTATGTCTGTGAGTTATATTATTCAATTAAATTATTTATTTATATTGTTATTGTAATGTATTTTTTATTAAAGATATATATTTATTAATTATTGATTATATCATTAATTTGAACCCAATGACGAATGGTAGATGAGTGGAGTCGAAAACCAGAAATTTTTTTTTTTACTTTCACTGGGTTTTGAAACCAGGTCTTTCGCATGAAAGTTCGGCATTCAGTCATTGTGCCACCCAGCCGTTTAGCAATTTGCAAGCTATTTGCTTGATTTCAATTGACTCATATGTCAAATTCAACTCAAATTTTGAGTCCGTTTAGAATTTGGGCGCATGCACTGGCATCCACTCAATTTGTGAGCGCTATTTGATCCGCTCAAGTCTGAATAATGGCGTAGATCGGATTTCAACAGCTTCAAATAATAAAAATTATAGGACAAAAGTCAACATCAAACTCCTTACAAGAAAGTGAAAACGGAATAAAAAAAAATAATTGAGTTAAAATTTAAGCTTCTTAATCCAAGGTTATAGGGTATATGTCATTGGACCACAGAATATTTTTCAGATTTTCATATTTAATAAAAGAAGTGTGGGTTAAAATTAAACTAGTTAAAGTTATTTTAGAAATTAAAAACAGTTAAAATAAAATTTTAATTAAAAAAAGGTTTAATACCTATAAAATTTACAGGTTTATTTTAAAATTATATATAAGTAGTTTCTACTATTACCAAACATATAAAGATAATAGTAAGTAGTTTCTTTTGTAGTTTGATATTTTATTACTATAAATGTTAAGTAGAGACCATCCTATTACAGAACTTGTTAATCTTGTTCATAACAGTGTACTAACTATAATTAATCAAATTATTAAAGTTAAAAAATCATTAAATGCCCAACTAAGTACTTACTTTAAAAAACTGCTACAATTATTAATCTGTATTAAGTTTTAAATTTATGAAATTCCTAAAATTATAAAGGAAGGATTTAATACACTTATTATACAGTGCTAAGTTTTATTAAAGCAATATTTAAGTACTTTTATTAAAAATGTTTTTATAAAACCACTTAAAGACTAGACAAGACTTTGTTTTTCCTAGAAAACAACATATTTCACACTTTTTATACTTTAAGTTTATTGTTATATTTTTATTTCATTATTTTTTAAAAATAATCTTTTTTATCACTTTTTTTTTAAAAATAAAACTTTCTTTTCACTTATCTACAAATATGATAAGAAAAGTTTTTTATTATCATAATTCACAATAATAAAAAACAAAGATAATAAAAAAAAAGTTTTTCTAAGTTTTTTGAGAGTCTTGTTCTAGTGTAAAATTTTTTAGAGTAAGTAAGTACATTTTAGTGTTAAAGTAATAATTGGGGTTTTTCTACTCAAGGAAGTATTTGCTTTAAAATAAGTTTTTTTTTTTTGTTCTATAAGTAAACTTCATTTAAAACAAAGTTTTTCATAAGTTTAAGAATAAGAGTTGAGTAAGTTTTTAGTAGAACATTTTTAAACTTTAAACAATTATTAAAGTACATTTTTGATCTATAAAGTACAACTCTGTTCTTTCTACTGGACCTTATAGAAATTGAAAATAAGCTTATATACTAAATTAGATACCTAGAGATGCTTAGATTTCATTTATCTTAACTCCAACACAATTAAAAACCAAAGTAATTATGATGTAATTCATACAAAGTACTCATTAAAAAATTGATTCCTAATAAGCTGCTAGGCTTCAATCCTAAAGTTTTTAATTTTAAACCTCTTACTAGGGTTTCAAAGCAGGAGGAAATATAAAAAAAAAATTAAAAAAGTACATACGTAAGCACTTGTACTTATTCACATATTAAGTAAGTACTCAATAGTTTTCCTCTGTATCAATTTCCCCTGCGGCGCCAAGTACACATGGTTTCAGTAAAAAATTTTTAATCATATGCGGTTGTATTACACTGATTTAACACCTTCCAAAACCTCAAGCTTTGAATCCGTAAGTATTTGACAGTTAAAAGCACGGAGAAGGATTCAGGTTTTTAAGTAATTGATAAAATTTCCACGTCAATATTTCTATAGAAGTTTTATTAATAGATGATAACACTTTTCGGTATTACAATAAAATGAACCGACAGAATTCGGTCTCACTTAAGTAAATTTCTCAAATTTTTAAAATATGCTAAACACCCCAACTACGACATTTATAAAATATTTTTTTTTTACAAGGTTAGATATGAAAAAGAATGATTTTCATTGTTCTTCTCTACAGCTAAATTATTTTTTTAATTACTTTCATCATTTTTTGAATCACAAAAATTTTTTTATTAATTTTTAAATAAAAAACCGCCAACAGCTAAATATATTTATATATATATATATATATAAGTATGACATAGTTATTCATTATATTTAAAAAATGTATTAAAGTTTTAAACACAATTCCAATTCGCGATGAAAAAATTTTAATCTTTAATGGTATAGGCTTTCTATTTGTATCTGTTTCATCTGGAGCATGGCATTTATCTGCCACTAGTTATTGGAATTACATTGATACGGGCTATAGGTTGACTTCTGAATAATAAGGTTTTAAATATTGAATATTTTTAGAGTACTTTTGTAACAGATCAAATAATGCATTAAATTTCTTGAAACTCTTTCGTGTTGCTATGGAAACATTTTCTGAATTTTTAACTTTTAATTTCTTTGGTATATTTTGTAACGAATTTCTTCTTTTTATGATACGAAATGCTTTTAAAAAAATATTTACATGTTTTCCAATCAGGCTTGTTAGATTTAAGTACTCGTACACTTACCATTGCCTGATACTGATTACTTAGTCAAATACAAGAATTCTTAGACTTCGAAACCAACAAATTTAATTATAAGTGAAAAAATCAAGTAATTTCCCAGAAGGTAATTCAATTTTGAGTTTGATTACTTTGTAATTTTCATTTTTTGATACCTAAGTACTTTTTGGTAATAAAGTATCAAAAAATACTTAAATATCAAGAATTCAGTTATTTTTCAAGTATTTTTCAATATTAATAATTGTACTTATAACTGTACTTAAGTACCATTCTAGTCAGTATTGCACAGGCCGGTTGCTAATAAGGCATTTGCAATTCATACAAAATTGTTTACAATCTCAGACAAATAAGTTGTTAAATTTTCACGCCACATAGTTAGGCGAATCGAATTTCGTTCTCGATATTTGATCGGAATTGTGTTTTTTGAACACAATTCCGATCGTTCCGAACATTAACTTCGGCAAAGAATTTGCTTAATTTTACGGTTAAATATGATGGACGAAGCAAACTTTCGCTCGCGATTTGTAATTGGAATTGTGTTTATACTTTATATTGTTTTAAATCAAGATTACCCACTATTATTGAGTATGTGAATCAAATTTAAATTTAAAATTACTCATATCATTATAAACAATATTCAATCAAAGTTTATTATTTTCTCTTATATATATATACACTATCTGTCAATATTTTATTTATCATTTATCATTGATTACATAATTTCATTTTTTCATTAATTTAAATTGAAAATGAAATTGAAAAATTTAAAGATGATTCACAATTTTAATCGATGTATATATATTTATATAATGTATATATAAACATTCTATGAGATAATTGAAAGAATTACTAATTTCATTAATTCCAATTAAATAAATATGAAACAATTTCAATATACATAATAATTATGAAAAAAAGGGTGATGTCTTAAAATACATAAACGATTTGATTTCTATGATGGATTAAGTACGAGTGTCTTTGATTTTTTTCTAATTCTTCTTATTCAAAGAAGAACCTTTATTCTAAGAATTGTTTGATTTGAAGTTATATGTCTACTATATGACTATTAACCATGATCCATCGTCCAATTATAAAAAAAAACGCGCTTAAGTAATTAAAAAGAATCCGCAAAATAAAATAAATAAACAAAAATCACTAGTAGAGTGATTTCAGACTTTTTGAAAATTGAATTATTCATAGGTTAAGAATTTTTTTAAATGCTTGTACATAAAAAACATAAAATATAAAATAGTCTTTAAAACATAATTATTATTAATCATAAAATTACCCTTTTTTTTATTATACAGATCATTTAACAATTCACTTGCGATATAAGTAGTTGATATTATTAAGGTCTATCATGCTCACTTATAAATTAGTGTGTGCATAAGTTTATATTTAAAAAAATTTTAAAGAATTATGAAAAAATTAAAGAAAAAGATGTAAAAAACCAAATCAGAAAATAAAATATGTTGTTTTTTTATATTGTTTCATCAGAATTTATTATTTGTATAATTGTAATTCATTATAAAAACGCGAACACACTTATTAGAAATAATGTATGAAGCAATTTCAGTACTTACTTAATTTATAAAATACATAATAAATACGTCTTATGACTCTATTGTGGTTAAAATATGATTTTTATTATTAAACTTTAAACAATTCCGCATATACAGTAGAAATGAATTAAAAAAATTTTAACGGAATCATCACGTCAAATTTTCCGTTTTTTTTTTTAGTGTACGTGCACTTTTGATCAGAATCTGAAATAGGCTTTCAAATCATTTCACTGGTCTTATTCATGAATTTTGTGTTAAATGCTTGGTTTTTAATGACACTTTTATAAAAAATCTTTAAAACTTTATTGCGACCTGCCACCTCCAAATGGGTTAATAAATATTAACCAAATCACTATGGTGATATTTTGGAATAAGAAATAATACTTACATCAACTTTTAACTCAATTGAACAAATAGTTTTTAAAGAGGATAGCACACTTAAATTTAAAAAAAAAAAATCTTGATTGAGTTCTTGTGCCGAAACGGGTTAATTGATAAAATTTGAATTAACTAAGTGAGTTCTACGCTTGCAACCCAATCTATTAAATTGTATAATCAAAATAACAAATACTTATACTTAAAAAAATTTTATTGAATCCTCGTGCCCAAACAGGTTAACCGTACTAAACAAACATTTTTATTAACCTCTATTTTGAACTGAAAAATTATCCTATAAAGTTGGACCAAAATCGGGAAAAAAGTCAACGGACTGTAATGGGTTAATTTTTTTCATCCAACTTTATAAAATTAATGCCCTGTGCCAAGTGGAGCATTTTTGCAAAGTTTCAAATCAATTTTTCGTACCGTTTAAGTACCACAACAAAACAAACGATGATATTAACATATTAAAACTTGACATAGCCTTTTCGCTCTCGTTTCGCTCTGATTATGGAGTCAACAAAGGAGTGCCCCCAATGAAATGTAATGTTAACGTTTTTTGACATTGTTTTGTTTACAAATTTCATGAATTCAAATATTTTCAATCATATTATATAGAAAAAAAATTAATAATTTTACTAATTTTTTATTCTGACAATATATTTTTTTTATTTTGACACTATACCTTTTAATTATTTGACATTTGAATGCTGCGTCAGGGCTGCGTCTATTGTACTATTGTAGACACATTCATATAATTCAATACATTTAAATTAGTTTGACAGATAGCTACGTGTAGATTCAAAGCGCTAACAAGTGAAATAACAAATCGACTGCAATTGCAATAACGTTCAAAATTTCGAATCACATTAGTTCTATAAATATTTTCATAATCGCGATGACAACAAAATGGGTTATAACTTATTTATATCTATCTAGTGTATCTACATATATATTGTGTGCAGTCTACACCCATAATTAATATAATAGTTTTATTTACATAGTACTTAAAATCATTTATATTCAATTTGACAGTTGCCTAACACTTTCTTTCTTCTTTCTCTTTCTCTTTCTTTTGTTTTGTTTATTTTTTTTACTTTTAAACTTTTTTAATATCACTTTTTTTTTTTTTTATAATGCATATTAAAAAAAAAAAAACAATAATTTTATAATTTAAAGCTCTGTTCTCACCCAAGTTGTTATTATCTATTACTTATTCAGAGTTATATTTACAAATTTTTAAACAATTGTTTATTTATACTTGTACTCAGTACTCAGTATTCGTATATATATAAAAATTTGTAATCTATATCCATGTGCGGTTTTAAATTGTTGTTGTTGTTGCTGTTTTTTCTTTAGTTATATTAAAATTCTTTTCAATCAAAATTAACACTAATAAGACAGTTAATAATAATAATAATAAAAAGTACTTATTCATAATTTGTAATGAATAGTGAATACATTTCACAATTATCTTATTGTGATGTTGTTGTTGTTGTTGTTGTTGGTGTTGTTCTTATTTGTACATATGTATACTTGTATACCCCTCATTAAAATATCTCAATTATCATATCATATCTATAGCATACTTTACTTATCCATATGTGTGATTACATTTGAATATTATGTAGTTATACTGTATAATCATAAGTAATCACAATCCACAACTTATTGTCTTTCAAGTTATGTTAAATTTAAATTTAAAAAATTTTTTAACATTCAGTCACGATGCATTTAAGGAATTTGTTTATGTATTCATTCTTTAATATTCGAAAATTTGTTTTGGTTTTTTTCCTTTTTTCTATTTATTTTTTTTTTAATTGTGTTTTTTTTTTTTTTATTTCTAAATTCGAATGGAATTTAGATTAAAGAAGAAGAAGAGAAGAAGGGGTATAGCTTCTTATATATATATATATTAGATTTATTACAAATCAAAGAAACGTGTATAATATTATTATATCATTATAAAATATTGAGGTGAGGTGCAAAATAAAAAAAAGTGTTGCACAAGACCACAAAATTTTATAAAGTAATATTGCTATATATATATATATATATATATATATATATATATACATATAAAAAATATGAAAGGTGAAAAAATAATAATATAATGAATGTAAGATAGAATGAGAGGAAGGTGTGGTAGTATTTTTATACTTGTGTACGAGTATTTATAGATTTCTTAACACATAATACCTATAATAAATGTGTCATATGTTTGTGACGTTTTAAATGACACGAGATGTATAGATAAGTATGAAAAATTAAAATATTTGTATATATGTATATTCGAATACCAATATTGTGACTCAGGATTTAATTCAGAGTCGAGTGGAACTTTTAACCATACAATAACTTAAAGAAAACTCCGAGATTCTGAAAGTTTTTTTTTAAAACACTTCTATGTATGAGGGTCACTCTTAAAACACTAGATTGTCACTCTTTGAAATGGAAATATATCAAATGAGTGATGTGAGAATTCGACTAGTTATCATTTCACTTATTTTAAATATTTGAGCATTCTCAAGATCTAATTAAGTTGGGTACCAAAAAATTTAAAAATTTTATCAACTTAAATTCAATTTTATGAACAAAGTTTATTATCAACAATGTTGATGCTTGCTTACGGTAACAGATTCGATTACCTGTCATATAATTCTGATTTAGGGTGCGTTTATGTTGGAGCTGCGATAAGTGATAAGAGCGTCGATAAGGGCATAGCGTAAAACAATTAATAAACTTATAAATTAATATAAAGTATTGCAAATAGGATTCACAATGCCTTTCAAGGTTTTAGCTGTTACGATGGTATATTCTACCCCCCATATAAAGCAACAACAATACCGAAAATATACCAGGCCTTAATATGAAAATCTGCATTTTGTTATATTCTGTAAAAAATTTGAAGTTGATCTATACGGTATTTGTGTATCTGTGAGTTATATTATTCAAATTAAATTATTTGTTTATATTTGGTATTTGTATTATATTATTATGATAGTTTTTATTTTGTTAAGTATATAAAATTATTATTAATTATTCGTTTATAGTAAATGACAATCGAATCAAAAACCAAATGACAAATATTCGTTTATACTGGGATTCGAAACTGCACCTTCAGAATTAAGGATCTTAGTCACTTTAAATTCGTGAATTTTTGCGAAAATTGGATGGAATGGTTTGGAAGCAATTTTTATAAATGTATTATATTCGTATTGTAATAATTGTGTAAATAAGGGGCTACCCCAGTGTTGACATCTGTCAGTTCTATACTCTTCTTCGCTTCCATTGATAATTTTCAAAAACTTCAGATTCAAATAAGGTTTTTGTATTTTTCCATATTTTCTAAATTGAAAATTAAATTTAATTAAAAAACAAATTCCATTGTGGTCGATTAATTTCGAATTTGAGGTGAAAAATAACGGTAAAAAATTAAATTGTAGAATATATTTTTTTTTTGTCATTTGCTTTCCAAATATGTAATAATAGAATCAGTCATCCATAAATAGAGATTGTAAATACATATATTTGTATATATATATATATATATATATATGTGTATATTTATACATATATTTAAAAACAAATTTATTAAGTGAGAGTTTTTTTTTTAAGACACAAATGACACAGTTATTTAAAATAACTTGTCAATACTTGTACATTGTTTTGAATAATACATTATTATAAATTTGTTAGATGTGTTAGAATGACATTTAAGGTCATAAAAATCAATACAGAAGAAACAGAGACACCAAACTCTTATATCAGACAATTGTAATAAAGAAATAACAATATAAAAGTTTATTCGTGAGAATATTTTTTTTTTTTTACTTTAATAGTCAATTGTTATAACTTTGTTCTTTTTAAAATAAAATATTTAATTGTTTTTGGGGTTTTTTTTTTTTTTGTGTTTTGTTGTGCATATTTCCGCGTTCCACTTGTTCACAGTTATTTAATTATTTTTTTTTTGGAATTTTTCTTTATAAATTAATTTTTATGTAATTTGAAATTTAATTGCTGACATTTTATTATTTTAAAATTTTTTAATTTTCAGTAAGTAATAGATATTGATTTTTTCGAAATTAACCTTAAAAATTTTATTGAGCGGTTTTTTTTGAAAGTTCCATATGTTTCTTTTCCGTTCGTATTATATTGATTGTCTGTCATAAGATATTAAATGTCATTAAGAACGGATGCAGATTTTTAATTTGAATTTATTTTGCATGTAATGATGATAAGCAAAATATGTAAATTGTGATTATAAGATAATTTTGAGGGAAAATGTTTTTTTTGATAAATTAATATGTTTGGATTTTGTATATATACAGAGTTGAAGAAATTTATAATAACTGTATTTAATAGAAATCATTGTTTTGATTTTGAAGTCAATGAATAATACGCACTTATTATACGCATGCAGCGACGAAGGATTTTAAGACCTTCGTTTAGTTAGTTTTAATGCGACTTCATCTTAGGTTTCCATAAGTGTGTTCTTTTAAAACTTAAGTTGGATCGAAAAAAGATTGGGATACGAATAAAATTCTCGAAGACCAAATTTCCACTAAACAAAGTTCCCTAAAATAATGGTTTCAAAAAAGCAATGCTGTTTTTTGCTTTCGTCTTTTACAGAATACTTATATTATGTGTTTATATTATATTTCCTTATTGAGAATTTTGTCTTTGAGATTTTGGCTCGAGGATTTCATGATAGACCCTAAAAGATTTGGTTCATTAATGAATTTTGTGATTTCTGTATGAAATTATTGATAATGATCACCATGCATCACATTATTAAAAGGGTGCAGCAATGAACTGCAGCTCAACCGACAATTAAAAGAACGATATTTTTTTCTTTTTCTAATCTGCAAAGTGTCAGGAGTACACCTATAACATGCTGTAGAACTGTATAAAAAAATGAAGCGTAAGTTTGATGAAGCTAACGAACTTCTATGCAATTCAAACATTCGGCCAATAACAGAGTAAAATGGGCAGATTATTTAGAAACCGATTTCTCCTTAGAGATAGGAAAATTTAAAAAAAAAGAGTTAAACATTTTTGGGAGTTCCCTAACCAAAGATTACCTAAAGTGAAGAATTATAACTCGCCGAACTTAGAGAAAAGTAAATTATTTTATTGAAGAGAAGGTTTCTTACAATTTTGGTACTTAAAAACTTTTGCAACCCGACCAATCTTAAACCCTCTTTTTGAATTGAAGTCAAGCACTACCATAGAAATGGAATATCCGCATAGTTTCGATTTATAAAAGTTAAGTGTCCAAGTTTTAATAACATTTTTAACTCTCGACAAGTGATCGTAAGTCCTTTTGTCAAGTTTCTAAAAGTCTTTAAGAAATTCGCTTTTATTCAGAAGTCCTGTTTATTTTCAAAAGTTTAGGTGTGCTTAGTTTTAAAATAACAGAATTTTACTTAACTTTACATAAACTTTTATTTAAAATAATATCTTTAATTTTCAAAGTCATTTGTTTTAAATTCTTTAGACACTTTTTAACACTTTGCTCTATTTCCACAAATTTCGAAAACATAATATTCTAATTTTATCTTATTTTCCAAAGTAAAAATAAATGATTTTTTAAAAACTTATATTTATTCTCTTAGAACATAACCTGAAATAAATTTTTTTTTGCTGTACATTTCAATTGTTTTTTAAATGTTATCAGTTCTCACTATTCTTTTAAACACGTTACATTGTGCCAAAAAAAAAACTTTCCTTAAGCATGGGAGCATATAAGTACTTATATATATATTGAAATCTATAAATTTCATTGAATAACATATAAATTAAATTAAACTTTTAAAAGGGACATTATTCGAATTTAGTACTATAAATTTTTGTAAATTTTTGTTTTAAAAGGATAAGGAACCGCATTTATACTTATACTATATAGTTTACAACATTGGCAACATTTACAAAAGTGGTAACATATTTTTACCCGTATGCACGAAAGCCAAAGGGTATACTAAATGTGCTGTAGAGTCTGTGACGAGGATAGGGGAAAAAATAGACTCAAAACAATGAATTGCAAAAAATTTAAAAGTAAATCGATTTTGTAATGTTTGTCCGTCCGTCCGTCTATATGCACGATAACTCAAAAGCTAATGGAGCTATAGGATTCTGAAATATTCACAGAGTCGTTGAAATGCATAAAGCAAGAACCGTTATCGCTATCCAGCCAGTTTGGCTATCCATCGAAATCCAGCAAGTTTGATCAATAGATTTGAGGAGCTACTACTTATAAGGCTTTTTTTAGTCTAATGCAGTGAGTTCAAGTAACTGTTATACAACTTCTTTTTTAATCTGACAATAACTTAATATCTTTTAAGAAACTGAGTATCTGAAAGTAGTTAACCTTAATGGCCAAGATCTGCCCAAAATATAGTTTGTGTAATATAAAAGGTTCGAATAGCTGCAGACATAACGCAGAGTCTATTAAGTGCGGTATATTTGAAATTTTGCAAAAAGTAATTCACCGGATGATATACTACGTTCGAGTACTATGCGGGGTATCCTAGAGTTGACACAGTCTATACTCTACACTACTCCTCGTTTTTCCCAGTATTGGTAAAAAAAAATTCTTGAGGAAAAAATGAAAATAATGTCACACGTCAGGAAATTGCTATACATTATATTATGTAATATGTTTATATATATATACTTAAATTCATTGTACCCATGTTACTCCTTCTTATATGCAGTATTAAATGTTTGAAAACGGAAAAGAAATTCTAGTATAGTACTTAGTACTTAAATAATACATAACTATATACCATAATACTTATGGCTTTTAGTTCACCATTTCCTTTTAAAACGTGTGGCTTTTTCTTACCTCTTTACAGGGTTTTTTTTTTTTTTGGTAACATAAAACTTAAATAGAAAAAGAATCTAAAGATGTTTTTTTTTTTTTTTTGTTTTTGTATTGAAAACTACTTATAATTTTTTTTTTAAAAAGTATTTAATGCAACTTAAAACAAACATATTAAGTACATACTCGTACATATATTTATGGAAATAAGAAACTTTCAAAAGTATTGAATACTTAAGTAACTTAAAAGGTAGTTGAACTTAAATTCTAATTTATAACTTAAAAAAAAAAAAAAAAATGAAACCAAAAGAATATGTACTTAAATATATATTTAGTATAATGTATTAAACTAGTATAACATTTAGATTATATGACATGTACATGCCATCCGAAAACTTACCCAATCCCAAATCCTTATTATCCTTTTTTTTTTTTTTTGTTTTTCATTTTCGCAATTTGTTAGAATAATATAACGGATATAAAGGATAAATTATGCAAAGTGAAAAAAAAAAAAACTAAAGTGAATAAAATACACATTTTTATTTTTAGATTCGTAATTTGTTTTTAGTAATTGTATTTAGAGAATGACGACGAATACATGAAATTTTTTTACGAAAATAAATTAAAATGACAAAAAATTTTACGTAAGTAAATCCTTTTATCCGTATTACAATTTGCATACAATATACAAATTTGATGAACTAAGGTAAATTTTTAATCAAATTTATAAATCAGTGCTTCTTAAATTTTTTTTTATTATTTTTAATTCTATAACAGTTTAATTGAATTAAAAGATTGTTTTATTAAATTTAAAGTTAAAGTTTTGAGAAGTACTGATATTTCCTATTTGGAGTTATCTAAAACCTCATATCCCCTCATTAGGTTAAAAATTAATTATTCTAAGTTAAAACACAAGTTTTTTATTAATGTCGCCTAAAAATATGCAAAAAAAGTTGAAAATTTTGTTTTGCATAAAAATGTGGGTTTTTAAGGAAAATTACTAAAAAAAGTAATTTTTATTACAAATGCCCCTTACGATTCATTACTAAATAAATAAAATAAAAATAAATGTTTTTAATAAATACGCCACAATATGTTAATGTGTTAATTGAGAACCTATGAGAACCTTGAACTATAAATATTGGTATGGGATTGATATGGGTTCTTTTGATGAATAGTTGAGTGTTTGTAGCAAACGTCTGATAAAAAAAAAAAAAAATGCAGAAAAAATAACATTTGGTTCATGAACTACCGAAACTATCAAAAATTTAGATACTCGAAAACTTTCTTTGGGAACAGGACTAAGTACATAATATTATACTTTTTGTATATTTTCCTATCTATATTATTTCGAGAAATTGTCAATTTTTGGACATTGTAACAAGAATATTAATTAATTGAATTCTCTAAAGAAGTGATCTCATATTGTTTCCGAAATTCTCGGAATCCTGCAGCTACTAAATATACAATCATTTATTTATTTGATATTATTTATCAATGCATCATTAAAAAAATGATAATGTAATAATTTTAATTTATCGGTTACTGATGAGACCATTATAGTAGATTGGGATACTATTACTGGATTATCTTTCTTTAATTATTTTATACTTTTATTATATTTGATTTTCGTACGATCGGAATATAAACTATAAGTTCGAAGTCATAAAACATTGTATGTTCATATATTGCATACTTCTAGGTGAGCAGTTAAGATTCTTAGTTCCCTTCACGTAGTTCCCAATGGAAATCTTTATAATTTTTTTTATATTCGTCCGATCAATGCCTCTATACAAAAATTCCAAGTCATAAAACATTTGATGTATACATATTGCATACTTCTAGGTGTGCAATTAGAATTTTTTTGTTTCCTGCACAGGGTTTTTAATGGAAATCTTTATAATTTTTTTATATTCGTTTGATCAATGCCTTTAAAATTCGATGGAGTTTGTGAGATTTAACTGGAAGGGTGTAATTAAAAAATTTCATAATTTTTTCTATACATATCTAAGTGCTTACTCTTTATTAAACTGCAAATAAAGCATTATGATATCATTTTATGATTACTTTCCATGTAACATAAAATTTTTTATAAAAATTTTCATTCTAATCATTGGATATTGCCAATTCAATTTGGTAATCATACTCATGTCTCCATATAAATATATGAGTATTTACATTTATTCATAAAAAATTTTGATTACATAATATAATTTCAAATGTTTACTTTCAAAAAATTTTATTACAAATTCACAATTAATATATGCACTTTTTTTATGCACTATTATTTAATAATAAAAACAATTTAATTTGATTTTGAAAAAGCAACTATATATTTGGAAAGAATTTATACCACAATTCAAGCTTATGTTTAACTATTATTTATACTCTATTTCACTTTGGTTAGTCTGAACTCTGAAACTATATTTGGTTTTTACTCTTTTAATTTTTTTATTAAATCTTTATTGAAATATTGTATATATATATATGATATACTCTGTGATTTATAACCAATATATTACTCTCACTTGTATAGCTTCTATTTTTTTAACTAAATACTTTTTTTTTTAAATATTCATGGCTTGTATTTTTTTCATGACTTTTTTTTTATTTGTTTTTTTTTTTTGTAAGAGTTATGATCCATTTATAATCCGCTACTTTATATATATATACACTTATACGTGATGGATTTTTTTTTTGTCTTAAGGACCTTATATATATATAAAATCTATAAAGGTAAAAAAAACAAACTTTTTAAAATGTAAAAATTATACACCTGTATATTATTTACTTAAAAAAAAAAAATGTAAAACAATACGAGAAAAAAAAAATCTAAAATTTTTTTTTTAAAAAGCTAAAAAGTGAAAAAAAAAAAAAATTTGTAAGTGCATTCTGTTTTTTATGCTTTGTATTTGGTAAAAAAAAAAAAAAAACTAAAGCATAGTATTCAAGTGTTACCTTTTAATACCAAATATGTTCATTTTAAAACAAAAAGTCGAGAGTAAAAGAGAAGGCTGAACATAGAAAAAAATCAAAAACCAAAAAAGAAATAAAAAAAAAGAGCAAGGCTGATTTTTTAAAAGCATATACTACACTTCATTTTATGATATTCTATATATATATATATATATATATATACATTAGTATATACCTATATACTTGCATATTATATATTATTGTAAAAATACAATATTGAATTTGATTTTTTAAAAACTTTCGGAATTTTAAAGTATACTTACACACTTACATTGTATTATGTGTTTATAAGAGTATGTGCTTTTTTTTTAGTTACTAAAAAAGTATATATATATATATATATATAAAATATATATAGATGTCGTATAGTGGTAATGTAATGTCTTTTTTTAAGTCTATGTAGTATAATATTCATTACAAAAAAAACATAAAAAAACGTCATCGGATATATTGAAATACCTACCTTCTTTTATATCTTAATACTTTCTTTAACTACAGTTTTGTTGTTGTTGTTGTTGTTGTTGCTAAAGTTAAACCAAAAGGAAAGCCAAATTTAGATTATGTTTTAACTTTTGAGGTACTACTTTTTAATTGATTGTCCAACTGTCATAATATTTTATTACAGATTAAGTAGTAGGACCGCTGTGCAATTACACAAGTTTCTTTTACACATTTTTGCTGAAGTATTTTATCTATTCTAGCATTACGTAATAAGGTCATTTTGAAATACTTTGTAATACCGAGTTACTTTAGAAAATTTTTTAGTACTTTAAGAATATTAATTTAATTTAGTGATTTTTAAATTTTAAAATAACTATTCGAATATGACTACATTTTCAAATTAAATTAATATGATTATCATTATTTTCTTTCCCCTTATTTTCGAATTTCGATTTTGTTTAACTCTATTTCCATTCTATTCATGAATAAAATGAATTTAAAGGTGTGAGTATTGTAATCATTATTTAGTGTGTGAAGTATTAATAATAATTCGAGATGTGAAATATATATTTTACATTTTGGCAAGATCTCTCCAACTCTTGTGTGTTATATATATATGATAACATTAAAGATTTTAATCTTGTGAGTATCTTTAAAGTAGTAGTTGAAAGTTTTCTTCTCTTTCTCAATGAAAAAATCATAGATCGTGTGATTTCTTTCCCCTTATTTTCGAATTTCGATTTTGTTTAACTCTATTTCTATTCTGTTCATGAATAAAATGAATTTAAAGTTGTGAGTATTGCAATCATCAGTTTAGTGTGTGAAGTATTTATAATAATTGGAGATATGAAATATTTATTTTGCATGTTGGAATGATCTCTCCAACTCTTGTGTGTTATATATATATGATAACATTAAAGAGTTTAGTCTTGTGACTTTAAAGTAGTAGTTGAAAGTTTTCTTCTCTTTCTCAATGAAAAAAATTCTATATTAAGTGCCAATTTCTTAACTATATGGCTAATAAGCCTCTCTTTACTATAGGTGCAAAAGATATTGGAGCTAGAGGAAATATACATAATAATAATACTAGATCTTATAACATGTACAAATGTTTTTAAATTTTTAATAGATACCATTCCTTACCATTTAGTTTGTTATATATTTACATATATATATGTACTTTATTGTTTATATATATTTGAGCTATGTACTACTGTATCTGTGAGTTATATTATTTTTGATCAATTATTTGTTCATATTTTGTATTTATTTATAATTTATATTATTAATTTTATTAATGCGAAACTTTTCTTCACCATTTTCTAGTGTTCGTTGCTAGTCTTTAATCTTCGTTAGTTTCAAATTATCATATTTAGATGGCTGGTAAATAAAACGAAGCTTGCACTTAAATTTAATTTTTTCAAATAAGAAATAGTATAGTTCCTATATTATCAAATTATATTCAATTAAAACTTTTGCCTATATATCTTGTGGTTGTCAAAGCGACTAACTCAACTTTATTAAACTTAATTTTTAATATAATATTAATGTTAAATTTTACATATATTGTCATCATTTATTTGAAAAAAAAACTACTGTTATCTAATAAACGATAAAATATTTGTGTTATCATTTTCCTTCTCATTTTCTTTCCCTTTTTTTATAATTTTTTTTTTTTGAAATTTTCTTATTATTTTTTTATTGATATTTGCTTTCTATATTCTGTTTTTCAATACAAATTCCATTTTTGTTTTTTTTTAATACTTTATCGAATGTATAGCACCTGTGCATCGATAATGAATTTTCATGTTTTCCATGTATACAGGTATTCCTTTAATATGTCGGAAAAACTTTAGGGAAAGAAAAATAATTATTTGTTTATTTTTCATATTTTTTTTTTTGTTGCCTTTCAAATTTTGTTTTGTTGCACTTAAGAAGCTATGTGAAAAATTTAATAGAATTTTGTTGTACTTACATACATACATACATACATTATTAGATTTTTGGAATTTAAAATTTTCAAAAAAAAATTGAATAAGTAAAAAGTTAGAAAGTATATAGTAATGGTGCTATAAGTAAGTATCTTTAAAATTATTATTAAAATTTAATTATGCAAAAAACTTATTTTTAAAAAAATTATCTGAGATTTTCCAAAAAAAAAAATTATATTTTACTTAAAAATTAATTTTAATTTTTTTTTTTGGATTATGTTATTAAGTTTGCAAAAAACTTCTTATTGCATTAAAAATTTAAGTTTTATTTAATTAGATTCAGAATTTAAAGTAAATATATGATAAGTTGTAAGTAAATATTTTAATATTTTCAGGTAAAGAAATAAGTACTCGTGTATATAGAAAATTCTTGTACTCTGCATCTGTTTTCGAAATCTCAGATAATTTTTTTGAAAATAAGTTTTTTGCATAATTAAATTTTAATAATAATTTTAAACATACTTATAGCATCTGTTTTCGAGTCCTTCTTTAGAAGCTATTGTAGACTATTTCTTCTTCTTTAAAAGCTACCGGATTTATTTTCTTACTTCTCTAGTTATTCTACACAATGGTTAAAATCACTGCTATAAATAATAATATCTCTTGAGTTGTAGTTACCTGATTAATTTATCTTGTCAAATTTTATTCAGTTCCCTTGACTGCTTGATCTTCGATTCATTCACCTTGGAAAACCCAATTTCTAGCTCATTAAAAATTGTCTTTTTTCTTGATTGATTCATCTTGCAAAATCTTATGTCTAGCTCCTGGAAAACTAATTACTTAATAAAGATTTGTGAGGCAATTCAAAGTTCATCAATTTTTTTTTGAAGCTTCTGGTGAATCATAAGTGCTACATATTCAGTCCTTAATTTGATCTTTGATTTATTCCTCTTGGAAAATCTTATCACTAGCTCCGTTGAAACCAGTTATTTACTTAAGTTATATTTGAGCAATTCAAGATTTTTAAATGTCTTAATACATCTAGCTCCTCGATAATAATTTACTTATAGTAAATATATTTTAGACAATTATTTGTCCCTGAACACTTTCTTTGAACTTAACCACCAGGTTCAAGGAATTTCAATATTTTGATATGAATGAACCCTGAAAAAGAAAAGAAATCACAATATAAATCATAATCGTTAAGTCATGGTTGTCATATATAACAGAGATGTGGTTTTGCTAAAGCAGAATTACCATAGACTAAATATATTATTCTTTCGATCTTTTCCATTTAAATCTTTAGTGTATGTACAGTCGATAATTAATTTGGATCTTTTTAAGATATTTTAAATTTCGACTTTTCTGAATCCGATTTTATATAAGCGATTAGAATATTTAAGCCTTTGAATTTTAGCTTTGCTTCAGTAACAATACTGTAAAATAAAATGTTATAAGTTCCTCGTTGAAAAAAAATATAAAATATCTTCAGTCCTTCTGTTCTATTGTTCTAGTAAGCTTTAGTTGGGGTCAAATCAAACCATGGGATCGGGAGGCTCCTAAACAGAAGGAACAGACTTTTCGAAAAATTTCTTCTAACCGTCAGAATAAGTTAAAATTTTGTACATAAACTATTGGGTGGGTATTCACATAAAGAGGAGCTTTCATAAACTGATTCTGGTATCATGGGGCTTAGAGATTTTGAGAGTTTCGAGAATGTCAAGTTTTAATAATTTTCATAATATCTCAACCAGTTTTAATGAAATTTGGTATGAATGTTTTTATTTGTTAAAAGAAAGAACGATTTCGTTGATGGACCAAATAGGATCATGGGATCGGGGGACTCTTATATAAAATAATCGGACTTTGTAAGAAATATTTAAAAGACTTTCCAATACAAACCACATTATGCATGAAGAAAAGCTTATACAATCCATCTTGAATTTATTTCTACATTCTTTTTCCCAAAGTTTGATTAAACAATAACCTTCCAATTACATCAAGTGTAATTAGTTGATAAGATGAGACTATCCCATATTCTTTGGAAAATTCTTTTAAAGGATTGGCTCTTATACACTTTTTAACTGTTAACATTCAAAACAGTTTTTTTTTTTTCAAATCAAGCACTTGAAAATTTTTATTGTATTATTATTATTGTTTATAACTTTTCTTAGTAAAAGTTATTCTACATAACTTTGTAATACCAATTTAAAAAATTTTTTTATATGGTATATTACATATGTTGTTTTCTTATTTCAATTGTGTTCAAATTGATAACAACCATATTATGATCAAAATCAAGACATTATTTTTATTCAATTTATTCAATTTATAAGTAAATATAAAAAAAACATACGTCATTTTCTTTAAATATTATGATGATATTCTATTTTAAAAAACCGCATTTTTTACATATGGTATATTTTTTGCAATGGAATGCAAATAAAACAAGTTGATAAGATTATATTATACTTGTATATAAGATTTTGTGTAATATTTACACAAATTCTATTACTTATGTACTTTCTTATTTAAAGTTTATTTATATGTTTATTTTAATATTTATTTAATTTTATATTTGTCATTACTATTATTATAATTCAATTTGAAAAAACTTTTATGATTGTCATACATTGTTAAATTTTTTTATACATATAGGAATTGTATTTTATATTAAAAATGTAATTTAATTAGAATATAAAATCTCATAATTTTAAATGACTTTAAGAATATGTAATTTAATTTTTCAAGTTCAAAAATTCTTAGTTCATAGCTGCTCTTGAAAGGATGTCTGGTGTTTTATATAATGTTATGTAGTATGTTGAATTTTCCTGAAATATAATTATAAGTTTTCATTTTCTATTTTTCTTTTAATTACATTTTTAATTTTAATTGGGTGAACTTTTATAATATTAAGTATAGTATAAGTAGCTTTATTAAGGTTAAGAGAATTAAGAAATGGTAGTTTAAGGTTATTATGGAAATGTCAAATAGTTATCATGCGTTTGTTATGTAAAAATGTGTGAATGCAATGGAAATGAAAATATTTTACACGTGAGGAAACATATTATTAAAAATGTTCATAAGATTTAATAAATAATAGTACAGTGATTTAAAAGAAGAATTCATTAGATAATTCTTACTTAAGTATGCACAATAAAACATTTAGGAATTCTTTGGTTCTATGTAGGAATACAAAATAATTCGTATTACAATGAAGGTTTCAAAAACTATTAACCAATTCGAATATGAAGAGATTTTTCAAATTAATAAAAATTTAAAAATAAGAATTTTAGAATCACTTTAAAAATAACAACTACATTTTTTTAATTTTATAAAAAAATATATAGTGTTGCCGTGTATTCTTAATGCAGTTTTTTATTCCAAGAGTGTTTATGATATTTTTCTGATATTTAACTTTAAATAAATCAAATTAAAGGCGGAAGATGTTACTTTAAAGTTTATTCTACTTACTTTTCACTTGTCACTTGTCAGACATACAAAACCGCCTATATCATAAGGGGGATGAAGGAATAATAAGCTCATGTTATTAAGAATATGATATAGAACTAGGCGTTATTCGCTATGACATGAAGAAAGTCTGAAATTCCACTTAAATACGAAATATATTTGTTATAAAAACTACCTCCTGAAATAAATATAAAAGTGTAGGTATTTCAGTATCTGTGAGTTATATTTTTAAATTAAATATTTTTTTATATTTTGTTAAAAATCTATCTATTTTATTTTATTTATTTATTATTTTTAATTTAGAATTATTAATTATTAGGTATTTAAATTGATTTGAACCCAATGACGAATCGTAACTGAATGTATTCGAAAATCAGGTTTGTTCGTCCATTTTAATTGGAATTCTAATCTTGACTAATCGAATTAAAAGTTTAAATCGAATTAAAAGTCTTTCACCACTGTGACAGTGGTGTCACACCTGATCAGATTATATTATTTCTAATTGGTTTATTCTTTGTTGAACATTTCAGGGATATTGATATTTATTATAATCGAATTTATCAATATTATTTGCCCCCAATTTTCTAAAAAATTTAATTTTGCAACAGATGTCGCTTAAAAATTTTTTAAAAAGTGGTTACATGTAAAAATAACGGTTTACAAATGCTGTTATCAGTTTTTTTTTAACTACAAACGAAAATATAAATGAAGCTTTAATGACATTTAAGATTATTGCATATATGTAGGGGCAATTTCTTAGAAGTTTAAAATTCTAGAAAACAAAAACTAAACATTGCCCCTATATATATGCAATAATCATAAATGTCATAAACAAAAAAATTATTTTAATAAATTTTGATTTATATATCAGTTTTCCGCTTTTTTAATTAATTTTAGAAACTTTTCTATTTTTAATTGTACATTAATCACATCAATTATTTATAATTATGGCAGTTTCATTTTTTTACCGTATCTTTAAACGGTATTTTGTTTAGGATTTGTTTCGCATTTACGCCATTTTAAATATACCTACATACCTTCGAATTACAAATTTTGTACTTGAAATCAAATTTTGACAATCATTTTTTTTTGCTACTGTTTTTTTTTGTTATTGATAACCGTTAAATACAGTTATACATTACCATTTTAAGATTTATTTGAAACCTTTTTATTCCATTTCTTTATCTTGAATTCAAAAATTTTACTTTTTTTGATTTAATTGTTTTTATAACTTAATTGCTCTAAATTTTTTTTTGTAAATGTCACGCTATGTTCTATTTTGATTGACAATTAAGTTAACGGTATATAATGATATAAAAGTCATTTTCCAACTTAAAAATTTCAATTCAAAAATGAAGGAAGGAAGAAAATGAAATATGAAAAATTAGATTTTTTAATTTTTTTGAAATGTGAATTTATTGTGAAAAGTAAAGTAAAGTGAAAACGAAGGTCATTTTAAGTCGCAGCACTTTAGGTACTAATGAACATGATCGTGCATGCTTTTAAAATAAGTCAATTATAGAAATTTTTAATTTCACTTCCAAAATTTCAATTTTGATTAAGAATAATTGATTAAGTATGTTTTAATAATTTTTATATTATTAGTTAAAACTATTTTTAAAAAATTGTTTTAAATTTCATAATAAATGATTTATTTAGTTCTAAAATTAAATGAAAGTATCATATTCTTAATTAAGTGTTAAGTAATTCATTTTAATGTTTGTATTTTGCTGTCACATCAATAGAAGTAATTTGCGTTTCTAAAATGTTAAATTAGTACTAGCAAATGTTTTTTTTTTATTTTAATTAAAATAGAAGTTATTAGAACAGGGGGTTTTTTTAAATTTTATGAAATATAAAATGTTGGCAAAAGATGGAGTTGCGATTTTTCAACATTTTGCGATTTTTTTTTTTAATTTGGTTTGTGCAGGCAGGAATACACGCAGACAGGTTCGTGCAGAAAGGATGTAAATTGTAAACTTTTTCTAACATGTGTTTACAAAAATGATTTATGAGATGAGTTTTGAGAAGTTCGACTTCATTTATTAGAACTGTACTAATCAATTCATGAATTGCAATAAAATCCCCAATAAACACTAGAGTCTAATAATTACCGAAGACTTTTTCCATAATAATAAAAAGCTCAAATAGGTTAACCCCATAGTATTTTAAATCATTCATACCTTTTTTTTTAATAAGAGATGGTAGAAAGCTTCCAAAGTCACACATTGAATTAAGATGAGTTTCTTTGGGTTGCGTGAGAGACTTGAAAACACTAAAACCACAACTTTTTAAAACCATAGTTTAGAAAGGGGTATTTGATACAATTGTACATTTTGGTTTTAGGATAGGGATTAGGAAAAGAGATTTGTGGAATTGATTTTTCGAAACATAAATCATGTGGACTTGAGAGGAAAATTTGGGGGAGATATTAAGAAGAAATATTGTTATTTTCGACTTGAATTTTATTATATTGTACACAAGTTTAGGGAACACATGAAATAGAAAATAATTCCATAAACGCAAAGTTCACATAACAGTCGGATTTGAATTCGACTTCTTATTCTAGCTTGTTATGCTATCGAAAGAATTCTACGGAGCATAGGGATGAGAACCTGTTCATCTCATTGTTTCAGGTTAGGGAATTATTTTATTTCTTTAGAACAGGTGTTCGTCTCTATACTTTCTTTAAAACAAGGCTTATGACCGAACTAAGTGGAGTACACGCTGAGCCTCACACAGAAAAAAGAGTTGGTGGTAAATCTATTTTTTTTTAAAGGCATGAGAATCCTAAAAACATTAACTAAGTACATAGGTTCCCAAGTTCAGGATTTATTTATCACTGATTATTTGATCTTTACAACAGACAAACGGCGAATAAATTTAAACCTAAATATATTTCTTTAATGTACATTTTTCAAACATCTGATATTAATTCAAACGACCATCTTTAATTAAATTAGCAACTGTTCTTATTTTTCTAAAGTTTTAAAAATAAAAAAATTAAAAATTTTTTTTTTCTATTTGACAAGTAATTGTTAATTACTTTTTGAAATATTTTTAATGCTAGAAAACAAAAATGGGAATAACTTTAACAGTGAAACACTTCTGATTAATAACATTTTGATGTGACATTTAACCGCTTCAAGCTAGTTTAACCTTATCCCCCTTTTCAAATTTCTTTTTTTTTTTTTTTTTTTAAATTATTTTATTTGTAAAAACAATAAATTAGAAAAATTAAACTTTGAAAAAAGTCTGTTAAGTTAATTAACAGAATTCCAATGTATATAAATATATATATATATATAAATTCTTCATTTTTCATAACAAATTTATAAAATTGATTAACATTTACTCAATAAATTTTACACGTTTTTCAATTCACATAAAAAAAAACAAGAAAAAAAAAAAAAAAAAAAAAATTGGCATATAATTAGTTAAATGTCAAAATTAGTATCCCATCAATCTATGAGTGAGATGCACTCTGTGTGAAGACATCTATTGAGTGAACTTGGAACTTTTAAATTTTTTTTTTAACATTTCATATCTAAGCATATACAGTGATATCTTCTTCTTCTTCACTTGACTTTGGGTGAATGATTATATGTGATAGATGATTGCTCTGAAGGTTACATGCCCTAAAGATATTGATGTTCATCTTAAATAATTTCTATTGTTTTTTTTTTTTGTGCTTTCCTCCATTTTTTTTTTTTTATGGTTTTTGTAAATCTGAAAAAATTTAGAAAGTGTAAAAAACGAATTTGATACTTTTTTTTATAAAGAAATCAAATAAAAATTTTGCGGTTATTAACACATTTTATTTAATTTTATTTAATTTTTTTTTTTATTTAAAAGTTTAAATATTAACAAAAAAGAAGAAAAGAAAAACAGAAAAACGAAAAAGCACTCAAGTTTGAGTTAAAACAAAAAAAAAAAAATAAACTTAAACTTAATAATGACCATATCTCTCGGTAGTGATATTAAATTAAAAATAAAAAAAACTATATCGGGTTAATGACTTAATGGATGCGCTAGTGTGTAACTTTTTTACATTTCATCTAAAAAAACAAGTGATGAAAAAAATCAAGGGTTTTTAAAAAAGCATATTTTCAAAATTATATTGTGTTTCATACACTGAGTTTAATTTTAGGAATATAATATACTGACCAAGCTGACTTAAGTTAATGATTTATAAAAATGGGAAATTTTGTAAGTCCAAAATAGCCTTTCAATGTGGAAGATTCTGAAATTTTTAGTAAGCAAACTTATTGAGATTCTCGAGGATCTAACCCCACCTTCCCTCGTCCAAAATTTTGATGTCTTAAGAATTAAATTGTGACTTCCAGTAAAATTTAGAAATATTAAATTGTGACTTTCTCTGCAATTTAGATTCTTCAGATTCAAAAATTATTAGAACTAAGAGACACTTTCTTCAATTTTATGGACCTCTTTAAAAATTTAAGAAAAACCTTTTTTAAATTTAGTATATTACTAAAATAAAAAAAAGGTATTCAAGTTACAGATGTTTAAAAATAGCAAATATTCAATTTTCAACCCCTTACATCTCCTAAACAGGGTGCGTGACAAAAAAAAATTTAACTGACTGGTAAGTACTAATATTTGAGGATCTAATTTCTGGTTTGAATCTTTCAGATGATAAAAGAGGCAAAAATTTGAAAAAATTGTTATTAAGCATAACGGAAAATTTTATTACGATATGGCTACCCTATGGATTTGTGTTTTCAAAATTTATAAAGCTTATAACAGCTTTCTTTTACCATTTTCAGATTGATAATAAATTTAATAGAACTCTTGTTATAACAATTTAAATATAAAGCTTTTTCCGACTTTGGTGGGCTGTAGTTCTACAACGGCTTGGGCTACAGACAAAAGTTCTACCATAAAATTATTTTTTTTTGCAATGCCTACCCATAGTTAAAAATTTCTTCTCTCTATTTCAAACGGTGTAAAAGTTTTTGTAAACATACGGACAGACAGACAGAGGGACAGAGTGAAAACGAAAACACAATATTTTTCATCTCTTTCTAATTTCCATAGAAAACGGAGAAATATGAAAGACAAAAACAAAAATAAAAAAATAAAAAAAAATTAATCAAAGTTTGAATGAAGAAGAGCTGACCTTATCATCATCAGTATTTTATATGAGTCAAGTAAAATAAAGAAAAAAAAAAAAACTAAAGATGGCTCTTCTTTATTTTTTTTTTAATTTTCAATTTACATTTTATTTCTTGTATATTCATTCAGTTTATTTAATATATAAATATCTATACAATGTTGCTGTTGTTGATTGTTGTTGTTTATTTTAATTCGTATTGTCTAGTTTAGATAATAATTTTAAGTATCAAAATCAAGAGCATTGTTTCACATAATCATGATGATTCATCATATAATATTATAAATAATGAAGAAAAAAGTAAATAATTAATTATTACAGGGTGATATATGTATATAATTATGAAAGAGTTATACATGTTGAAACAGGAGCATATTATATTCTAATAATTAGAATTCATCTTAAGAATTTCAGTTACAATCGATACGTGAAATAGAACTGTACCTTAAAACATTTAGAAACGTTTTAGATCAAAATAGATAAAATTATATTTTTTATATTTGAATTAAATAAGGTATTTCTGTATCTGTGAGTTTTATTATTAAATTAAAATGTTTGTTTACATTTCGTTATTTTTTATATTTTATTATATGAACTTATTTTTTATTTTAAATAATGGATTAGTAATTATTTTTTATGAAATTTATTTTAAACTAATGGCGAAGATGATCTGCTTAGAGAAATTGACATTTTTTCCACTGTATTTCCACAAATGTTGTCTTATAAAAGCTTATAATGAGGCACTCATACTTTACGTCGTTAAGTAGAATAAGATAATATATAATATATATATTAAAATATTTCGTATAAATACTTTTGCTTTGGGTCCCTTTAGAAATATCAGTCTAACGCCTATGAATCTTCAAAAATAACTTTAGTTTTTTTCAATAATGGGACAACAGTGTTGAGGATCCATCCGAAGAGAGTAAAAATTTCCGAAATTTCATAATATTGTTCGTTCTTGATTTCAGTTACAAAGGTCGTGTCTGAAATTATCGTACTTCGCACTAAAAACTAGCTTATCACACTAAATTTATTTCAAAAAACTCCGAATAGTATTGAATGTATCTTTATGCGCATCTTCTAGATTTCAATTTCGAATTACCGCAAATAATGACAAGTTATAAGTTTTTAGTTATCAAAGAACTACTTTAGTGATAACAAAATTACGCTACTGATAAGTGATAAGATAATTAGTGATAACATTTAATTAGAATGATTGTATCTTACTGGTCATATACTGAGGTATTTCCGTTGACTATATGTCTAACAAACTCACTTTTGTTGACAGTTATCTACAGTATACCTGTCATGTTTTATCTCCATTCAAATTATATGTGACAATTTAATTTTTAAAGTTATTTTATGTATGTAAATACTTTTGCAACTAAATACTTTCATTTTATTTTTTAAGTACCTTTTTTATAGTTATCATTTGAAATGTATATTACTTAAACTAAGTATCGATATTAACTTGACTTGTTGTAGATTGTTTTTGCTACATGGAATGTTAGAATACTGAACAAAGAAGGAAAGCTAAAATTCCTGCTATCTGAAGTGATAAAATATTACATAGTAATAGCAACAATGGTACAGCAAAGGCAAATCTGATTTTAGAAGCCACTCGGTTGAATCCTGCTGTGGAAAAGATGGTGGAAAGAGTGAATTCGGGGTGGCATGTTTAGTTAATAGACCGTATATAAAAATGCGATCCTAGTTTTCGAACCAGTGAATCAGAGGCGTAATTAAAACAAGATTGCACAATGCATCCTTGATAAACGCTCATGCAACTATCGAGGATAAGACGGAACATATTAAAGAGGTTTTCTATGGTAAACTGGAGGCTGTTTACGATCAAACACTATCTAGCGACATTAAATTTCTACTCGAGGGGACATGAATGCGAAAATTTGAAATTAGGAAGTATACAAGGGCAAGATTGAAGTACACAGCCTTCATAGTTCCACTAACGATAACGAACAAAGATTAATCGATTTCTATGCTCTTATAATTGATCGCAGTTCGAATATAAATGCACCCGTGTTTTATTTACTTATTATTACATGTACGTAAGTGTGTATGTAAAAGACTTATAATAATATAGCAAGAAACAGATAATCCCGTGTGATATCATCAAATAAACTATCAAAGATATCAGATATTATGATCCACAGCAAAAACCGTTATTTTGAATAAAAATTCGATTTAACTAATGATCAAAATGTGCACTGAGGGAATTTTAGAAAATTCTGGAATTACAGAGTGTTCGAAATAGGGAAGTTTTGACTGTATACATAAATATTAATTATAAAAAGATATCATTTGAACTTTAAATTACTTATAATTAGTACTTATCTTAACTAATTGATTAGTAGTTAAAGAGTTTCAATAGTGTAAAATAAGTCTTTAAGTATCTATTTTAAAAAATCTATTGTATAATGTAATTAAAAAAAAAAAAAAACAACTCTCTAATTAGTCATTGATTAATAATAGGAAATTTCTATAATTAATTAATTACTAAAAAAAAAACAAAACACTCTGTTGTTTTCTCATTATTTAGTTAGAGATACTATAAAACACTAAAAAAATTTTGAAAAAAAAAGATAAAAAACAAAAAAAAAAAAATATAAAAATTTTTAATATTAGTTATAAATGATTAGTGTTTTTTCATGTGTTGTGTGTGTTGTGTTGCTTTATAAAAATCAAATCAACATAAAGTTTAAAAAAACACTCAAAAAAAAAAAAAACAACAAAAATTAGAATGGTTGTGGTCATGGATAATAGATTTTGGTATTTTGCACCTATATGATTTATGGTATTTATTTATTATATCAAAATAACGGTTCATCAATACTTATATATATACATATATATATAAATTTGTATATACATAAATATACATATATATATATATATAATTTACGAAAATAAGTTAAGAGTTGATGAGGGGGCTTTTAAAAGTCATGTTTTCATTTATTTTATTAAGTATTTTTTTTTTGCTAAGAAATATTGTGTGTGGGTTTTTCTTTCCTTTTCTAACCTGTGTTGTTGTTGTTTTAATTTTATTTTTTTTATTTTTTTTTGTGAATTAAATAAAAAACTACAAAAAAAAAGTGTTTTTTTGAAAGTTTTTTTTTTTTTAATTCAATTTTATTTATTTTTTTTTTTTTTTTTGTGAATTTTTAATGCATTTGCAATCAATTTTTTTGTTGTTTTTATATTTGAAATTCACAATAGAAAAACTCACGATTAATTCACAATAGAAAACATGAACAAACTAATAAAAAAAAAAAAGCAAAATGATTGCAAAGAATTATTAATATTCATAGATACGTAAAAAAAAAAAAAAAACATTTATTAAAAAATTCAATTTTCGAAATATTTGTACGTACGTATTTATAAATTTTTTTTGATAATTAATTAAAAATTAATATTATAACATACCTTGTTTTGGAGTTTTTGACTTTATTGTTTTTTTTTTTTTTTGGGTATTTGTTTGCGCATTAACGGTTTGTTAAACACAATTTTTTTATTATTATTATTATTATAATTTATAAATATAATTATCAATTTTTTTTTTTTGTTAATAATTAAAATTTAAAAGAAACTTTATTTTAAAATAATTAATAAGTATATAATACAAAAAATTTTATTAGAATACAGTTGAGTCTTGAAATATTGAATTACATATTATTATTTAAATACATATGAGGGATAGTGAAAAGCTTCAAAAGCAATTAGCGCAACTATACAAACTTCTTTTGGGTAGTGAGTGACTTTAACATACCCAAACCATACCCATGTTGAATCATTGTATCAATTAGGGTTACACCTGTGATATAAATAAATGTACAGTTTGGTTTCGAAAATGAGGAAGGATTTTAAATTGATGATATTTAGGATTATCGAACTTAATTTTTAGGTTATTATGAACCTTTCTAGTTTTACGAACTTTTCTGCAATTTGCGAAAATGGTTCATGTCTTAAATTTTACTTCATGTTTTCCTTACACAACAACTTTCAAATGACTTCCAATTAAAGTTAAAAATAGTTCGTATGTTAACTTTTAAATAGTTCGTTTGTTTTGTTTTGTAGATATCCCCTTAGGTAATAGAATTTTTACTATCATTTTGAAATCTAGAACTTTCATATCTTTCTACACCTAGATAATGGTTCGGTAAGTGTCTAGATTGTCAAATAAAAAATATACTTGCATATAAAAATAAATTATACAAAAATTTAAGCAATTGTCACTTATATTCAAAATTCACTCATTTTGTGTTTCTAAAGCATTTTTTGCATGACATGTTAAAATAGGAGCTATCCAAAAATATTTAACAGGAGTTCATAGAATACAAGTGCCAAACGAATATCTGGTACTAAAACTGACATCACAAAAATATTATATACGTTTGATAAAAAAATAAATAAAAAGACACGCTTTAGCACAAATGAATAATAAATTTAAATCAAATATTTATACATACAGTCCAAATAATTGGAATTCAATTTGGTTTTAAATGTTACAAATTCGAATTATTCATTAAATTATTCAACAAAAGTATTCACAATCGTTCATCCAAGACACAAACCTCTTTCAAAACTTCGAAACATAAAAAAAGTTTCAAAGCGCTGGCTAAGCTATTTTAGTTTGAACTATCTATCAATATTTAAGGCAATTCCAAATGTTGGAATTCAATTCGGCTCTTAATATTACAAATTAGAAATATTTATTTGAAAAAAATTAAATTATTCGATAAAAGTTTTACACAATCGTTAATCCAAGACACAAACCTCTTTCAAAACTTCGAAACATAAAAAATGGTTGCAAAGCGCAGACTATTTTATTTTAATTGTAACTACCAATGAATATTTACGGCTATTAAATATCGATTGCAATGGTTATTTTAGTTCCATTTCATCCATTACAACGGTTGTACAGTATTCTAAACTGTTATAATTCGTTTATTTAGTTTCATATACCGTTACTCTACTGTTTTTTTTTATTTTATTTTTATTTTTAAATAGGTATGATAAATTATATTTTTTATTTTTTTATTTTTAATTTACAAAATATGATAATTAATAAAAAAATATAATTTCATAATCAATTGATGCTCGATTTTGATATTTAAAAAAAAAAAAAAAAAAAAATTATAATAAAAACAAAACAATATCAATAACAAAATTAAAAATAAAACTCGTGATTTTTTTTTTGTATACATGTTATGTGTTATGGTTTATGTCAAAATTTGCGTAATATTAAAAACAAAAATATACACACAACAATATTATAAAAATACAAAAAGGTTATTGATTTCTTATTTTTGTTTTTTTTTATTTTTATTTTATTTTTTTTTTTTATAAAAATAAATTTTTTTAAATGAAGAAGAAGGTGGTGGCATGGATTAAGAAAGAAGTGTAGAAGGGGTTGGTTTACGGAATTGAAAAACCATTTATGCTATTATTTATTATAGGTATCTAATACATGTTTATTTTTTTTTTTTTTTTTTTTGTTTTATACTTTTTTTTTTTTAGATTTTTGTTAAATATTTTTTGGTTAATTTTTTATTTATTGATTGATTTTTATGATGATGGTGTTGTTTATTTTGTATATCCAAAAAATTCATTTTGTGGAATAGATTAGTATTCAAAATTTGTATTTGAAAAAGGAAAGAGATACTTATAGATACTTAGTTTTAACTAAAGATTTGTGATTTAAGCTTTTCAAGTTTTTTTTTTGTTTTTGTGTTATTTTGGTCAAAAGAAATGTTTTTCAATTTGTGATTATTTTAAATATTTTATATTAATTAAGTTAAAATATGTATCTATAGATTGTATCTAATAGATATATTTAATTCCTGGTTTATTAAACTTATAAGCTAAGCTAAGAAAATTTTAATGTGATTTCAAAATTAAACGAATTTTTACTAAAATTAAAATTTAAAATAAAATAATGAAACAATACTAGGTATTCATATGAAAATATTAAAAAAATTTTATCTGATATTTAAAGTGATGTGAATATTATCAGTAGTTTATGGTTTAAAAATTGTGATAAAATTTCCATATAAAAGTGCAAAACAAACAAAAGTAGTATCATTTGTTGATAAAATTCTTTCTTAATTAATAAATAAATAAACATCTTGTTATTGTTTTATTTTACACAATAATTTAAAACGTACATAAGTATAATTTGAATAAATAAGTAAAAGGTGATGAAAAATATATTTCGAAATTTAAATATTAATTTCTAATATTTAAAAATTATAATTTCTTGAATGATTGAGTATGTTTTCTTCTATAAGTGATGAGTGATTTTATTTGGTGACTGACCCTATAATTAGTAGAATCTAGCGCTATTCTAGATTGCAGCGGTGTAGCATAAAGCGCTACAATGTTGTACTGAATGATTTGCAGCTAAATTAATTGATATTTGATTTGGAGTGACTTTTGGTATATATTTTTATTTTATTTAAATTACTTTAATTATGAACACAATAGAGAATTTCTATGACCTTCATAAACATTCCAATCATTCTATTTCTACCCTCAGTTCTTTTTTACCATTTACTATTTAAATGATTATTAAATTTCAAATTTTTAAAATTAATCAAATCCGTTTTTTTTTAATATTATTTTTTAATTAATTTATATTTTTAATTTTAAAAGAAATGCTACATTTCAAACATTTCTCAGAAAATCTTGTAACCAGACAATTAAATGTAAAAAAACACATAAACGTCAATTTGAATTCGCTACACAATTTGGCATAACATTTTTTTGCTGCAAAATTAATCTAGGGCTATACACTATAGCTGCAGAATTTATTTATCAGTTATCTCTAATCAAATACCATTGTTTTGTAATAAGTAAATCTATCAATTTGTTGCTTAAAAACCATATTTCATAGTTAAGTACTTAATAAGGTTTGGATTATTTAATAAACTATGAATTGGTGCTATGGGACCCAAATCATGTTTAATAGCAGTAGATTATATCCATATAAGTACATAGGTTTATATTGTACCTATATAAGTACATAGGACAAATGGTACCTTTATATGTACTTATTACGTACATAATGTTAAAAAGAAAATCATTTTTGTATAAAGTGATAAGTGCTAAGTATTAGTTATATGCTAAACATTATTAAAACTTACTTAATACTAAAATTTTGTGGAATAGCTTTAGCTGAATTGTTTAATCAAAATAATTATTCATGAAAGAGAAGCTTGATCTATTGAAACCCTGTTGTATGCCTTATAATCCGTATAGAAAGGTATAAAATTGGGTACAAGAAAGGATTAGCTACTGTTCCTAATATCTCTTGTTTGTTATTATTTAAAAAATAGGATTCTTATTTAGTGATCCATTAGACTGTAGATATAGTGACTTCTTATATTAGAATTTCTACATTTGTTCTAAAAACTTATTCAAATTAAATAAATATCCATCAAACATAAATCAAAAGATACAAAAAATTTAAATAAATAAGGTATAAATGTTATAAAGTATTTATAAATGAACTTTATCTTCAAATTTAGTCAATTCAATAAAAACATTTTTAAAATGAATATTAGACAAAAGTTTTATAGAATAAATATAAATTAACTTTTTTTACCTCTAAGTTTACTTAAACTTTCCCCTGGCTTTATATATAGCTATTTTAGAAGAGATGATTTGAGAAGAATCGTTGCCTCAAATAATAATATAATATAACGGTTGTTCCTTACTCAATAATATTCTATAATATCTTTTTTCAAACCCATTAATTCTATTGGATTTCATTAAATACAATCAAATTCAATTAGTTTATATATAATCATTACAAATTTTAGTTATAATTCAATAAGAAAACATTATATCCTAATATTGACCTTTTTCAATTCTTAAAATATTTAAAATAAAATTTCCTAAAGTTTTCAAACCTTTATTACTTGCATAAGAATTTAGAATGCTTTTGTTAAAGAACAACTATTGAAAAAGATGGGTATGTTGGGTAACTATCTGACGGTATCTTATCCTATAAACACTATTCCGTAATTCTTCAGTATATGTATACCTATAAAATTATATTGATTACTCCGCAAATATTTTTCAATACTCATAAGTAAGTCATCATAATATAATCTACAATTAGCAATACCAAACTAGTGCGGAACTACTCCGATTTCCGGCTGAGTAAATAAAATTAAATTCTATTAAAAATTTTCCTTTTTCAAACCGTATTTCACACCTCTCGTTATTACAAATTACTTTTAGTTTTTAGATTACTTTATAAAATTTGTTCCATGAAAGTTATTTGGATGATATATAGTTATATATATATTTTCAAGTGTCACTAAGATCAAAGTACATTAACCAATATTATATATCAATTGATATACTTTTTTTAAATTAAATTTTTTTATCTGTCCACTTTGTATATATACATATATATATACATATATAAAATGCAAATGCAAATATTTACCGCCTACATTTAATTACTTTGCATTGCATCAATCAGTGTAGGTTTTGCATTTTTATTTCAATCCTATTTTATTTCACTTATCAATTTTCTTTTATTTTTTTTCTTCTGATAATGCAAGACAGACATTTTATAAATTAAACGATATTAATTGACACTTTTCAAATCAATTTATGATGCATGAATTTTACTAGTACATATATAATATAGAATATGATTGCACTTTAGAAGGGGGTAAAGTAAAACAATTTCTAATTCCTGTCCTGTTTGATGGTAATAGACCATGGCTGTAAATTAAGTGATTTATATAGTTTAATGGGAATGGTATCAATATACAAAATACCAAATTACATAATCTTAAATTTCAATATCCTCAAAATTACTAATGCATACAAAAACGTCAAAATTTTGGGAAAATTTACTATTTCTCGTAGATAAATGTCAAAATTAAATACTTTTGTAGAAAAACCTGTAACCGCATTGACATACTTATTAATATTGATATTAGAGTTGGATTGGAAATAAGGAATGTCACTTTTTCCAGAAAATTTATATAAATATATGACTTTTACAAAATATCTATATATACTTATGTATATATATAATTCTAAATTAGGAGGGATTTTAGTTAGAGTTGGTTACAAAATTGGTATTAGGTATATGATTTTTCCAGAATAAGTGGAAGTTTTTTAGAATTTCGTACTTAATCTAGACATTTAGGTTATTTTTAGAATTTCGCACCCAACCCGAACAAGATTTCGCAATTTTGGGTTTTGTAATTATTGATTTTGTGATATTTTGTGATCTGGGATTTTGTAATAAAAAGTTTTTTGAGACTTTGTATTTGTAATTTGGGATATTTTCTTATCTGGGATTTTGTGATATGTGATTGTATAATTAGGATTATGTATCCAACCCCCGTTTAAATGTGTCGGAATATTTTTAAAGGAATATTAAATTTAATTTAATTCTTCGAATATTGGTTAATTTAATATCTTGGGCTATAAATTCATTTTATGTTTACATAAATAACAAAAATTTTCTAAAATTTCATTTATGAGTGTGTATCCATTTTCTAATGCCATCAATTCTGATTGCAATCAACATTTTTTTATTTTTCTAATTTTTATATACGTCAGGATTTTTTTATTTTGTATTTTTGTTTATGTCATTCATTTGAAAGCTTTAACTTGTATCTGCTTTTATTATTAAAATATTGTTAATGTTCAGATTCAGATATAAGCATATGATTTGTTTTCCAATATATTTTTAAATTCAGCTCTTCAAATAAACAAAACAATCTCTCATGTTTACGAAACATGTTTCTTTTTTTTATTTTTTTTTTTTTATCACAATTCTTCTTCCTCTTTCTGATGCGATAAAAATTTAAAATAACTTAAACAGAGAATTGAAATATATATATGTATATAAAAACGAAAACCAAAAAGTATCTAAAGATACAGGGCAAAAAAGAAAAAAAAGTAAAAGACCAACAAAAACTCTTGGAATTTAAAACATAATTTTCAATGCCATCTGAATTTTTTTTTTGTGTATAGGAGAACCAGAAAGGAAGAAATTGTCACTATAAATAACAAATAAATTTTTAATTGGATTTACAATACATTCTTTTCATATATAAATATTTTTTTATTGAGATTGGGTAATCCATATTTGATTTAATGATAAAAATTGACAAATAAATTTGTATCGATAGGAATGTGGGGAGACTTATCAATAATCATTTTCAAAAAATATCTTACTTTTGTTATTCATATAAGTGTGTTAGCATTTACTCAACAAATTCTTCATTTCCCATAGTCATCCTTGAAATTTTAAGTAGCCCTGGTGGAGAAAGGCTCAAAAAGTGTATAACATTTTGTCTTAAATATATGCAATTCTTACGGTTCCAAGTAAAACTATTGAAAATCTTCTGCAAAAATTTAAAATATAATTTTCTTGTTGAATTGTAGCTTAAAATTGTAATGATTATGTAGGAAATAATAGAATTGTATTGTATTAATTGAAATTCATTAAAAAAAATTAGTTTGAAGCTAATTTTAACCAGTTTTTATTGAGTGAGGAACAACCGTTATTCGACATTATTTTTGGAGTATTACAGATGTAATTGATATATTACGTTATATTAATCAAATCTGTTAAAATAATTTTATTTAAATCAGGGGGAAGTTAAAGTAATATCAAGGGGGAGTTAAAGTAAAACTAGGAGAACAAATCCAAATGCTTATGTCTAATACTGAGGGGACAAACAAAAAAACATATGACAGAAATTGAAATAACAATTATTATTTCCTTTGATTGTTCAAAAGTTACAAATCAAAATGAATTTTAAAAAAAATAAAAAAAACTATGAGAAACTTCATTTTTTTATTAATAATATTTTATATTTATATTTCTTTTCCATTTACATAAATGTTTATTTTCAATAAAGTCAATTTTTACATACATATATATATATATATATTTGGTTTTTCTTTTTGATTTAAAAATAAAAAAAAAAAAAATTTTATTAAAATTTTAGAATGGAAGTGAGTGCTCCACCGTCAGCTACAAATAATCTTTTACATCATAATCTTCATGATCCTCCAACACAAACATTAAATAATCATCATATGAATTCAAAAAGTCCAGGTGCTATAACACCTTTATCACCACATCGTCATCAATTACTACAACAACAACAAGATGATGATGATGTTGATAATATATCAATTAATAGAATATCATCACCATCATTATCACCATCTCAACAATTAAATAGTCGTAGTAATAGTTCAAGTTCAGAAATTGATAAAGAATTAGATCAATTAAGATTGGCTGGTGTTAATTTAAATGCAACAGTTGTTTTAGAAAATGGTACAAGTTATCATAATAATCATGAAAAGAATAATAAAAATATAAATAGTAAAACATATAAATCAACAAATGGTGATGGAGGAGGAGGAGGATTTGGAGTAGATGTTGGAGGAATCATTGATAGCAACAATTTAAATGGAACATCAGGTTTATCAACATCAGTTACATCAACTACAACAATTGGTACAACCGGTTCATCATCATCATCACAATCAATAACTGGCACAACAGCAGCAGCAACAACAACAGGATTAGCTGTAACAACAATTGCAACAACAACAGCACCAGCAACTTCATTAAAAAAACGAATCTCAAGTAGTCGAACACCAACACGAAAAGCAAGAAGAATTCGTTTTTTACGTAATGGTGATCGTTTTTATGCCGGTATTACAATTCCAGTTTCCAATGAACGTTACAGGTAATTCAATTTTTTTATGGAATATTTTGTCATTATTAATTTTTTTTTTTTTTGATTTTTAGATCATTTGATAGTTTAGCTGAAGATTTGACGAAATTATTACAGGAAAATGTTAAAATTCCGGGAGCAGTAAGAAATATTTACACTTTATCTGGTAAAAAAATATCAAATTTAGATGAATTAGAAGATGGCCAAAATTATGTATGTTCCTGTAATAATGAAAGTTTTAAAAAAGTTGAATATAATTCAATTGGTGGTATATCAACTGTTGATGGTTCTGGTAATATTGGTGGTAATAATAGTAGTGGTGGATCTGATGGTTCAGGTGGTGCTTTAGCAAAAAATAAACAAAATAATCGTTTAACAAAAGTATATCGTCCATCATCACCATTAAAAAATGGTGGTATTAATGGTAGTCCTATATTGAAAGTATCAGAACGTGATAGTGTTGTACATCCAAGAATAGTTACATTAATTAGAAATGGTACAAAACCAAGAAAGGTAAATATAATTAAGTTATAAATATGATTTTTATTTTTAATTAATATTTTTTATTTGTTTTTTTTTTTTTGTAGATAATGCGACTTTTACTTAATAAAAGAAATAGTCCAAGTTTTGATCATATATTAACAGCAATTACACAAGTTGTTAAATTGGATTCAGGATGTGTACGTAAAGTATTTACAATATCTGGTCAACCGGTATTACAATTAGCTGATTTTTTTGGTGCTGAAGATGAATTTTTTGCATATGGTACAGAAAGAGTTAATCCAGATGATTTTAAATTAGAAACAGATGAAATAAAAATAATACGTAGTACTAAAAAACCATTACGTAATGGTTCATCTGTATCTGGACCAAAACCAAAAATGCCAATTAAAAGTAAAAATTTACATAATATTACATATGATTGTTTGGATGAAACTTTAATTGATGCTGGTATACAATTGCAAGATTTACCATTAGAGATAAGAGAACGTTATGCATTGGGTAATAAAGTTGGTGATGGTAATTTTGCAGTTGTATTAAAAGTTGCCGATAAACAAACAAATGAAACATATGCATTAAAAATAATTGACAAATCAAAATGTAAAGGTAAAGAACATTATATTGATGCTGAAGTAAGAGTTATGAAAAAATTACATCATCCACATATTATTGATTTAATATTGGATGTTGATAGACCAGATAGAATGTATTTAGTATTGGAATATGTTGGTGGTAAGTTTCTAAACCCAAAAAAAAAAAAATTTTAATTTGAAGAAATTTCTATTAAATTAAAATATTTAATTTATATTTTTTAAAAAAATATTTAAGGTGGTGATTTATTTGATGCAATAACACAAGTAACAAGATTTTCTGAAGATCAATCTAGAGTTATGATAAGGCATTTAGCTTCAGCTATGGCATATTTGCATTCCATGAGTATTGTACATCGTGATATTAAACCAGAAAATTTATTGGTACAAAAATACATTTTTTTTTTTTTTTTACAATTCACCAACATAAAATTTAATTATTATTTATTAATAAATTTTTATTTAGGTTGAAATTGATTCCAGAGGAAATGTTGTTGAATTAAAATTAGCTGATTTTGGTTTGGCATGTGAAGTTACAGAACCATTATTAGCTGTTTGTGGTACACCAACATATGTTGCACCAGAAATATTAATGGAAACAGGATACGCATTAAAGGTTGAATTTTAATAGTTTAAAATAAACATTATTTAAAAAACTAATTCTTTTATGATTCTTTTAGATTGATGTCTGGGCAGCTGGTATTATTTTATATATTCTATTATGTGGTTTTCCACCATTTGTATCACCAGATAACCAACAAGAACCATTATTTGATGCTATTTTATCTGGTGTATATGAATTTCCAGATCCATATTGGTCTGATATTGGTGAAGGTGTTAGAGATTTAATCAGTAATATGTTACAATCAGATCCAGATGTAAGATTTTCTAGTGAAGATATATTAGATCATTATTGGACAATGGGTGAAAATTCAGATGAATATAGATGAGTTTATTCTATAAATTAAAAAAAAAAAGAAAAAAACAAAACAACAAAAAAAAAAAAAAGAATTGAATAATAAAATAAAAAAGTATATACATATATATAAAATAAAACAAACAATTTTTATAAGATAAAAAAAAAATTTTTGTATTAAATTACTTAATATTATTAAATAATTATTGACTATTATTATTATTATTATTTTTTTTTTTTTTTTTGTGTAAGTTTAAGAAAAATAATTTAAAAAAAAAAAGAAACGAAAAAAATACAGAAATATTATTTAATTTATATTTGTAAGAATAATTAAAAAAAAAAAAAAACAAATTATTTAAAAACAAAAATTCTTTTCTGCTCTAAATGTATACCATTATTCACTGTATTTAAAAGTTTATAAATTTTAATTTGTTTCATTTTACTTTTATTTTTGCTTTTTTTTTTTTTTTTGAACTTAAACTTTGTATTAAAAAATCATCATTTAAAAATTTATTTCAAAAACTATTTTATATATATATAAAATTTAATTCAAGCTTTTTTAAAAATATTATTCAAAAAAATTTAATTAGTATACCCATGGAAATTAAATTAATAACTTAAAGCATTTTCATTTACATTTTGTGTTAATAAATAATTGAATTCATGGTAATTATATTCTAGATATTGAAAACTTATCATTATCCTTTGAGGATTATTAAAATTTTAAGATTTATGCTTACTAAATGTAAAAATTTAATTTTTAAAACGAATTAGCTCTGGATTTGACACTCCTTTCTATAATTAGAAAGAAAACAACTAATTTTAAAATGTGACTACTAGTTTATTTTTCAATTTATTTATTTTTTTTAAATATCTCAAGTTCTTAAATAAATTAAGATGCAGTTACATTTTATTTTTTATATTTAAAGATTCCTATTTACATTTTTATTTTGTATAATGCAATTATTTTGAATTTTTAAAATTCATATATTTTCTATTTATCAATTTATTTTAAATTAAAATTTTTTTTTTTAATTACTTCATATTTTATTTCTTCAAAAATTTATTTACTATATCTTTGTTTTTTTTTTTAATGAATGAATCATATTTTAAAAACTTTAAATATTATAGAATTTATTTTTTTTAATTTTTATTTTGAAATATAATCAATATTATTGTAGATAATTTATATTTTATTTAAATTTAATTAAAAAAAAACAAATATTATTATAAATAAAACTATATTTAATAAATTATTAAAAAATTTTAATAAATAAAATCTATATATAAAAAAAAAGTAAATGTTTTATAATTACATATATTTCTAAAAAATTTCTTTTTAATATTATTAGAAAATTTATATTTTATAAATTGGAATTAAATTAATAAATTTTTTAATACATAGTTCATTTCTTAATATAAGAGTTAATATATTAAATAGTAGATTTGATTTTAAATATTATTTATAATTTTTGTTGCTTCTAATTTTATTATTTGTGATGAATGAGAAAACTGCCACACTATCCTATTAATTCTATATTAAATTTAATACAACTTGATTTTTACATATCAGTTAATTTGTACAAATAAATAAAACAGCATTTTCTAAATCAAGTGGAATAAAATTAATTTATAGATTAATTTTTGATATAATTTTAATTTCTGTTGTTCTTTTTAATTAATTTTTGATAATAGAAGAAGATCTTTTGATTTTTTATATAAGACATTGATAATTCTTTAATATTTTTTGTTTATAATTTAGGAGACTTGAGTACAAATCTTTGTACTTCAAATTTAAATTTTTTAATTTAGAATTGAATATTGTATGTTATTTTTGTTTAGTCCTTTTTTAGATTTTTTATAACTCTTAATGTTTCAAATAAAAATTTTTGTAGCAATTTAATTTTTTTAAAAGACTAATTTATTAATCAGGACATTTAAAAGAGTTTGTTTTTTGAAAAACTGACTTAGTAAAAAGTAGATCAGATTATTTAAAATTTAATTTTAACCGCAGATTCTTTTAACAATAAGTACAATATTAGAGACTGCAATGATTATCTCCTTAATTTATGAACAGAATTATTTTTGGAAAACTTATTTAAATAATCGATTTTATCCATAAATTCTTTAACGAAAAGTGAAACTTATTCTTTATTTTAATAATTAAGTACTTCCTTTTAATTATTAAGATGTTTTTCTTATTTTATACACAGATCAATATATACAGATTCATTTAATTTAATTTAATTAGTAAATGGTTTAAAATTCAAATTTTTTTTCTTTATAATTTTATCCAACGACTTTTTTATTAATTTTTATTTCCAAATTTTTCTTTTATCAATAAAAGAAAATAATTCGAAATGACATTGAGAAAAGAAAAGAAATTTACCTATAGAGCTTACAAAAAAAATGCTTTTATTAAAAATTTATTAAAATATAAATTTAGTTTTTAAAAATTTAATTATAAATATAATAAAAATGATTGCAAAATCGAAATTATATTAATTTTATGTAAAGAATATACTTAAGAGCGATTGAAAAACACTTCCTGATTCTAATTAATAAGGAGTTAAACATATTTCAAAAAACTACAGAATCCCAAGTTTTAAGATTTTAAAGAAAACTATTAAACTTTGAAAAGATATAAATGTATGTTCAACCACTTAAAAATGAATCTTAAAATGAAATCGGTTTATTGAGCTAATAAGCGCTAAGTATTAAAAACAAAAGATGGTTTCATGGAATAATTAATGTAGATTTTAAATTTAAGTAAACCTTTTTTAAACCTATATAACCTACTTTATAATTTTTAATATAACAGAAGTATGTTAAGCTCCTTCTTATTATGTTTAAAGCTTCCTCATAAAAAATACGAAAAATAAAAAGAAAGAAATAAAAGATTTTATTGAATTTGTATAAAAAAGACAACGATAACATTAGATGTAAAAAAAAAAAATTACTTATCTTAGATTATAAAAATAAATATTTAATTATTGCTTTTTTTATTTAATTTTCATTATTATTTTGGTTTTATTTGTTTTATATTTAAAATTATAGTTTTTGCAAGAAAAAAAAGAACAATTGATATTTAATATAATACATTCAATTGTAGCAGAGTATTTTATATGAACCCAATATAAAAGTAGGTTCGTTATACTCTAGTCTAGATAATAAAAAATTCGAAATTCTTCTCAACTTCCTTATAAACGATACGAATTTAAATTATCATCATGGACATATGGAATTCAAAAAAAAAAAAATATTGTTTAAAACTCCAAAATTTTATAGATTACCAAACGTATTTAGAAAATTAAAAGGAAATTGTGTGTCTTAAATTAATTTGTTTTAATTAAATTATTAAATTATTTTGATATAAAACTCTACAAATTTATTTTTTCAAATAAAATTTCAAGAGTTTTTTTTTCTATAATATTATTTTGTTAATTTTTTGCTTTTTTAATTAAAAATTAAATTTATTAAAATTAAGAAAATAAAGATTTTATACGAAAAATTTTGTAGTTATCAATTTTTTAAAAAGTTGTATTTATATAAAAAGAAAAGTGCCTCTTTTTTTTTTAAAAGCAATTTATTTATTTTTTTAATTAGTGTATTATTTTTTTAATTTTTAAATTTTTTTTTTGCAGTTTTAATATTCAAATTGAAAATATGAAGAAACAATAATATATTAAATAAATAATATTAAATTATTTATTTTGTTTTTTAATTAAATATTAGCACCTATTGAAAATCGTAAAAAACAAAAAAAAAACAATAGTATGAAAAAAATTAATTAAAAAATAAAAGGAAAAATAAAGGTGCCTATTAAAATACAATTAAGTCTCCTGTTAATACAACAATTTACCTTTAGTAAAATAATGTATAAAAAAATCTTATGAATATTTTAGAATGAGTTAAAAAGAGAAAATACCAATCTAAAGATTCTTCATTGAAAAATAAAACTTCTTTTTTAAAATCTAAAATATGAGGTACAACATTTAATTAAAAAAAAATTTCTTCATTTCTTTTCATCATTTAAGAAAAAATGTTCTTCTTTATTTCTAAAAAAAAAACAAAAACATTAACTAAGAATATATATGTATGCAATAAGGACTACTAATCCTTTAAATTTCGAAATTCTACATATTCCCTTAAAAATTTAAGTAAAACAAAAAATAAATACGAATGAAAATCTAAATTTATTAGTAAAAAATGAGATTTATTAAATTATGTCTTGGGCTAAAAGTTTTCTAGAAAGTTTGTAAGTTTAAGAAATAGTGAGAGTTAAGTAAACTTAATTTAATAAGTAATTGATTTGTGCTTTGTTCTTATTTTTAACCAATTAAAAGAGTTTAATTGATCGTATATTGGATTTACAAATCTTTATATTCAGAAAACCTTTTCTTTCTTATAATTTTGACTAAGATTGAAATTATCTTATTTTTTATTTTAAATTTTAGAAAAGCTTGGTTGTCATACAAGAGCATTTTTTAAATTAGTGCACTAAACCTTGAACATTTTCCTTTTCTGAATTACCTGAAAATAATCTTATAAATATCGTCAGGTTTGCAGGGAAAATTCGTAATAAGATGGAAATTTTCAAATTCAAAAAAATTTTCAAGAAACTTAAAACTATTGACCCTTTATGCCTGTATTAGGTGTCTAAATATTATGCGATTAATTTAAATCTAGTTACTTAGTGTTTTAATAAAATCAATTCTTTTGCTGTAGATTCTTTAATAGACTTACAAAATTTCTTAATAACTCTCAGACATAAATTTATAAATAAAAATTATACAAACTATAATTACTATTACTATTATTAAATAAAAAAAAAAACAAAAGTCAATAAGATATAAAATTTAAAAAGTTGAATTTTTGAAAAACAAAAACAAAATTTTAGGAATTGTTCAAATATAAAAATAAAGTTATTTTAAATTTTTAATTTACAAAAAAAAAAAAAAAATTAAAAAATTTATATATAAAATTATATAAAAATATTAAATATATAAATTTACTAAAAAATTTAATACAAAAAACAAAATAAAAAACAAAATTTTAAATATATATACACTTATTAAAGAAATAAAATTTTAAATTTATATTTGCATATCAGTTTAGAACACAATTTATTTATAATAAAAAAATTAAAATACTTAAACAATTTTTCTATTTTTTTTTTTAAATAATTTCCTTTTTTTTTTGATTTTTTTATTTTATTTAAATTTTTAGTATAAAAATAAATAATTTAAAGATATTACAATTTTTTTTTTTGCAACTTTAAGTTGTATATAAATACACATATTTACATACATACATGAATAAATAAATTTAATAATAAGAATATGAAATTATATAAATTATTAATTTAAATATTAATTTATAAAAAAAAAAATAAAAAATAAATAAAAATATAAAAAAAAAAAACAAAAACAATGTAAAATTATTACATACTTATTTGAAATATTTTAAATAATAATATATATAATTATAAAAATATTATTTATTTGTTTATTTTAAAAAATAAAATAAAAATATGTGTTTTTTTATTTGAAAAATAACCTCCCTAAAGTTAAAAAGACGCGTAGAAAGCTGTGAGCAGAACACTGGCGACAAACGCAATTCATTGTCAAATTTCAGTGTACCATACAAATTTTTAAGTATATATTTTATATTAATAATTATCAGTCGTAAAAAATTATTTTTCTGATATGGTTTAGTAGTTGACTTTTGTTTCATGTCCAGTATAATACGTACTTAGTATCTTTTTTGAAACGTCAACAAATTTACGCGCATCTGTTGATTACTTTTGTATTTGATTAGAAATAAATTATCGTTTTGCAGGAAAAATAAAATATTTACACAATTACGTTGATCTTCGCCAAATTTTGACAATCATACAGTTTTCGAATTTCAGATTGTCGCGTCAAAAAGGTTTAATGAATTTATGGATTTGATCGTCGTCGTATTTTTAATGTTTTAGAGAACTTTATTACTCTATTATTACCCTATTTTACTACTCTATCCATTAATTCTTGTATGTATATTATTTTTGAATAATTTAATTTGTTGATGTTTTTTGTATAAAGCGCCTAAGCGAATGAATGAAAGTTTTTATGTGTTATAAATTTTTGTGTGTTATATTTGTATATACGACGACTTTGTATCATATTTTTAGGTTCCATCTTTACCTACAGATAGAACTTTTTTAATTAACTAAATATCACAAAACTATCACAAACTCTTTTGTTAAATTAAAAAGTATCATCCCTCTTCTAAAAAAGACATACGACGAGTGTCATCACATAATTGATGATAAAAAATAAATAAAAATAATAAATTTCAAAAACGTGAAGTGAAGTGAATTTAACCCAAAATGAGTTTGGGTTTTTTGAAAAATTTTTCAAAGTTTATAATTGGGCTCATTATTAAATGTTTAAAATAAAAGAGCTTGTTCTTTGTTTACAAAAGCTTATAAATGAAAACGTTTAAAAAAGTCGTCAAACTCGACTTGCAAAAATTAGAAAATAAACCTTATTTCGTTTCGACAACGACGACGACTATGATCGTCACAATTATGTGAAAATACATAAGAACCCATATGTTTTAAAATTTTCGTCGCGAATATTTCGTCGGTGTTGGGAATTGTGTTTTTACCTTTAATCTTTATTATTTTCCAGCGAATTCTATTTTTAGCGAGCTATTTATCGTTTTTAACATTTGTACCGTTTCATAAAATTAAGAAATTTTTAAGTTTGAATTCATATCCAAAAATTTGAATTAAAACTTGTAAAGCGACATCTATTTTTCATGTCATAAAAATAATTTGAATTAATGAATTAAAATGCCATTGTAATTTGTTTAAAATGCCATTGTGATAAATTATTAAAAAATATTGCCATTTAATGTGGTTATTTAGGTTTTAAAATAAAAATTTTAATTAAAAATAATTTGTCATATCGATATTTTAAATTCAAAATTAAATTTTACTGCATGCAATCGACCGCAACGCCACAACACAGCTGCGTTGTAACTGTGAAGTTAATTTTATTTTATTTTTATTATGTTTCAAAACTGGTATAAATATGTTTTATTTTCAATATATGGTTTCATTTTATACTGTTCCAAATTAAGATTTCATTATGAATGTTTCTTGTCAAAGATAATACTGCTAGTCAGCACTAGATGACGCTTTTTTTTACATCTAGGGAAAATGAAAAATAACAGTTTATTTTTTAAATTTAAAATTAAAATTTAAAAATTGGAAACTAACCGTTTACATTAACAAAAAAATAAAATTAAAATAATAAGAATTTAACTAAAATTAATTAAATAATTTCTACGCAAAACAATGCAGCCAATTAATTGTTCAATCGCTTTGATATGCTGACGTGTAGCAGTTTTTATTATTATTTATATTAATTAATTATTCTTATTTTATTTTGCAGTTTTTGTTGTTTTTTTTATTCTTTTTACAGTAATATTCCAAAAATTGCGTTATTTTATAACGGTTGAATGAACACCCAACTGATATTTAACCCGTTTATTTTTAATAATTCGTGTGAATGGAATGTGTTTTAATTGCGGTAATGAATGACAATACATATTTTTTTTTAATTTCCTAGACCAAATGTTAAAAGAATTTTCTAAATTCTCCCCTTCTCTTTCCTACTCGACCTTTTTTCTTTTAAAATTTTTTGAAAAAATTATTTTTATTTTTTATTTAAAAACAATAATAAAAAAAAATTAGTTTCAACTTTTTCAATTGTTGTCTGCTGCTGCTACTGCTGCTGTGTGTCAAAACAAGTGGCATCCAGAATTTACAATAATAACAACTAAAAGAGTAACAAAAACTAAAGTAATTCAAAACGATTTATGCTTAAATGAAGTCGTTAAAAATAAAATCTTACTTCCTGTTTTGAAATTAGAATTGGAATTAAACTGACAAATCAGAGTTGGAAAAATCATCAGTTCTTAGTGCCCGTCACAGATTGATGCGGAATAAATTTCTTAAAAAGAAGAGCTGTATTAAATTCAGAGCAGCTCAAATAAACTTAAGTGAGTTTACAAGTCTATAGGGCACCTGTATAAGACCAGAATCTATCTATCTAAGAATCTATCTAATCTAAGGGATTCCCAAAAAATTTATTTTATAGTTTTATCTTAAATAGAATCTAATTGCAGCAGCCTACACATATTTGTGTAGGAAATTATCCCCAAGTAACAAACGGAATTTTTGGATTAATTAGAAAATAGAGAACTGTACTAGGTAGTTCTTACTTAAAGCATTCTTGTATTTTTTTAATGGGGATCGAATAAATAGCATAGGTTTATTCTTGAGTTTTGAGTGCCTATAATATTTTCACAGGTGAGGTCTGTGTCATCGATATCTTTCATAAATTTTTAGATTTTAGGTTTTTCGTTATTATTTTTCAAGCCTCATTATGTTGAGCCCGATTAATAGTGATGATTAGGCCGTGGGAAATTTAAGCAAATAGTATTCCTTGATTCAATTTCTATAGATCTTAATACCATTGAAGATGTTCGCCTTAAGTAACATATTGAATATATTTTTAGAAGCTAACTTAAGATACCCATATTAAGCTTACCTTAGATACCTATGTTGTGTGTCTCTTACAGAGTTGGCTAATGCTTCTCATTTAAGCCCCTACATACAAACTGTTATAAGACAATTCTTATAGCTAGGTTTTTCTAAAACACGTTTGTCAATTATATAATCTCTTGTAAATATTGATTCTATAGCCCTGATATAGAGCACAGATAACACAAGATTTCTTAAGATATTTAGAAAATGATGCCATTTTACATACTATTACTATATTTTAAGTAAAAAAAAAATTAAAATAAGCAAAAAAACAAAAATTAAAAAATAAAAAAACATTAAAAACAAATTTACTGCCTTTAATTAGATTCACTAATTGCCAAATTGTTCGTCTTTTGTCTTATTGTTTTGTGTGTAATTGTCTTTTTTTTTTTTTTTCTTTTTTAAACTTTTTCTTCACTTCTTCCTTGTTTTTGTTTTTAACTTTTCTTTCTGAAGTACTCATTTCCATTGCAATTTTTTCCAAATAACCATCTTTTATCCTAGAGTAGGGGTTGAGAATAAGACGAGAAGGGGTAATATAGAAAATAAGAGTCACATCCTGATTTAGTTGATGGAATCTGTATAGCATATTCAGTTAAAGCATTCAATAAACAAAAAAATCATTCCACGTTCTCCTATAAGAAGAATGGTGGCAAAAATGGGACTCTTGAGAATTGAAAAGAAATCAAATGGTTTTTTTTTTTGAAGTTTTTTTTTTAAATGTATTTGCTTTTATTTTTTTTGCATCGTTTGTTGTCTACACTGAGTGACAAAAAACTACCATATAATTTCTTGACTGGATTTTATAAAATTTCCTTAGACGGACTTTTAATTCTCATCTTAAACTAAATTAAACCATTCAAAACGATGAGGAATTATTTTCAAGGTTTTTTACAACTTGCTAAACTTTAAATTAGATTTGTTTCAGCAGGTAATATTGAATTGAAGAATCGCACGGGAAAGGAGAAGCCCGTTCTCCTTGTTGCCAGATATTTTCTATTTTAGAAAGAGATTAGATGGATCGAATTGGGAAAGGAGATAGTTGAAGAACGGCACGAGTACTATTCCTACTATTCCTTCAATAGTATCAGCGTTAACACACTTAATCCCACTTCGAGGCTTGGCCCAAACTATAGGTTGAAAAGCGTTTAGTTGTGCTTGGAAAACAAAATTTTGAAATAAGATATAACATTCAACTTTGGTTTGGTCAATTCAAAACTCTATTTCTCTCATTTCCAGGATTTGGAAACACTTAGAAAGCAAATATTTTCAGATTCGTAACTTTCGTATCACATACAATAGTATTTCGGTTCGGTATTTCGATTTGAATCCAAGGCCCGACAGCAGAAGCTCTGTTTGTGCCGATTCCTGCATAAAAAAAGAAGGATCTAGATACTACTAAATGCCACTTGTAGAGAGTAAATGATACTACTAAATGAGACACCTAGAGACTCAAAATTGCATTAAGTTCGTATTACCGATACATTTTGTCTCCTGGGGACTTAAATTTTTTAAGATTCGACCGTAGAAACTCTATGTATGTCTTATTTGATCCTTTTAAACTTTCATTTGAATACAATACCGCTAAGCATTTTTTTTGACACTTACTGTACTATGTACTTTATCTCACTTAAAAATATTTATACATATATACATGCATTGGAAACGTTGCCAGCTAAAATTTTCCCTCATACCATTTCCCATCCCAACTAACTGAACCTCAAATATTTCTTCGAAGAATTCAACGAATAGAATGAAACATTTCAGACAACAACGATGAATTGAAAATATAAAGTTTTAGCGCGACAATTTGAATATCTTTTGGATTGGAAGTGAATTCTTCAAAATCCTTTTAAATATTATCTAGGATATTGGATAAAATCCTGAAGGAAATGCAAAAACTGAAGAGTTTGTTTTTTTTTTTTATCTTTTTAAAAAACTGAACAACAGATTGGCTATAAAAATAAATTTGAGGAAGTAAAAGAGAGAGAGAGAAAACATTTGCAAATTTTAGAAATGCGTTTCACATAGAAAAATTGATGGGAGTTGAGTGTTTATTTTATTTTTTAAAACTTTAAACTATTTTTTATTTTGGTTTCGTCCTTTTTTTTTGTTATTATCCTGAAAGAAAATAATTTTAAGGATAATATTTTTTAAAATGGTATTTAAGTCTTCTTCTACTTCTTGTGTTGTATTTTTTTGTTAACAAATAGACTGCAGTAATAATAAAATATGTGGTAAATTACCAAAAAAATAAATATAAATGAAATGAAATGGATTCTATATTTTGAATAAAATTTGAATTTGAAAAAAAAAAAAAACAATTTGTAATTGAAAATCGAAATAGTGCGAGTTAGAGCTGTTGTTAGTATTTGGATTAAAGCAGTTGATTTGGAACTGGAGTGCAATTTGAGATGCAATTCGAAATAAAAGAAGATCGGATCCGATTCTATTGTTACTAATAGAAGGTAAGCCCGAAGCGATGATCATGGAAACACAGAGTGATCGAGCGATTTGTTTAAAAATTTCAAACACATTCGTTTTCATGCAAGGACTCTTCTAAATAGCGATTACTCAAAATTATATGCTCACAAAAATATCACTTCCGCACTGTCTTCATTTCTGACACTTTGGGTTAATCGATAAATTCTTTAAACCTAGAACTTCGAAATTGTGGATATATTAAAGTTAATTAAAAGGGAATTTGAAAGAAAAACTTTACAACTACGTTTAGTTGTAACATAGCGAAGTCTAGGATTAATTATAAAATGTTTTAGTTTGAATCCATTTTACTTTAGCAGTTGAAGACTCGTTTCTGACTTCGACTATTTATCTTATTTAATCAATAAGAATGATTATTTAAAAATACACATTAGGGTTTTGTAACTTAAAACCAAAATTATTATTTATGGAATATTGAATTGGTATTTAAATATTGCATATAAGGCTTGACCATATAATTAGTGTTTGATATATATAGTGATGATGGTATAGTGGTGAACGACTGAATTTTGGATTACAGAATTCAAAATTACAGAATGGGTGAGATATGTAGGTGTGAGACAGAATATCAATTACTTCTACGTTTTCCGAGCCATACCATTAATAAGGCGAGTAATGTTTTTATGGTTTCTCCTGTAATAGAAATAATAAAAAAGAGGGAGAAGAACACATGAAAAATTATTTCAAACTATCGGTAAACGATCAACTAAAACTAAACCTTCTATTTTTCATCATCATCATCATTAATGGGGATCAGCCCGGAAATAAACTAAGCAATGAGGTCGCTTACTTAAGACTTCCTAACTTAATTAGTTCTAAAATAATCTGGATATTGATCAATTTTTAAGTCACTTTTGTATAGGCAATGTATGCACTTAATGAATAGTGCTTAATGAATAGTGCTCTAGATAAAGATTTCAATTCGAAAATGAATGAACAAAGTTTCAATAGATTTGATATTAAATGAATTCTCTTTTTAATTTATTCTCTTTGAATTTAAAAATATAATAAAATAGAATTATTCTCATTTATTTTAAAAGTCAAGAGTCACAAAAATTAAAAATAAAACTATAATATTCCGAAATTCTAATTAGAATTTTTTTAAAATTATACCATAATTGTAAAACAGAAAAATTCTTATTACATTTATTTGCTATAAAAATACTTTTACATTGTAATAATGTTTAAAATTAAAAATAATTTTTGTATTTTGTCTAATTAATTATTTCCTTATTTCTGTTACAAATAAAAAATATTTACAAATATCTTGTTTTTTATACAATTATCCTGTTGTTCGAATTTAGTTCTAGGGTTATACTAAACTTTCCATAACGTTTGCGACACTGTAGAGGAGATAAATTAGATCCAGAGTCAAGGAAAACTGATTTGACTTAAACGTCTGAGCAGTCTATCAAATTTTTTTTCCAAAAGTTGTCATAGCTAATGTTTGTATAAAATTCGATTAGTCTAGTATAGTGTCTAAAGTTCGAATACCTCCCATAAAACCACTTTTTCCAAAAGTAATCATGACTAATGCTTCTATAAAATTTATAGCCATACAACCACTATATGTTTTATGTGTAGCTGTGAATTTAATTAAGACGTGTAATTAAGACTGAAACTTTTCCAGAAGCAATTAAAATAAATGTCTGAGATCTTTATAAAATTTGGTTCATCTAGTACAATAAGTTCGAACAGCCGCTGTTAAAATCCGGGTTCAATAAGCTACCGGATCTAATTAAGTTGTTTATCCTTAAACTTCGAAAAAAAAATTTGGCAACGATTTCTGATGAAACCTTTGAGTTTTGGGTGAGAGCTTCGTGAGGCTGCAATAAAAACAAACAGTTCATGACTTTTCCAGTAGCAATTAAAATAAATGTCTGAGATCTTTATAAAATTTGGTTCATCTAGTACAATAATTTCGAACAGCCGCTGTTACAATCCGGGTTCAATAAGCTACCGGATCTAATTAAGTTGTTTATCCTTAAGCTTCGAAAAAAAAAGTTTGGCAACGATTTCTGATGAAACCTTTTAGTTTTGGGTGAGAGCTTCGTGAGGCTGCAATAAAAACAAAGAGTTCATGACTTGACAAGATTGTATGTCTATTAAAGCTAGGTTGGTCTATTTACTAAGTAAGATAACATTATAATAATCACATTATGTTGGAGTGGGTATCTTATAGTTAACCAAGTCTATTCTTCCTCATTTTCTAACTATAATTTCATACAATTTAATAATTAAATTTCGTTTTAATTCCAACTATTCAACTAAAAAACTATCCAAAAGGAAAATTTTATTTGGAATCCAGGAATCTAAAATTAATATTATCCATTTAATGGTAAAAAATTATTTCAATTAGCTAATTTTACTTAAAAAAACACACACACACAAAAACAAATAAAAAATAATTTTGTAAAAATTTAAATTATATTACAACAGAAATTAGGAAAATTCAGAATATTCGAAAAATTGCAATTTTCTTTTAAATTAAAATTAAAATAGAAAAAAAAAAAACACTTTTATATTAATGTAATTAAAAATCACAATTTCATATAAATGAATATTAGAAAGAGAAAGAATTATACAATATTATATCTCTTTTTAATACATTTGAAGCAAAACAAAAAATTTCTATATAAAACGCCATTTTGTTTGATTATGCATTTTCTTTTTTTGTTATTAATTTTTTGTTTTTCACTTAGTGGTGAATAATAAAAGAAAATTGGTGAACAATTTTAAAATGTGGTGAAATTAATGATTTTTGAAAAATGAGTACCTAAAGGTAAAAAAATATAAAGATTTTATTTTTGGATAATTGGTGGTATAGTTTTTATTATATAAAATCTTAAAATAACGGCATTTCCTCATTCAAAATAATCAAAGCAAAGAAGGCAGAATGGCAGAAAGGAAGGGGTTAAATCTTTAAGAGTAATTAAAATTAAAATGTTTCATTAAAAAGTAAATTTTTATTAGATTTTGACCACATTATTTTTATTATTAGTTGTGGTGTAATAATATGATATGATCTTTTGGATGCAATTCAATTTAAAACTTAAAAGTATATTATAGAAGATAGTTTTTTTTATATAATTGTTGAGGTGAAATGGATTTGGAAAGGAAAATGGAATTCAATTATTTTAGTTTCATTTTTGACTTTTAATTTTTCCAAAATTAATTTTTTTTGAAAGAGCTAATAACAATTTAAAATGTAATAAAAAATGGTTAAGACAGAGTATAATTTAAGTTAATTAATTTTTTTAATTTACTTTGCATAATTTAAATTGTAATTGTTAAATGTTTTGTAATTGCTTTGCAACAATTTTCCTTCTTGTCTTTCTTTTATTGAGTGTGGGCTATTTTTTTTATTTTTTAATGGCGTGATTTAGACGAAAATTCAATTCAATTATAATTTTTAGTAAATAAAGAAGTGAATAATATCATTTTGCAAAGAGAATTACGGTAAAACCCCATTTAACTCTAAATGTATGTTTTGAATAGAATAGAATAATTTTAATTTTTCGTAAAATTGCCTAGACTGAAATTGTGTTATTGATGTCCTGATCGTGGGAAAAGCCATTATAGACAAACGCAGTCTCAGCTGCACATTTGTAAGTTTTATTAAGGCACCCCAACAAAATGTGAGCATTTGAAATTTGGATGCACTGTAGAATTACGAAACTATCATATAAGTAAAGCTAGTTAGTAAAAATGATGTTCTATATGTAGAGTGTCAGAGAGTTAGATAATAAAATGTGTAGTTAGTGTGGGATGAATGTAATATTTTACGATAGAAGCAGTTAATCAATATATTTATTTATTTGTATACAAGACAATAGCTAGACCCTTCGATTGAAAGGCGAACGTCTAAACCACTACGGATTAGAAGCATAGAAGTACAGAAAACTTTCTGAAATGTCATTGATGACATCCTGTTGTGGAAAAGGAACTTAGGGTTAAAAAACAATGTTAGTTGTGGTACTCCAGTAAACTTGCATATTTTTTCACTTTCAGGAGTTATACGTACTAAGGACTAAAAGTATTTTATAAATACATAAATGAGTTTCCAATCAGTAGAATATTTTATGCAAGTGACTTAGGATGTATGAGAGCTTCAAAAATGTAATCGAAGACATCCATCAGTGTAAAAGAAGGTTAGGATGAAATAGCAAACATTTAGATGCTGCACTCAAATAGACTCGCAAATTTAGTTTTACGATAGAACTTTCAAGTTCCAAATGCTCTAAAACCACAAATTGGTTTCCAAGCGGTAGCACACCTAATACAAGTAAAGTATGATTGAAAAAGCTTCAGAAATTTGATCGATTAAGACATCCGATGGTTGATTAGAAGTTAAACCAAAAAAAAGGCTAGTCGCGGCACTGAATTTAACTGGCGCATTTAATATTCACCTTTACAGTTGATTGTACTTGAATAAAAACTATAAAACTATTTGATTTCGAGAAAAAATTTTACAAAAAGTAAATTTTTAATAATAAAAAACATTAAATCTTAAACTTTTTAAGTAATATATTTTCTTATAATTTTACCCATATACTCATAAATTACTTTAAATCATAACTTTTATATATTCCTACATTTATATATTGTATTTTATATTTTATATAAAATTGTTTTGATATCCCATATTCCCGACCGAGTCAACTTAAGAGTTTTTAAAGTATAAAAACAAAAACAGAATACCTATAATTTCCAAAATCCAAAAAAATAAAATTTATGCCAAAATAAGCACTAAAGAACCCGCCAAAAAAAAAAAGACTTAGACAAAAAATATTAAAACATAAATCTACCAACTATGGTGTATTTGGTGGATGAAAAATTAAAATATATGCTTCCATTATTTATATATATTTAAGTTCTAAAATTTTATAACTATATGTTGATGTCGTATTATATACTTTTAAAAAAACTTAGAATTTTATTAGTTTTATCCTACAAAAGTTCAAAAATTTTAATGATGATGACTATAAAATGATAATAATAGTAATGATAATGGTGATAATAATGATGATGCATTTTCATACAGGAAAGCATACCTATATACTTCCAAATATATATTATATCTATATATATATATATAAAATCATAAAATAATCGCCTTTGAGGTAATTAACGAGTCCTTTTTATTTCCAAAAAAACAAAAAAAAACCTAACAAACACAAACAAAATTTCGATAGGGATTAAACAATCCTTAAAACTAATATTTAAGACCTTTGTTTTTTTTTTTTGTTTTTGTATCTGTTAGTGTCGTCGTCCTTTTTTTTACTTATTTTCTTTTAATCTCTATATACACTCTAATATTAACTTTTTTAAGAAAGTGGAACAAATTAATATAAGATGGTGGGTAGAAGTGTTGAATGAGGTGGATAGAAGAGATGCTAGTGTATAGCGTAGGTGGTATGGAAGTGCTGGTACAAGACGGAAGCTATTTCTTTCACAGAATATTTTATGGTTTGTTCAATTCGAATGTTAAACTTAAAAATTTTCAATGATTTTACTCCTATATAAATTTTCTAGAGCCATTTTCTATTTTTTGTTCCAAAGAAACGAGAAAAACTTTTTCTTCTACACTTCTTTTAATTCTTCGCAGATAAATTTTCATCATACTTTAAATTTTTTTATTTTATACTTTGAATGCTTTATGGTTTTAATTTCTATATTTGTATTTTGTAAATGGTTGTAAATTTTTTGAAAATGTATTAAAAAAATGGTATTACCAATATAATACCCAGCCTTTGTTAACCTCGGATCTTTTAAAATGATTGAAAAAGCGTGGGAAATTATCTTTGGGATGGCGTTGTGGACATTGCAAAAGTATTTCAGCTCTATTTTGAAAATGAGTTAATAATTTAGGGAGTTTCTTCAGCTATGTCCAATCACTTCAATATTCAGCTTCAATCTCTCCCAGAAAAAGGTTGATGCAAGTGTTTTTCAGTGCTAAATTTTGATCAAGGAATTGCCGTTAACTCAGGCATCGAACAAAGTTAATTGAATTTTAGATAAACCAATTGGAAATTTAAACATAAATAAAAAAATTATTCGATAATGAGATGGAAAATATAAAAAATTTTATATCTAAAAGGTTAATTCTAGTTTACTTTGGTGAAATTATTAAATAATTATTTGACAATACAGAAGATTAAACCTTTTACATAAATAACAAGTTTTACGTGGGGAACGCAATTATACAGGAGTAAATCTCTTTAGAAGCTATCATGGATAATATTTTGATAACCATATTAAAAACCGTGATTACTTAAGGTTTACTTTCAACGAGGATCAAAGATTTAATGGGACCTTCAAAAACCATTTAGACCAACTTCACGGTTTAGTCAATTTGAATAGTTCTAAACTTTCGTCAAAACTAATCCATCCACCAACTCTTAAAGTCAATTTTTAAAGTGGAGCAAATAGTACTGATATATAGTTTACTTTCGAGATTAATGTCTATGGAAGATAACTATCAAAATTATATTTCGAGGGATGTGTGATGCTCTCTCCTGTGTATGGTTTTACTAAATTTCTGTCCCTCTTTTTCACAGGGACAGAAGAAAGTGCTGCAACTATTCGGTAATTTAGGATTATAGGCCTTGAACTATGGAAAAAAAATTCTACAAACCATTTGATCTTAAGAGTAATCTTTACAAGAAAGAAAACTTGAGCACAAACGATTCGGGAATTTTGGAATAATGGAGTTTGAATGAATAAAGTCCTAGACACCAAATTATCTAGAACTTAGCATTCCTATAGTATCGCACGTTAATAGATTAAGCATCTATTTAATTATTCTATTTTATTTTTAATTTCTATAAATTTTTTCTTTCTTTTTCATTTTCTCTCTCCTGTGTCTTTCACTGTTTATTCATTATCACTCTTGGAAAATTTGCCTGTTTTATTTTTCACATAACTAAATATATTTAGGTCTCATCCTTCACTGTTTTTTTTTTTTTTTGTATTTTATTTATTATTTTTCTTTCATTTTAATTTTTCTTATTCTTAATCTATTTTCGTTCAGTAACGCGTCATCATTTTAAAAAGAAAGACATGCAAAATGGAGATGAGGTGGAAACAAACAAAACAAATATACATATAATAAGTTCTTATATATATATTATAAGTTCTTATATATATATATATATATATATATAGTGTATATATTTTCTTTATTTTTAGTTTTTCTTTTTTTTGCCAATAAATCAATCCATTTTATATCCCTTAAAAGTTATGGGGACACTATATAAACAGACATTTAAGGATCACCAGCATCTATTTAACTCAGAATATAAAACAAAGAAAGAAAACAAAAAAAAAAAAAAGAGATGAATATACATACAATAATAATAAAAATAAAAAAAAATAAAAAAATAGAAGAGGACAAAAAATAAACTTATAGTCGTAGGAAAATCGCTTATCTTTTCTTTTTTGCAATTTTTTGATTTTTGTTTTTATTATTCTTTTGAAAGAGAAAAGATGCTTTTCACTTTTCGTCAGAATAGAATAGAAAAATAAAAAGAAAAAAATCAAAAACAATAGAAAATATCCCACCCCTTTTCATTTTTTTTTTGTTTCACCAATCTATGTGTTTCCTCATTATTATTATTATTACTATTATTATCCTTGAAGAGTTTTAATATCCTTTTCTTTGGTGTTAAGTTTATTCTTTTGTTATTTATTTTGAATCAGTGGTGACCAGATATTCTGTCCTGGTCATCTAGAACCCATTTTCGGGGACCTTTCTTTCGGGAAGCATTTTTAATCCAAAATTTAAATGAAAAACTTTTTAAGAAATTTCATTTCATACCTGTTGTCTGACGAGAAATATCTTAACAAAAATTTTTAAGGCTTAGTTACATGTTGTATAGCAGGATATACCGTTATGTTGCAAAATTAGAAGAATCTTATTTTTCCAAAAGCTTTTTGCATAACTAAAGGAAGTTTCTATGAAACCTGTTGCCTTTTAAAGAAGTTCTTCAAAAAATATCTTAAAACTTAGATGCTTCGTGTATTCGAGGATATACCGTTATGTTGCAAAATTAAAAGAATCTTATTTTTCCTAGAAGATTTTTTAGAATGAAAGAAAATTCCTTTGAAACCTGTTGTTTATTAAAAAAGTTCTTGAAAAAATATCTTAAAACTTTCATCTTAAAATCTCAATTATTTTAGAAGGTTTTCCAGAGTTTAATGTTCCAAAAAATTAGAGCTGTTGTCATAATAGTTTCAATTTTAAGTTAAGTTAAATAATTTTAGTAAATTTTTTCTAAGGGTTGATTCCACCTCCACCTTAAATATATACCTAGTTTTAAGACTTTAATATTAAGTGTAATTGAGAAATATTCAAAGTACATCCCAAAGACTTAAAAATCAATAAAATAAATTACAAAAATATTCTAATTTATCAATAGTATTGAACTTAATATAGATATTGTTTTTAATTGGTGCAGAGCATCTTTTCACTACAACACTTATTTTTTTGACATCTTTTATTTTTAAGTGTTTTTGTCCTGTAAATCATTTGATTTATGAATTTTAATATTTTTATATTAATTTGTCTTTATTTGTTCCAGCCCCAGTATCTTAGGCGTTTTAAAATGAATATTTGACTCAAGATCCAGGTACTAGTGCTATTTAAAGTCTATTATTCATAGGTGAACTCAGCTTCATTTCATGGTTAGTGGAAGTTTAATTGTGAACCGATTTGATTAGATTTTCTAATTAAGAAATTATAGTTTTACTTTTAGTGCGGCAAAACTTGCACCACCACTGATAAATTTTTAAACTTGGGGATATTTTATTCATGGAGATCAGAACAATGATGTATGGAATAAAAAAAAAAAAAAAAAAAAAATTAAGAAAATTTGTCAAGATCCAAACAACCAAATAATCTCCTGTCTCTTTCAATCGAATCAGTAGACGCATTCTCTCGTTTCCTTACAATCAAGACCCTGAAAATGAAAAATTTGAGAAATGGTGTTAAACTTATGTATTGAGCATGAATTTTATTTATTTATATTTTGTTGTTGTTGTTATTTTTGTTAATGGTTGGAAATTTTTTTTTCTCGAATATCAGAAAAAGTAGAATACAAAAAAAGGACGAAATTTTTTGTTGAAATATGTCCTAGTTTTTCTTTTATATATAAAAAAAAATTTACTTTGGATGATTCGCGAGCATTTCTTGAATTAATTTTCATTGTAAATTTTCAAGAAAAAAAAAAAAAAAATTTATTTTTTGGTTGATCCTGTGAAAAATGTCATGACTGTTTTTGTCATTGTTTGTGTGTTGATGTTGTTATTGTTCGGAACCTCCTAGTTTAAAATTTTCGTTTTTGTTGTGGTTGCTGTTGTTGGTCCTCTGATAAAATGGTTTTTTGTTTCAAGATAGATTATATCAAAGTTCTCATAAAAATTACTAAAAAATTGTGTAATAGTAGTTGTTCTTGTTGTTTTATTATTTAATACCGAAAGTAGAACAGAGAGAGAGAGAAAGATAGAGATCCTGGGTGATAGGATAGGAACTTTTATGAACATGAGCTATTTAATTTTTATTTTGTATTTTTAAGGAGGGAAGTTTTGGAGGTTTTTGTAAGGACGAAAAAGGAGAGGGGAAACATATTTGATGGATCTATGGTTCCCATTTTTTTTTTGAGGACCAACAAGGCTTTTTCTATGTATACAAAAATAAATAAATTGTTGAGCAATTAAGATAAGAGATTTTTTTTGTATTATTTTGTAAAAAAAAAACAAAAACAAAATAAAATAAAAAGGATATAAATATGTCCAGTGAAAAAGGACAAAAAAGAAAGCAAAAAAACAAAAATATCGGATTATTCTACTGTAAAGTGTGAAAATACACACATACATACATATAATGCACAAGTTATATATTTTTTTTTTTCAAAAATAAAAGAATTTAATCGTTTTTTAAGAGTGAGAAGTATTAAAAAAGGACACTTCTATAATTCTTTTATTTTTTCTATTGTTGCTTTTTTTTTTTTTTTTTTTGAGTAATTAAATTTGAGAATTACAAAAAAAAAACAATAAAAACAACAACAACAAAAAAAAATATCATTGAAAAAGATTTACAATGACAGTGATTTAAAATGTTCATTCAAGGATAATGATTGGATGTTATATTTTCTTTTGTGTGTCCTTTTTTTTTAATTTTTTAAAAATTTTTTTTGGGTGGCATTTAAATTTAATTAAAAGGATATATGGCTTGGATAGAATATTTATATATATATATATATATATATATACATATATATTATTCTAGTAATTAAAAATATAATAATAATAAAAACAATCCAAAAGAAAATATTTCAAAATATATATTTAAAAGATTAAAAGGACCAAAAAAAAAAAAAACAAAATAAAGGTCCTGTTTAATATATTGTAATAAAGGAATTATGCTTCTACTTTTTGTTTCAAAACATACTCGTAAGTCGTAATTTACGCAGACATTAGTCTTTAAAAGACAGGAGAGAATGGGCGGGCTGTATGGATGAATTAAGTGTTAAATTTAAAAATGTCCTTTTAATCTTAAATAAATCATTAGTTGCTTTTTTAAATGGTATGTTGGATCTATTACGATTGTCTTGATTTAGAAATTTTATATTTTAAAATTTATTGTAGGGATTAAATGTAATTATTTTTTTTTTTTTTTTAATTTCTTAAGAAGATATTTTAAGAGTGCTGTAGTTTTAATTAGTGGAGTCTATGGAATGGTAGATTTCCATTTTATGTGGAATGGAAATTCATTAACTCAATGGTGTTTAATTAATTAGTATAATTTTCAAATATGTTGTTTCAGGACTGGGTAATTTTTCACCAAAATTTGTTATAATAAAATAGTGAATGATTCTAATAAACTAAAAGGCCGAAGAATTTAATGGGTCGACGTATATTCCTTTGAGCTTCTTCTTTTCCTTTGAAATTGTTTTTGTGTTTCTTACGAAAGTCATGAATATCTTCGAAAGCCACATATTAGAGATTGGAAACTTGCAGGTAGTTCCTATAAGTATAGTCTACGATTTGACGGGGCAAAACCACTACCCTTTTTGAACCAAAATTTAGGATTAGGATCTGGGATACAAATTTACAAGTTGGTTTTTTAGGATGGAGTTGTTAAAGTATTTTTGGAATTCGTTTGGGGTTCTTTAATAATAAGATTCTGGGATTATTATCTGGGACAATAAGATTTTCGGATTATGACGGATGAGAAAATTGAATGGGATATTTCGAAGAAAGGTTTTAATGTGTTTATTATTTGATAGAATATGGTTCCATATGCGCGATGAGTGCATTACAAACGAATTTTCATAAGCTGTGCTGCACCACTTTAATAGTTCAACTGTGTAGGGATGGTCATCTGTTTCCCTCTTTGTTCACGTTGGAAAATCTTCGGTAGAGGCATTATTTCTTATTTCATTACAATAGTTATTAGTCTTTGCAAGATATCTATAAAACAAGGTCGGTGATCTAATTGTACAACGATGACCGAGTGGAGGGAGTATTAAGTTGACAGTGAGATCAATAAAGCTACCCTGGCAATAAATGTGTATTTTTTTCCTTCTTATTAAATAAAATCTTCCACGCAGATTCTCAAAAGATGAATATAAGATCAGAGTACTGAGAAACTTATCAGTACTATTCTGACTTAGTTTACTGTCCATACTTAGTCTACTCTACTAGTATATTTAGTCTACTGTCCCCCGTCTATGTCTATGATACTGCCTAGAATTTGGAATTTTTGTTACGATTTTTAAAAACATTTACTACTTTCATAGTATTGCAAAAAATAAATTTTTATATCTTCGGATGGTCTAGGAGTGTTTTCAGATGATGACGCAGTCTCTCTTGAAACTGAGTTTTCAGCTGGAGTTTTTGGCAAGTTTATCCAATTCTTTAAAGCTATTTTGGGAAAATAATAGAATATTCAAATTTAACAACTGGATGGATTCTTGTTTGAGTTGATTATGAAAGTCACAAGTAACAATGACACTAATATCAGAATCAATTCGATGATTCCCAAAAGAAATAGACAATTAAATAAATCTTCCATTAAACAATTTAATGACGATTCTGATTTTCTTTTACAATCTTCTAATGACGAAGTGTGATTAATAGTTGTGAGAATATTCCATCATTATTTCAACATGTTCTATATAAAATTTATATTTATATTTATCTTAAGATTGAATTGGGTTTTATTTTCATTTTTACTCTTTTTATCGTAATTTATGTGAATTCAATCAGCAATTTTCGGAAAAAAAGGATGAACATTAAAAAAATAATAACAACAAAAAATAAAATATAGGATATTAACGAAAAGAAAGCTTAGGATTACATTTTTAATGGATTTTGAGTGAAATGGTTATGATAATCATTATCAAATATGTTCATATACATAGTTTCTTAATTCTTTTTTAACTTTTTTTTTAAAATATAACTTATGATAAGTATAATATGTTACAATTATTATTATAAATTCATAGACAGTGTGTCCCATAGAGGAATCATATATCTATGCTAATTATTCGATTTAATTATTGGATAATTCCTTATGTACCTAACAGTTGGTTTCAAATTTCTGCATCCTGTATTTTAGTCTGAAACTTTTTTTTCTTTACCACGCTAGCAAAACTATAGGGCGGAATTCCTTTATACTGAACTATGTGAATAGGTATATAGGCTAGGCTATGGGGCAATGAAATTAGAAGGAATTAGGATAGAAGAGGAAAGTTGGGTGGTATGATATTGTAGAATGGCATATTTCTATTAGAGAGGAGCAGATTGGATGGAAGCATGTTCCATCACCAGTTTTGAATTACCTAGGAAATAAAGTTGTCTAGATATAAGTCTTTTTAAATTGTCGCTGGAATTGTTTAATTTTTTACTGGTTTTATTAACAGTTTTGAACAACCTAGGAAACTTTTATTTACCACGCTAGTCAAACTCTAGGAACGAATTCCTTTGTACAGAACTATGTGAATAGGTATGTAGGCTTGATTATGGGGCAAAGAAATTAGAAGGAAAATGTAGATATTAGAGAAGAGAAAGGTTGGGTGGTATGATATTGTAGATATTTCTATCAGAGAGGAACATATCCTAGGAAATTCCGCTGCATACATATAAGCTTTTGAGGACTCTAACTCTATGCAAGAAATCCCCGACGGTTTAAACTAAATTTGGGAACTGATTTGGTTTTCGTTTTCGGGATTTTCTACTTGGAGACTTTTCTTTTGCATCCACTTTTTTAACAGATATTTTAAAAGCATTCTGAGCTCGATTACGATTCTTCTGCTGAACACTCTGTATACATTAACACTTTTAATATCATTTTTATTCTTGAAAGAAGTGTCTTAAGTTTTATTTTAAAAGAGTGTCAATTTTTTAATCTATATGTTAAGGTATTTTTATATACAATATTATATGTACGTACTTACTTACTTAGTAAAATGATTTATTTATTGTCGATGCAAAAGTAATAGAAAAAAATCACTCGGAAAAAGTGATTTATATTTCCAAGTTCGATCTCAGAGAATCCAACAAAAATAGCAAATATACAAAAGAAGAATCGGAAGAAGAATTTAGAAGAAGAAAAAGTTGCAAGTAAGCAAACAACAATTTATGTTTACTGGAAAGATATCGACAGTTTTTGTTTTATATTGTTTGTTGCTTTTTTGTTCTTATTTGATTTTTTTAAAGATTTTACGCTAATGGCTATCTAAAATATTTCGATATATTTATACAATTAAGGGGAGTTATTTAAACAAATATAATAAATATAATATTGAATTTATAGCTTTTTAACTCACACCTTCCTATAAACAAAAAAAAAAAATGAAACTATACTACATTGTTTAAATTTTTATTATTAATATGATCTGAGAGGAGTTATGTCCGTCTGTCGTTGAGTCTGTATATGAAATTTGAGAGATTTATTAATAAGAATGCTAGTTCCAAACTTTAATTAAACTTCTAGCCTTAAGAAAACCCTTGAGGAGTTTGAAAATGATGCTTGTGAAATCTCTAAAAATTTCCGGGAAAATTTGTGTTGTCCTAAACGAACTCTAGAATACCAAAATCCCCAAAAATCGAAGTTCAAAACTTTAATTGTGGTACAAATCACAAACCCCTGACGTTGTAACCCCTGACATTGTAACATTGTTCTTACTTCAAAATCTGGAATATACTTAAATAAATTAATTGATTGTGAAATACTTTGGGCATCTTGGTTTTGGGAATTATGACTTTGAAGATTTTGCGATTAAATCATAGTAGGGATTTTAACTTTGGTGTTATTATCTTTGGAGATTTGGATTTCTGTCTACAATTTAAAGGAAATAACAATATTCACCGGACACAAACGTTTTACTTAATTAGAGATTATTTTTAGTTTCTGTGGTGAATATTAAAAACTGTCCGATTTTAAAAAAATTTAATTGAGATTCAGCGATAATTCGATTGGCTCGGAGCGTCTTAAGAAAGAGTTCTATTCCAATACGATTTAAGTTCGATTGCCTCTACACCGCCACATTGCGACACAGTGAAGTGCCGACACCATATTTTTCTATTCATACTATACAGGTTTTACCGTTATTAGAAGCTATTGGATCGACGATGAAAAATTTTACATAGATCAAAAATTATTTTACTATAACTATTATTTAAGCAATTTATTTTATCGAAAATTATTATAAAATTTTTATTTTATTATTTTTTTATGAGACATTATCAATCATTTAGTTAATAATAATAATAAACAAACTTTAGTTAAAAAAAAGGACACAGAACAACAACAAAAACTATAATATATGTATAAAAAAACAAGAAGGGACATTAAATATTGTGACTTCTTTAGTTAATGGAGAAAAATGAAAACACTATTATACCCTGTGGAGCAATAAATTTTCCAGTCAGTCAGATGATGTTTATAAAATTCATTTTTTTCTTATATTATTTATATAATTTTTTAATTCATACTTTTAATGGTTTTTTTTTTTTTTGTTATCAGAATAATGTGTAATAAAACAGCTGTCGTTTATTAAGATGAAAATTTTGATAAAAAACTAACAAACACAAGAACAAAACAAGGAAGAGTATATTAAGAGAAGGTGTATTTAAAGAATATTATTTAATATTTATTTTTGAAAAATTCTGAAAATTCTGCTGCTAAAATATCTTTTAATTGCATATAGGTATGAACTTCACCTTTGCCTCGATGGTGTAATTTTCATATTCCGCATTCGATATGAATGAGTCATCAAACAACTAACCGATAGTTTAAGTGCGTCTGACTTAAAATTAGTCGGGGTAAATATTGCATAAAATATAGTGTAATTAAATTGTTACTTTCTACTGCAACTGTAAGAAATTCTGATTTTTATAAGAGGGACGGATTTAGAGTAAATAGGTTGTTAGAGGTAAGTTACAGGATAGTCTGAAAAGAAGTGTAGTCTGAAATAGGCTTTGGAAACTTGCGTGCTGTTAAAAGAAAATATATATTTTCCAGCTATATTTACAAAATATTCCTTGACTGCAAGTTACTATGAATTTTTAAATAAATGGTTGATAGCTTAACATTTCCAGTGGAGCTTTTCTATTGTGGGATCGATATCAACGAGTCCTGAAAAGGAATGGTGTCTGTGAGTATAAATTCAAATTGCTTGGTAGAAATAATTCATATAATGGCCTAATATTATTCCCAAACTCTAGGAAAGGATTTATTCATGCCGAATCATTGTAGGTTAAGATAAGAGGAAGGGTAATGATGTTAGAGGAAAGTAAAAAGGAAAATTTGAAACAATCCTAAGCAATTTCCATTTCCATATTTAGTTACAAATTTAGATGGAAGCATTTGTTGCACATGTTAATTGTCCTTATAATTAATTTATTTCATAAACAATTTTAAGCAACCTAGGAATGCTTTTACAGTTAAGCAGTTGAATTCTTCTGCTCTTGGCGTACAAAATAGTTCGGGGAAAGGCATTATTGATTTTGATTGAATTGATCAATCGATCCATTTATTTTGTTGTAAAGGCAATTTAAAGAAGTGTACCACAAACAGGGACTTGAACTCTACCGTATAATAATGAAAAAACACTTTTGACGCAGTTTAAGGAGGAATTTGACGACTTTCAAAACGATTTATGGAATATTATGATTTAGTCTTAATATATTATTTAATTGTGTTATTTTGCAAGAGCTACGCTTAAAAGTCTTAGTTATTGTGAATTATGTTGTAAGGGTTGTAAGGGTTAAAACATTTCAGAAATGATAACATAAGTTGAATTATTTTACTTAGTAGCTTAAGCTTTATTATCATGGAAAATATTTCTAAAAATAAATAAAAAATTTTTATTTAAAAAAAATATAATTTTTCCAAAAATATAGTCTAGTACCTTTTGTCCTTACGTACGTATTACATAATTCCTTCAAACGTTTTTAATGTTCTCAAATTAGCATAAAAATCACCCTTATCATAAATTTCTTGTAATTAAACATAAAATTAAAATTTTTTTAGTAAGCTCTTAAATATGACTAAAAGCAATAAAAATTGTCTTTCAACACAGATCCTTCTTTTCAAAATACATTTCTTATGGTAATTACCAAAAAAAAAGGACATTTCTCTTTAAATTTGTGAAAAAAGGGGTACAGCGTAACTAATGAAGAAAAATTAAAAAAAAAAATATATATATATTTCAATATTTAAAAATGGCGTGCAACTGTCTTATTTTCAAAATATAACAAATCAAAATTATTTTGACACTTTTTTTGTTAAATACTTTGTTTGCTGTGTTTAAGAGTTCCATGATGGTGTAATAAAAAAGATTTATTAAATTTAATAATATTTTAAAAATACAAAAAAAATAAAATAAATAAATATAAAATTAATATCTTTTATATACCTTCCATTGTTTTTTTTTAGGGAACAATTAAAAAGTGTAACACAATAAATAATAAGTAAAACATATAAAACAATAATGAAATTGAAGATACAGTAAACCCTCTTATCTTACGAATTAAATTAAAGCATTACATAAAGATTTGTGAAAATTTATTAAGGAAATGGCATTTATAAAAAAAAATCGCCTTTTTAATGAACCTCTTAAGCAGTTGTTCTATAATGTAGGGTAGGAAATCGTACTTTATTGAGTTTATCAAAAAATAATGCGAATACTCAGTCGAGTGAAGATAATATTGCTAGAGGGACGATGAAGAGACCAAGTAAACCAAAACTTATCACAAGACTATAAATATAGGTAGCTTGAGGGGTAGGTAGAAAGCAAGTCAATAAAATTTCTTTACGAACACTTACGAACTTAATCGTGAAAATAGTGAAAATGTAAATTACGGTAGCGAGTAATCCTCAACATTTCTTTTCGATTTGTAATGGATTTGAACTTGTCATTTCCCAGTTAATTACAGCTATGTACTTGGTTAAGTGTCCTTATTTTACTTTTACTTTATCGGCATAATAAATTATTATTTTTGAGCCGAGTCCAAAGCATTCCTTCTTTGGCTTCTGTCTTGTGCAGCTTGTCTCCCACTTCCAACAATATTCAGCATTCTTACGTCTGACTGAACACCGTCTTTCCATCGAAGATGTGGTTGACCTCGCCTGCGTTTGTCCTCCGGATTGGAGTCAAAAACTGCTCTTGCATGAGAATTATCGTTCATCCTTACTGCGTGGCTTAACCAGCATAATCGTATCGTCGTACAGGTTATACAGATCGCGTTTGTGTCGCTGTCTCCAAACTCCATTAATGTTAATTGGGCACTTAGCCTGATGATTTAATATAGCTCGATTTAAATTCCACATCTTATTTCGTGTAGAAATAATTTTAAAAACTCCTCAATAACTCTGTATATAGAAGTCCTCAAAATTTTTCCGATAACTAGAGTCTAAATTTAGATCATGAAGCTTTCAATGTAGGTTGGGAATTATTCATCCAAACCAACCAGTGCTAAAATTCCATGTTCCAAAAGTTTTAATTATCCTCTCCGAGAACAAGTTTTGAAGATTTAAATATTGATTTCATTATCATCAGAATCTTCAAACCCCTTAATTTAATAAATTGCAAATTTCTTATGAGAATGAAAAGAAGATGTCTTGTGGTGAAAGAGGACTGCTTGTATTCCAAAAAATATTTCTACAATAGAAAATTTCGAAAATCCAACTCTAGGTAATTATACAAAGTACAACACATTCACAATCAAAAAAAAAAAAGCATTTGAAATAAATTAAAAATAGAATTACTGTTTAAACACCACAATTGGCTTATACTTTCTTCATTTAAATAAATATGATACAATTCATTTAAATGGATATTCATTTCCAAAAAGAAAATGATTCAACACACAAAAGACAGTGAGATGAAACGAAAAGACATTAAACTCCTAAATTGTCATTATATTCCGAAGATTTTCCCTTCATTTAACCCGTTTAAAACCAAATGAAAAATAGAAAGAAAGTAAAAAAACAAACTGCAAATAAAATATAAATAAGTAAATAAATAAATAAGTAAATGTACACAAATATATATGTAATAAATTATTCCAATTTTTTTTTTTTTTTTTTCTTCATACACCATAAAATATTTCTAATCCTTTAATATAAAAACAAGAAAAAAAAGAACAACAAAAAAAAAACATTAAAACAAAACTCAAAATTATTACTTAACATAACTGTATTTTGTTTATATTACATACATATAAATATATATAAATATAATATACTATATTTCCATAACGGTTACTTTATTTTTGGTTTTTTTTCGTCTTCTATCGTTCATTTCCCCATCCCTCATTTTTTACATTTACTATCTCTCTCTCCCTCTCCCCAACTCGTAATTCTATCGCTTTCATTTCTGCTACTGCCCTTATTATAACTGTAAAACGTTTCATTTTGAATATTTAAAAAAATAAAAAAAAAACAAAAAATAACAACAAGAAAAACAGCAAATAAAAAAAATAAAATACAAGAAATTAAGAGCATCAATCGAGCAATAATCACAAATCAACCAACATCGTGTCAACCATTAAAAACACCCTATCCAAGCATAAATTATAATTAGTGTTATGTAAAAATATATAAAAATATTGTGTGTGTGTGTATAGCGTAAGCTTAAAAGAGAACAACAATTATAATGAAACGAAAGACGACAATTTAAAAAAAAAAAACAAAAAAAAACAAGTAACAAATATACGCAATATAAACGTCGTATATACATAACAGTTATATTAGAAATTAAACGGTACTAAAAACATGTACAATACATTATAATATATAATTTAGAATAAAAATCAACTAATAAATGGTTTGAATTAAAAATAAAAACAAAAGTATGAAACATATACTTGTGTCGTCCTTTTATTTTATATTTTTTTTTTTTTTTTTGGGTAAATAATAAATCCACCACCCCTTTTATTTTTATTTGTTTGCAGTTGTTTTTGATTTTGAAAAATTTACCCATCCCTGAAAAATTATATAAAAAAAAAAACGAAAAATAAAAACAATAAACAAGGCCAACAAGAAGTTAGCAAAATATATAACTGTTAAATAAATACAAAAATATTTCTTTATTTTTTATATTTTGGTTTCATTTTTTAATTCTTGTGTTTTACCGTTATAATTTTATAATTTTTTTTTGTTCTTTACATTTAAAACGTCAAAATTTTATATGATATTCGCAATATATCTCTCTCTCTTTCTTTCTCTCATTTTTTTATTTTTAAAATAGCATTCCCGCACTTCTACTATATGATTCGAGAAATCCGCAGTCTTTAACGGTGACTTGTTTAATAAAATATTATTTTTCTGTAATACACTCTCCCTCTCCCTCCTCATATGTTTCACGCCCTTCTTTCCCTATTTTACTGAGTTCTATACGTTTTCTTATACATGCTATGACGTTTCTTTCCCTTCTCAAATATTATGACAACATCAACTACTTAAAAAGTTCTTTTATAATAATTCGGAACAGTGAATTCTAAATGTCATTAATGATAGTTTGAGTGGTTTTTTTGTGTGTTCAAAGAAAGAGACAAACTATAGGAAAGAATGGGTAATTATAATATGTGACATTAAGAAACCGTACGTTTTTATGTTAAATTTAACATCGCATCAAAATTAAAATAACAGTAAAAAACAAAAAACTAATCAAAAATTATGAGAATGAATTTTAAAATAGGCGCGCATCATATGTTTATTTTGCGATAGAGTTATTTTGAAATTTATAACGGTAAATGCTTAAGAAGTGCGGGAGGTATTTAAGTAGAATTTAAAAGTATAATAATAGATAGGGGTGTGATGATGTATAAGGTGTATTTTGAGATAAAATAAGAAAAAAATTAAATGAAATTATCATCCTTGAAGCATATTTAAAATAAGAATATAATATAAGATATACAAAAAAATTTAGGAATGGGCACGATATTCACATAAAAATATTTTAAGTCTAATTTTATTTTTTTTTTTTTGCTGTGAAGAATTGGAGACAATATTTTAGTGTTTGTTTTGTTCAAATAACAGTTATTACGTGGTACATATATTGGGTATTTTATATTTAGAAAAATGTTAATAATATGGATTATTTAACATTTAATATTATTCTTATATAGATGTAATTATTTCAAAGTAAAATATTAAGAAGGTAAACTTTAAGGAGCGAATTTTGAACAGCAAAATAAAATTAATTTGAATTAGTAAAGGATAGAATCGACCCTTAAATAGATATGAATAAAAGTGCATTCTTTTGATTTAAACATTGAAGCTTCAACATTTAGAGTCTATAGGGGTTTAGTTTTTAACTTTGGTTTATAACTTCAAAAGACATCAGGAAACTTAAAACCTTTGAATTTACGTGAAGTCCTATAAGTATAATTTCTCTGTCCATAGCTAGGAAACCGCAACCTAATTAGGCAGAATTATGGCTGGAGTGTAAGAATGAGATGAAGGAAGGCAGGCACATTTTAATCCAATAAAGCATTGAATGGGGATCGAAATGAATCAAGTTGACTGATTCTCGTAGTATTTGTCGCGATAAAATGCTAACGATAAATCAAAACGATTAAATGCGAACGATAAATCATCGTGATAAATCTCTAGTGATAAAGGATCGTAATAAGTTGCTTAACGAAAAACATGGCACCAAAGTTATATGTCGTCGCAACAAAGCGCTGTTATAAATCTCTGCAATAAAAGAATACGTCATCGTAGCAAGGTGACAAATTGCCCAGGCAAGGCAATAAAACGTTCTGCCAAAGCGTTAGAAACGTCAGCGATAAGTCCTCACGATAAGACGATAAATTGTCGAAACCATGAAATGATTTACAATATTGAAAATTGGAGAATGTTAAGTGTTTTCGGCTTTAAATTCCAATTAAATTGGAGGGCGTAAAGTGTTGCCATATTTAAATAAAAGAACATGAAGACGTTTGAATATGACCACGTTTAGCCCCAGAGAAAAACTCCTGTGGGTTGTTAATATAATATTGCGCTGATCTGATATTTAAGATTGAAAAAAAAAATCAAGTTAAAATTCAAGTAAAATATTAATTAATGATCAATGCTATAATAAAACGTTCAATCTTAAATCAAACAAGTTATAATCGTTATGATGTTTCAATTTTTAATTGCTTTTTTCTATATTGCCTTATATATTATAACAAATGAATTAAATACACCTTCAAGGTTTTACTTTTAAGGATATCTTTGAGGATACGTTTCATTTTTTTTTTCTTTCTTTCTTTTTTTTGAATAAATCTGTCACACAACAAAAAGTACAATGAATGTTTGGGACGTGTTTGTCTTCATAGTATATATATATATATATGCTGGTGTATTAATGATTTTAAGAGAGTATTTCATTTTTTAATGACTCCCAATGGAATTGAATTCATTTACCCGAGTACTTGAACGAAAAATACAAAAGAAAAACAACAACAAGGAAGGATATGTGAAAATTAAGGATATAAGTATAATGCAATTGTATATTGTACTTTTAGTTTCAAGTTAAATAAGAAGAAGATTGCTCTTAAGATGATACAAAATCATTTTCATAATATAATTTGACTGTATATACTTTGTTAATAATAAAAAATATCGAAAATTTGGGTTATGGATGAGAAGAGAGAAAATTATGAGGAAAAACTTTTAAAAGTTTCATGTTTTTATAATTTTTTTTTTTTTTAAGAAAATTATTATTACAAGAAAAGACAATCTAAATGTTTGGGGATTTTTGTACGTTTTATGATACTGAGCATCGTTCTTCGTTTCTTTTCTTTATTATTCGAAATTTTTGAAATAATTTTTCAGTTTATCTTTTTGGATTTTCTTTTTCAAATTTATTCGATTTTTCTAACTTATTAGAATTGAATTTATTAATTTTGTTTTTTTGGCTTTGTTCTTTTAACTGAAATTAAAAATAATTATAATGAAATAGTATATAGAGCACTTCTGTTTTAAAGTTTTATTAATATAATTTTTTTTTTGGAGAAAATTAATTTGAAACTTTGAAAATAAATTCGAATTTCAGTGGAAAACGAATTAAGGAATTTTATTCGATTTCTAAATTTTTAAGAAAAATGAGGAAATTATAAAGATTTTGAATTATAAATTGAAAAAAGTACATTAAATAAGAATTAACAAAAAAGTTCGAAAAATATTAATGAATTAAAAGATTTATAAAAATTTGGCGTAAATTCTTTTCTGTATCGAAATTGTGGCCTGTTGAATTCTTTTCCAGCACTATATGTCCTCTAAAGAATGAGAATAATTTGTTTATAATGAAGCTTAAGAAGAACATGAAGAGCATAATACACCTTGCAATTTTCATCTTAATCTAAATTAATTAATAATTCCATGTCCTTATTCCGTCAGTTTCTTGCATTGATCCTTATCCACCAGACTTAACTGAAATTGCTTTTGAGGAGCCTAGTTCTGAGGTGGGGTTTTCAAAGATGACGATCTTAGATGGTCGAATTCTACCCCTTTTCAGAAAAACCCGAATTTATTGATTTTCTTATCCAAACTTATATTTCAATGTAATACTACTCAGAGGAAAATCTGATATTGTCCACTGTGTTCACTATTCAGACGGCCATTCCACTCGTGGATGGCTCCAGCGCGGTCAGAATACGGAAAATAATTAATGTAGCTGTTGAAAATATTCTGATTTTATAGGCGGTTACAAAATCACAAGGTTATATGTTTTATCCACAATATGTACCTATCTAAGATATTGAATGAGACTTTTGACTCATTTTTGTTAGACAAAGTCCATTAAAAAAATGCCACATGTCCCATAGGACTTCTGTCTTATTGTAGTGAGTCATAAATCCCCAATGGGACTTCTGACATGTCACCGAGGTATTCTATGAAGCTGTAGTACTGAATGAATCAGTGAAGGTAAATATGACAGAGGTATTACGAGTATATGAAGAAAAAAAACACAATGTTATAGCAGAGGTCCTCAGTGTAATTACAAAGATATATCAAAGAAAGTTAAAAATTGTAGGCTAGAGATTTCAAAATTAGAAGCATTGGACAGACGTGATACATCTTTTGAAAACATATTTAATTTACTACACAGAACTGTTTAGTCAATTTAAGATTGGACAGTATTGTTACATCTTTTGAGACACATTGAAGCTGTTACATTAAACTGTTTGACTCAGCTTATTGAAACTTTATCACTTCTTGTTTCCGTCATTGTTCGCACAGAATTTCAATAAATTTGTCTTCAAATTTTATATTTTAATCTATTACATTTTTTTCCGATACATTCATAACTTAGAATCCTTATTTTTTTTTTTTTTTTTTTATATTTTTTCTATCATATTTCCTATGGTTAATCCTTTTTATTTATGACAAACCAAATTTTTTTTATTGTGCTTTTATATGTGTATTTTTAATACAAAAATACCTGATCCTTAATTCATTATCAGAAAATATTTTAAGAGAGACAAAATATCCTTCGAAAAAAATTAAAAGAAAATTGACACAAGAATTTCTTCCTTGTTTTTATATTCTCTTAATTTTTTTTTTTACTCTTTTTATTTATTATTTTTATATTAATAAAATAACTAGATATGAAAGACATAAATTATGATGGGTTTTCTTTTGTTTCTGTCTTTTTCTTTTTTTCTCTTCTTCTTTTTTTTCTATTTTTTTTTTTTTTTTTTAATACTAAAACATTTTTAAGAGTTGTGAACAGAGCAAAAACAAACAACCAACTTTTATACATAAATATGTCCATAAGATACATTATATGTATATATATATATTTTTTTTGTATCTCATAGATACAAACAATAATATATAAAATAAATAAAATAAAAATAAAAACAAAAACAAACAAAGAAAAATTTCTCAGGGTTGAATTTGTGACACACAGATGACTCGTTATCTAAACTTATTTGCAATAAATTTTGGCACGGCTCATAAAAAGGATGCTTGGCGGCGTGTTTTCATACAAAAATTTATACAATATACAATCAAACAAACATTGATAGAAAAAATGTTTTTTTTTTTTTTCATCTTCCCCCTTTGCATAATTTTTTTTCTTGTGTATACACTATGGGTAATAAGTAACCCTCCTCCTTTTTTTTCCCAACCAAAAAAAAGGAACAGTATAAAAAAATTTTCTAGTTTTAATTTTTGTCCCTCTCTTTCACTTCATATCTCTTCATCCATCCGAATTGATTCATTCTTGGGTGAATTTTTATTCTTTATTTTATTATAAGTGTATAATAATATGTATAGAAGAAAAATTTGCTGTTGCTTTCACCTTTATTTGTATTTGTTTTAATATAAAAACGAGGAAAAGTGTAAAGTAGTATGTGTCAACTCTAGGATATTTGCATGAACGTAATATAAATCTTATATAATCCGGTTAATTGATTCCAGAGTTACCTCAACGCTCATTAGATTCAGTCTTTGGTGATGAATCGGGTTACTTAACCTTTGTGATAGGTATTTAGCAGAGACGATCGTTTGCTGAAAGGTAAAGCATCTTTTATCCTACATAATCCATCATCTGAATCAACTAATTTCCAGTTTCTTAGTTTCAAAAGGCTTTCCCAATTTCTATCCTCAAAACCAAACTTTACATTTGCATCAAAGGTTTCATTCTAAATTTTTAAAGGTTGGGATCTTAGTGTGTTAAAGTCAGGCATTACTTAGGAAACTGTGTACATTGTCAATGGATGGCATTCGATGTTTCCATAACTTAATTTAGTTTCATATTAAAAAACAAATTCTATGGCAGCTATTCCAATTCGTTGAATCTTAAATGTTTGAGTTTCCGATTACGTATTTTGCATAAAAACCAATTTGTGAAAATTACAGAATCTTAGTTCCTTTAGTTTTTGAGTACTCTTGCAGACGGACAAATGGATACACAGACCCATATCGATTTCCTTGGCGATTTTGATGAAATCCGTACCTTTGAGTCATTAACTGTCCACTCCTTTACTAAGTCCCAAACGTAATTTTAAATTTAGAATACTCCTTGATTTACGTTAAGAGTTCGGGTATAAAAAATCATTTTGCTACAAGTTTCAAATTGTGTTGCTTTTTTTTTTGTTTGTTATTGAATGGGGTAGTTTTTGAAGAGAAGGGGCGGTATGAGTCTTTGTGTATTTGCATAGATATTTATTTGTTTTTTTTTTTTGTTTTTATTGTTTGCTGATTTAGCTTAAAACACCTTAGATATCAATATTTATTGTATTTAAAAATTATACACCATCTATTTGTGTATATTTTAAATATGCTTGTAGGTATGTACATTGTATAGTGATGTTATAGAATGAATATGACTCTATGTATCTATAAGATATTAGAAAAAAAAAGAAAAGATATAAATTTTTCTTGTTATTGCCTATCAGGCAACAATTTTCTGTTTTTATATTAGTTATGTATTAAAAGAAGTTTTGTGGGGTAATTTTGTTTAAAAAAAAAGTGGTGGAATATAATAATAAGAAAAGTAGAGGTAATATGAGTTTCTTAAAATGAGAATAGTTAAGGTGTCAAGAATTAGAAAAATTAAATTAAAAAGAGGATGGAGTGAATTTGTTAATTAATATATGAAACTTATAAGTTTTTTACAAACTTGATAATTAGCATATCATTTTTATTGCGAGATTCAATAGTGTGAGATTATTATTTACAAAAGAAACCTCGCTCCGTCGTCCAAAAATGGTAACGGTACCCAAAATAGTTCCACAGTATAATAGTCGAAAAATAAGGCAGTGAAAGGGTAGAAAGTGATAATGTATTCCACAATTTTAGAGGTGCTCTAGTTTAGAAAGGCTCTATATTTTTTTGAGGTTGCTCTATTAACCAAGTGTTTGGCATAGTTGGATATCTGGGATAGCTTATTTAATAGTAGATTATTCCAGAAATATATGTATGCAATAAAAAATGATTGTATTGTTTTTATAAGTGGTTTTTCAACTCACATACTATTTCAGTAGTTTATTTTGCACAAAGGCTTTTCAGAGTTAAAGAAATTTTTAAAAGTTTTCTTGTTCCACTAAGGAATCTTACCAATAAACAAAAGTCGAAAAATTGTCAATTTTAGTTTGAGAGATGAAGTTTTGAAACTTTAAGACTTGGCATAAGAATTTCAAATTCTTTGAAATATGAATCGTAGATCATAAAAATAATAATTAAAATGATAGCTGTATTGTAACGGTATTTGGCACGGTCTAGAAAAAGAAGAAAGGTAAGGAGGATTTAAATACTTAGGAAGCGCTACTGTAGGAATTTTTAAATACACTAGGGAAAAGCATTTCTAAATGAACTCTATATAAATATTTTTAATTAAATATAAATAACGAATAAATTTTTTCACTCCATCCTAAAATAAATTGATTCGTATATCTATTTGATACAATATTGAAATTTTATTATTTAAAATGTATTTAAAGGATGAGTTAGAAAATTTATTTGATTAGATTGTATAGACAAAGAAAATGAGGCGATATTTCGTTTAAACTTCATTCAAACCCATCATTTTCCCATTTTCTTAAGAAATATTTTTTTTTTGTTAAATTTTCCAAACCATTTTATGACAAAATATTACCATAGAGTTTCTGAATGAATTTTCTTAAGAATTTTTCCATTAATACTCATACATTTTCATTATAAGAAGTAGTACAGGGGTATTTATATATTTTTAAAAGTAAATTTATTTTAATACGTATATATAATTTAAAGAATATGTTATATTTTTAAGGTTTTAAACATTTTGGAAAAAAAAGGGGAAAAGTATAACTACATTTTGTAATCTGTTTCGTATTATCAAAAACGTAAGGGAAACGTTATGAATGGGCGATTAAAAAGAAAATTATGACTATGTCATAAAAATAAGTCTCGTTGCAGAATGTTTTGTTAATAATTTTATATGAAATTTATGGATTACATATTTATAATATTATTAAATAATTCATTTATTACAATATTATTAAAATAAAACTATTTTAGATTTTTTAAATTTATGTAAGAATGATTATAGGAAGGGGTGCACACTATGTATTGATATTTTATTGCAAATGTATTTTAGTTTAAGTTTCAAGGTATATTCCTTTATTAAATATTGGGTTTAGAAGTTACAGAGGTAAAATTGCTTCAGTTTCTCAAAACTACGTGCCACAATAGATTTGTCTAACTATCTCAACGCAAGAAATAACTCTCGGTTAAATAAAGAAAAGTAAATGAAAATTGATAGATGGAGAAAAATTTCGCACCAGGTGTTCAACCGAAATTCATAGGAGAAAAAAAAACTGTGGATTAAAATACGGATAAGGTTAGTAGCAAGGTAAATTTCGACCAGTGGTAGAACGTGGGCAAAAATGAAACAACTAGTATAAATTTAAAAAAATTTTTTTTTTTTTTTATTGCTCTTTTTGGAGCACAGGATATCCAGTAAGCATTTCAATCTGATTCTATTCGTAGTAATTATTTTTGTTTCCTCCCATGTTTCTGAGGTCAGTTCTTCTAAAACCGTTGGCTTTCAGGTGTAATTGGGGCAACCTCATCTTCGGTTTTCCTGTGGGTTCCATTCCAGTGTTTCCCTAGCTATGCATTCTTGCCCAATCGGTTTTACTTTGATAAGCTTCTTTAGGTCATTGTTATTTATTGTGCTTGGCCAGTATACTCTACACATGATTCTTAAACACTTGTTGATAAAAACCTGTTGTTTCTGTATGATATGTATTCGTAACTAACCTAATTTCACTTCCATACGCTAAGGTGGCCTTTACGCAGGTTCAGAATATTCTCAATTTCGTACCCGTGGCCATTTGTGTGTTTTTCATTTTCTGTGTTTCCACTGAAGATTCCTCTGGCGTTCTTAATTCTATTTTCAATATTAGTGTTAATGTTGCCGCTATTACTTATGATGCAGGGTAAGTAGTGGAAGTTGCTTATGGCCATTGCTATCCTCTTCTAGAAATTTATTTCAAGACCCACATTGCGAGCTAGCGTTACTAGTTGGTTTTTTTTAGCTTACATATTATTAATTGTATAACTAACAAGCATATGTCATCGGTATTATCTAGATATTCTTTGAGACTGATGACTTTCATGATTTCATCTAGCATTAATGTGAAGAGGATTTGTGACAGCGAACAACCCTGGTGAATGGTTTGTGTTATTAACTTGTGATCACTTCCTTTATTTGCACCGCTGTTATTTTTGACATCTTGCAGAGTATTTCTCTGTTTTATTATCAAGATATTCTTTGAGACTGATGTCTCTCATGATTTCATCTAGCAATAATATGAAGAGGATTGGTGACAGCGAACAACCCTGGTGAATGGTTTGTGTTATTAACTCGTGATCGCTTCCTACATTTGCACCGCTGTTATTTTTGACATCTTGCAGAGTATTTCTCTATTTTATCATAATACAGGGTCCTGGAATTTGAAAAAAATTTTATTAAAAATTAAATTTTCATAAAATATTTAATTATATTTATTAGTAATTTCAAAGAAATTCGAAATAAATATTATATTAAAAAAAAATCAAATATTAAATTATATAATTACAAAGAAATGTCGGAATAAATTTCCACAAAAAAATTCTTTTATTTTAATTAGTATTTTCTTTTCCTATTTTATTATAAAAAAAAAAACAAAAAAATAATATACAAATAATATTTTCCATCTCAATTGTCAATATTGTTTTCTGTCTCTCTCCAAATAAACTACAACAATAAGTTACAATTAAATTGTATATTTTAGTATTTTTAAGAAAATAATTTTGTTTTTTGTATGTAAGTTTACACATATTTCTATGTTAGTTTTCTTAAATTATCATCATCAATATCATCATCATAATCAATATCATTTACTCCCATCAGGACAATTGTCGTTGTCATCATTATCCAAAATTAAATATCCAGAAATATATAAGTATAAAAACTAAATATATTTATGTAAAAAGTTAAAACAAAATTTCTATTAAAATATCCTCCTAAAAATATGTACAATAATATTAAAAAAAAAAAAACCGTTATTTATCACACCAATATACATATTTACCAAAATAATATACAAGAAAAACAAAAAGAAAAAAAACAGAAAATGTTGATGAGAATGAATATTCCTTTACATAAATTACAGTTTTTAGAACAATAACATAAGGATAACAAAAAAAAAAAAAAAAAAAAACAAACAAATAAAATATGTTAAAACTATGTTATCCTTTGAATTCAGGATAAATGATTATCAAAACAAAAAAAGAATTTCCAAAAGGATTTCTCTTGTTTGTTAATTTTTTGTTTTACAATGAAAAAAAAAAAAAAAATCAAACATTTCTTTTTAATGTAAATATGGCGGCACTAATGGTGTGTTGGTATATCAGGTATTATTAGTGTGGTATCCAATCTTAAAATCCGTTACAATAATAAGTAAACACCACCCTTTCTAATCAAAAGTTACTTTTTTTTCCTTGGTTTTTATTTACCACAAATTTCATCATCACCAGTATTCACCACTAAGAAAAAACAAAACAACAGAAACAAAACCTCACCCGACCTTACATATTTGATGAGGTGGCCAACAATTATTGAAAAAAGAAAGAGAAAGAATGAAATAAAAAATGTCCTAATGATTTTTAGACAATTTTTTTGCAGAAAAATTTTTTTCAAGAAGAAAGAAAAAGAAATTGGTGTATAATCACATGAGGTACGAGGAAAGGTTAGTGGCAGTGTTTTGATTTTGTATGTGGGTTGAATGTATAGGGATTTTTATGTAAAGCTATTTCACACCCCATTTATTTTATAATTTATAGAAAAGTGTGCAAACCTCTCCCTTAGCATAGTTAATAAGTTCACCCCCGCGCGATTTTCTCAGACTCGCTGTTGACTCCAACTGTTTTTTAATATTTACTAACCGCATGAGGAGGTTACAACTTTTGGCCAGGTATCGATTTCTGGCATATCCGTATTACGATCTTATATATGTTGCTTTTAATATACCTACAGCTTGGAATATTGAAGTGATTACATATCGCGATTATAAAAATGGCAATATTCATGACCAATTCATGACTGAACATTCCTTCGGTCTACACTGGGGCAGAATATATTTATTCTAACATTTGGACGACAAGGTTGAATATTTCAATGATTTAGTTCTGAAACTTTTTAATCTCTTTGTGCCCTCAGAACTTTTCGCACTCGAACAGATTATTAACTCTATTTTAGCACAAAGATTAAAAGTCTTAGTCTTCTCAGAGATGGCATTTGAGGAGTGAAAATTCGATTGAACTTCTTAACCCTGACCTACCATCTAAAAAGTTTTGGGAAAATACACCTAACCTTAACCTAATTAATTCTAAATGTGGTAGGAAAGAAACCGAGTTCGACACCAACGACCTGAATAATGCTTCGAAAAAAATTTCAACCTTTATAAAGAATTACAAAAAACGGAACCTTTTAATTGAGGACTGTGGACACTTAAGTAATATGAGTGGTTTAATTACACCCAAAATCTATTTATTTTGAGTATAGGTTTGAAATTTGATATTAAATTTTTTTTGGAGTCGCAGTAGGCTTATTTTGTATGCGACTTCAACTCCAAACCTACAAATAATGAAGCAACTTCCAATTCCACACCCCCGCCTTTAACAGTCATTTTAACTGTTCAGAATTCCTTATAGTAGACTGTAAATAAATTTTTCTTTGTAATTTAATATATAAAATTTATTTTAATTCATATTTGAAGGAATGAATTTTTATCAGAAATGAATTTGACAGCAAAGGAATGTATATTTACTGTCAATGCAAAAAAATAACATACCTAAATACATAAATATATAAATATACAGTTATACAACGGTTTGTATGAGTGAAAAAAATATATAAATTTTTCTGTTTGTCAGTCTGTGTTTTCATTTTGAAATTGATAAATATAAAAACACATAATTTTCCATTCTATATATTCCTTAAAGATAAAGAAAAACTGAAAAGAAATAGAAAATAGTAAAATGTGTAGAAAGAGATAGACAATGTATAATATATAATTATGTATATATTAAAAAAAAAAATAGTGTTAGTAATATAGTAATTTTACTGTTATTTTTACTATTATATTGATGTCTTTTGTTTTGTTTTTTTTCTATTACTATTTATTTATTTTCAAGTATATATACATATATATATATATATATATATATATAAATGTACATAATTATATACATATATATTTTAACACTAAAAAAAAAAAAAATAAAAAAAGATGGGTATGGCTTTAAGAAAATGAAAATCATTAATTACGATTATTGTCACGTTTTATTAGATTTAAGTTTTTTTTTTTTTTTTTTTTTATTTTTTGTTTTAGTTGACATTTTTCTAAGAAATATTTTTCTTTATAATTATTGTTGTTTTTTTTTTTTTTTGTAGGCAACCATTTTGTATTTATTCTATTAATTTAGAATTTCTTATAATATAACTGTAAAATATTTCATTATATATATATATATATATTATATATATAATATTTTGTATATAATAAAAATAATAGTGTTACCCATAGAGAATTTAAAGGATGAATAAATTTATTAGAATTACTTTGACATGACTTTTGTGTTTGTGTTTATTTTTTTTTTGTTTTCTTATTTTGTTTTTTTTTTATATTCCCGTTATTTTGATCCTTTTTGATGAGATCTCACCCAAAAAGAGAAAAAACAATAGAGAATAATTTTTTGAAATAAAAATAAAAAATTTATTATAGAATAGATGATTTGTAAAAAAAAATAGAAAAACAAAAATTAAAACTTATAAGAATTTATTTTTCTGGGTTATTTTTGTTGTTGTTATTGCAAGGATTGTTTATATAATTAGAAAGAGATAGAATTATTTGACATTCTGTTTTTAAGATAATGTTACATTAAATATAAAATAAAATGTATAACAAACATAAAATATGTGTATATACATAAACAATTTATGATAATAATATTTTGTTATACAATATGCATTATATATACAGGGTGTTATATAATAGAAATTTGTTGAATTGGTAGCATTGGGAATTCATTCACAGTCTAATTAGAAATCGTTTATATTTAAGAAAAATTATTGACTCATATTTAAATATAATGTTGGAGCTCTAATTTTTGCACATAATTTTAAAAAATTTAAGGTTTACAGGTGTTCAAAAATTGTAAATTTTCGTATTTTGAATCTCTTTAACTCCTATACCTATGCCAAAAAACTTTCTTAAATAACCCATACTTATTTATATTCATTAATATTAAAACTGATACTTAGAGTTATACATAAATCAAACTTTCCAACTTAAACCGTTTGGAAGATATTAGAGGATGACAATTTGCCAAAATTGAGTTTTTCGTATGGCAACCCTAAACAGTTATCGTTTGGCGTTTTCACATTACAAATATTCTTTAAAGCATTTTGTTTATGTATAGGGCTTATTTTCTTTGTGTATAAAGCTTTCTCAGACTTTGGAGGCTTCACTCCGGAAGGTATACGGTTACAGAAAAAAAATCTTCCATGAAATTAATTTTTTTGTAATACCCGCTTATATAGTTCAAAATTCTGGTGGAATTTTAAAAACGGTGTAAAAAATTGTGTAAACAAACAGACAGACGAACGGACAGCGGAGAACTAGTCACAAAAGAAAGATTCTCGCTAAAAAGAGATTAAAAAGTTTTTAAAAGCTTTTAGAAAAACCGTAGAAAATATATTAAATATAACTTTATTAGTTTGAGTCATTTGAAAACTCCTTTAACACCCTGTGTACCAAGGATATTTTTGTAAGAATTTGTATAAATTGTACTATAAATTTGTATAAAAGAATTTTAATAGTTAAAGTTAGTGATGGAACAATAAAGTCATAGGAAAATAACAAAAAAAAAAAAAAATTTAAGGCAAGGCAAGGTTAGGAATGAAGAAATTTAAATAAACAAAAAAAAAAAAAAATAAAAACAAAATATAAAAAAAATTTATAATATTGAAGTTTATATTGAAGACATTATGATGGTTTATAGTTTTTAATAAAATAATATTATGTGTTTCATTTACTATATAAAACTATATATATTTATATACAATAATATATAATACAATAATAATATAATGTATAACTGAAAGAATGAATGAGTGAATAAAGATGAAAATGAAGAGAAATTGGCACGTTTCTTTAATATTTTCTTCTAATTTTATTTATAATATTTTATAATATTTGGTTCATATTCCTAAATATATAACTAGACAGAAATTAGGACCTTCATTTAGTTACTTTTTATATTATAAATATAATAGTAGTAAATTTTCAAAATAAGGTTTCTTTTTATAGTTCTCAGTAATAAAATAAAATGTAAATTTTTAATACTTTTCATATTCTTTTTATTTTAAATTATGATTATTGTTGATAATTTTTTTTTTCTTATATTTAATACTGAAATATATTATGACATTTATGTACAGGGTGTACTTTGAATGTAGTTATTAGCTTAAGGCATGATTTGGAGCAAATATCTCAAAAAACTTTTAGATATAAGTTTTAAATTGATGAACAAACTTTGAACCATGGTTTATTGGCTCAAATTTTAAAAATTGAGTAAGTTGATTTCAATTTTCAAAAAAAAAAACTGGGTTGGTAGGGGTTATTTTGTAATCCAAAACATGGCTAACTAGTTCAATAAAAGTTTTTGGCTTCCAATAACTGCTTTTCTACTATAACCATCTTTTTTGCCGAGGTAGTCAAGAAGTTTCCAATCATCTTTAAGTTTCTTTAAGTATACTGTTTTTTCTCTAAAAAATAACGGCATTTCCTCGAAGCTTGAAACTCACAATATAGTCCAGTCAAAAAAAAATTTCCACAAGAAAGTGTATGCTAAATATGTTAAAAATAAGATGAACTACCGCAATAATTGATATTTGGATGGTATAGAGTTTGAGTAACTTTTTATTCCGAACACTTTATATTGGAACAATTTATTGCATTATTCTATTTCGAAGGAATCTTCACCGGTTTAAAAGAATTAGAATTAAATAATAAACTATGTCATAATTATAAAAATCTCAAGAGTATTATAAATATTGTTAGAAAAGCTCGTAGACAAATGCAAAACAGATAGAATATGAACAGTCACAAAACTCTTCAAACGCTTTTTAAATTAAATCTCTTCATTATTAATTAGTTTGAGTTTTAAAACAAATAACAATGGGTTTATTGGTGCCATTTTTAAAACAATTAACAATTAATTGGCTTCAATAAACCATTTTGACTGTCAATATCTCTGGTCGAAATCTATGTTTGGATCAAGAGGGACCTCAGAGAAAAATTAAACTCCTTAAATTCTCTCTCGAGATTCCCAGATATGGTCAGGACACCCTATATAAGCAATGCATGAAGAAGTTTTTGTGACATATTTAATTTAAAATAAAATTAATTAGTTTTTTTTGTTATTGTTTATTTTGATTAAAAATAATGGCACATTTTTTGGTATAAGATGATATTCAAACAAAAATAAAATTTTTGATAATTATTATTATTGTAATTTATTATAATTTTTGGGTTTATTAAATAATTATTTAAGTTGAATTGAATTGACCTGAAAAGAAAATTAAAATAAATTAGTTTATAAAAATAGAAAATAATTCATGAAAAGAATATCAAGTGAACAGAACTAATCTTATAAGTTTAATTTTAAATAAATTGTTGCTATGGTAATGCAGCGATTCAAGTTGAAGTCTGTGCTATGTTAAAGCGGAGATTACGAAGTATTTACTAATAATGAATTAAGTTTTATTTTCAACTTATTTCTGGGTTATAAATGGATTCTTTAAGAATCTATACGGACCATATCTATAGAGGAATATTAAATTATATTTTCAGTATAAGTGTTTATTAGTAATAGTTGAATTTTCTTTATCTAAGAAATGCAATGGAAATCTTCCTAGAAAAAAAACCTACCCAAATTTTAATTATGTACCATTTCTCTAAATAAATCCGTTTTTATTTTTTTACGAATTTTAATGTAAAAGAATGGATTGTATAAATTTTTGACCACCGCCATAGTAAATTGGGAAATTGCAAGTAATGAAGACAAAAGATGTGTCGGTATCCTCAATACCCAATTACTCGTAGTAGAATATAAGCTAAACCATATATTAAGTTTCTAATTTATTTAATTTAAATATTCAAATTATTCTGGTTAACTGTAATTTGATTTTATTTTATGTTAGAACCTTTTTTTTCCTTCCTCACTTCCATGTCAATAAGCTTCGGAAATATTTAGATTGGAAACGTCCACATCAAGCGAAATTAGTTTGTAGAGTTCAGTATTTTGGTATATAGAAAAGTTAATTAAAAATATGAGACATTGGATTCAACTGATCCAAGGATCAGTGTTGAAACCCTTATTAAAACACAGCTTACTCCTCAAATTGATATAATTCCTCAACTATTAAATTTCAGATTTCATTGTCTCTGAACTTTTTTAAAGGTTTTCAAAATTTATAGATAGATTACAAGTAACGAATAGATAGATTATAAATAGATTTGAATCCTTTCTTTAAGTACCAATTCTATTCCTGTATAATAATATTCCTAAATAGAACTGTAGGCACCTAAAACTATAATTCAAATTTGAAGTAAAAAAATTTCCATAATTATAGTTTTAAAATGAATTGCAAAATAAATTCCAGTTTTTGGATTTTTCGCTTTTAATTTTTTTTTTGTTTTTAGTAATATTTAATAATTTTTTTTTCTTTTTTTTTATCTGAAAACTAATTAAAAGTTATTTACGCAATTTTTTTTTGTATTTGGTTCTTTATTTTATACTTTTTTTTTTAAATTTATCTTTCGGTTAAAATCTTTTAACTGCCGCAGTTTTATGGTTTTAGACCAGATACACGAGTCAGTCTAAAGGTGAATTTATTAAAACAAAAAAACAAGAACAAAAAACAAAAGTAACCGATTAAAAAATTAACCATAATGAATAACTTGTAACTATATACATTTTTATGTTATATATTTGTATCTTAAGATACATTTTCGATAAATAATAAACCACCACTATTTTTTTTTTAAAGGTATGTAATTTATTAATAATAATTCTTAATAAAAAATAAAATAAAAAATAGGAAAAATAAATTTTTTTTTGTTTTTGAATTTTTGGTATTAAATTTATGTTTGATTGGCGCGCCCCTCTTGTCTTTATAAATCATTTGAAAAAAAAAAATAAAATCGATATTTTTGTTTTTCTTTAGTATTTCGATGTTTTATTAAATGGTGAACATTATCGATTCAGGTTTTTTATTTTGTGGTTTTTTGTTTTTACGATTAAGCAAGGATCAGTTTTTGCTTTTTTATTTTATTGTTCTTTTATTATTAAGAGGCAATGAAATTACAACACTTCATAAAATATAATGTTTTCATAATATAAATGGGATAATCCGTATAAGTTTTAAACTGTTAAAATTCTTTTTTAAAATAGAATTGAATGGTTGTTTTTTGAATCAATTGAACAGGTCATTGTTCTTGTTCATTAATTTCCACTATACGCATTCATACGTCCAAAATAACCGAGGAGTTTCCATAAATTTTTAGCTTTTTTTTAAGCAGTTTGATTTTCCTCGAAAAATAACGGCATTTCCTCGAAGCTTGAATCTTGGAATATAAGCCAGTTAAAAGAAAGCTGTCACAAGAAAGAGTATGTTAAATATGTTTAAAATAAGATGAAATACCAAAATAATTGATATTGGGATAGTTTATGATTTGAGAGACCATTTTTGCGAACACTTCCAGAAAAATTTTATTGGAAAAAATTATTGTACAAGTGCATTAGTAAGAATCTCCACGGATATAAAAGATTTACAGTAAACAAGTTCCTCTCAAATCCAATTATTCTATAATGAAGTTAAGGTTAAAATCCTTAATGTAATGTACATTATGCAAGTTGGAGAAGTATCAACATTGAGCAGAAAAGACCGTAGACAAATTGGAAAATTTTTATATCAAACAACTAGAATATGAACACTTACAAAATTCCTCAAGGTCAGTAATTAATTCACTTAATTATGCACTGAGCACAACTTCCGGTGCTACTTGCGGTCGACTTTTCCAAATGTATCAAAAATATATTAGTTATATAAAAATCAACTGAGTTCCAATAAGTGTTCCAATTTTTTTTAGTTGAATCGAAGAATGGTTCAGGAATGGAAGTCTTCTAAAGTCTAATACTAAGTCTTATACACAAGTATGGTACTTGGATCACTCCTATTTAATTATTATAGATTGTTTTTATTATTAGAAAGTAATTAAATTATTTTTAAGTAAAATTTATAGGGAAAATGTTAGAAATTTTTTTAATTATTATTAGGCGTTTATAACAAGTAAAAATAATGTTATTTTTTTTGTGAGCTTTTTTTTTTGAAAGTAATGTACAAGTATTGAAAGTTATGTTTAATTTTGAAGAGTTGACAGGAGATTTTTGGGACGATTTAACTAACTTAAAAAACAATTTCTTAAAAACTATACACATAAATTATGGTTTAGGTATTAGATATTATTTATATTAGCAACTTATTTCTAAATACATAAAACAAAAATGTAAAATGATTTTAAGAAAATATCTCATAAATCATGAGATGTCTTTAACTATTTTTTGGCGTGAAACGTTTTAACCCTTTTTCGGACCTTATGTTCATGACAATTTCCTTACATTTTTTTCAATTTTTCAATTTTTTTTACATTTTTCCTTACAATTCTAACCTTAGACTCTATACAAATTTACTGAATGTGTTTGACAACCAAGTTGGGCCTTTAAGACTAATATTTAGTTAATTAAACAATATGTTTCCAGTTGGGTTATTGAACTTTTCAATTTATAATATTTTCCAATAATAAAACTTTACATCTATTTGTTTTTTACATTTTTGTAACGAAATTGAAATAAAAAAAAAAGTTGAAAATTAATATCAAATATTAACTTATAAAATGAAAATTAATATTAGTTCATTTCCTTTCTGATGTTGAAAATTAATATGTATGAACAAGCAATGAATATTTTCTTTTTGAAATATTAAAATGAAAAATTATTTAATAATTTTCCACTTAGATTTCATTTTTTTTTAATTTGACTAGAAAATCGTATTTGCTTATGTATAAAAAAATACAGTGAGTGACAAAAAAATAGAGAACATTAAAATCTAAGGGCCTCGGTTACCAACTTACCTCAAGTTCAAAATTTGTTGTATCCAATGTTAACTTTGAAAGGAGGTAAAGATTGAGTTGAAGCAAAGCTTCTTTTCTGCTTGCTTCCTTTTACTATAAGAGTCATTTAGACTAAGCTTCAGTTTTGTTCATCTTTGTTTCCTCATTGATTACTCTATTGTAGTGATTTCCTAAGTTTGTGAGAACACAAATGTTATGGTCTGATTCTGCGTGGAACATGCTATACGATAAATGATTTTTCTTTCTAATTATCGGTCATGATACAACAGGGATTTAAATCCGAAATCTTAACCACTACGCCATTAGTCCGATATTTTCAGTCATCAAAACTTAAAAAAATATTTTAAGGGGTTTTTTTAAATGTTTACGTCCAAATACTGTAGTACTCATTTTTTTTCACACCTCTTGGCAAGTAATTGTGGCAGAAGTTATTAAAATTTTTTAACAACTTTTACACAATATGTTTGGCATAATTTTCGGTTAATAAGAGATGGAGATGTCACCAATGCTCTTCAACTTATATGCGGAAACTATCTTCGTAGAGGCACTATCTGATGTGGAAGTAGGCATAAAAGTCAACGGCACGTTTTTAAATAATATAAGATATGTTGACGATACGACGTTAATACCTGATAATATTATCGATTGACAACATATAGTAGATAGAGTCAACCACTACAGTAACAATTTTGGGCTTAACATCAACACTCAAAAAACGAAATTTATGATAGCAGCAGAAATAGAAAACCATATCCTGGTGCGACTATTACAATTTACAACAGTCAAATCGAAAAAGTGTCCACTTTCAAGTACCTTGGATGCTGGCTACACGAAGACTGGAGTTGTAATGGGGAAATAAAGTGCCGAATTGAAATGGCCAGGAAGGCATTTCTTAAATATAAGGAGCTTTTCTGCAGCAGGAACCTCAGCATGAAACTGCGGATACGTTTCGTTAAATGTTATGTCTGGTCTGTTTTATTATATGGTGTAGAAGCATGGGCAGTAAAAGTAAAAGATATGAACAAGCTTGAAGTATTCGAAATGTGGACATACAGAAGAATGCTCAAGATTTCATGGGTAGACCGTGTCTCGAACGAGGAGGTTCTCAGAAGAATGAACGTGACAAGAGAACTAATCACAACTTTCAAACGTCGAAAAACAGCATACTTTGGCCATGTAATGAGGAGTGCGAAATACGAGATGTTGCAGCTCATCGTGCGACGAAGATCGAAGGACGAAGGGGAGTTGATAGAAAACAACTGTTTTGGCTCCGAAATATTAGAAATTGGACTGGCATATCGGAAATTGGTGCACTGGTAGAATCAGCAAGGGACAGGGAGCGGTACAAACAAATCACACAAACTATCATACGACGCTAACATTCTGTAAAGAATATGCAACACAAGAAGAAGAAGAGATAGACTCAACCATTTGGTATATGAAGGCGTCTGCGTGTATGAAGGAGCATCACTACGAAGGCGTTGGCGGGCGCAGAGTAATTGTTATTTATTGATTGAAATAATCCTTTAAAATATTGAAGATCGTTAAGATTGTGTTCCGCTGACCAAATTATCCGCAAACTTCTATCTACCGACATGATTGTGCTTACACTTAGCTATAAAAAAATACTTCATCCCATCTTTTTCGTTTAAAAATTCTGGGAAAAAAATTGTTTCGCCTCACTGTACTTTATAATAAGTTTATTTTTGAATCACCTGTACTAATATCAAACCATTTGTACCTTTATTTTATTTCGCGTTTTGTTTTCTCTTTCTATGATTAATTCCATACCATTTAAATGATATTTGTTAGGTTTTGTTTTTTTTTGATTCACCAACTCCAATTTAAAAATTATTATTTTAATACTTCTTTTTATGTTTAAGTTTCCTTTCTTTTGGATTTTTCTAATTTTTTAAATGAAAAGAGTTCTGGAAGTTCTGGTTTAAATTTACTTTCAAATGATTGAAAAAATGTTTTTTGATTATCATCACAAGTTGTTGTGTATAGAATTTATAAGAGTCATCTGGAATATAGAATTCAATATAAAAGGAAGGTAAATTTCAATCTTTATTGAATTTTTAATATTAAATAAATTCTAAATATCAGAATAGCATTGATTGAATAGTCGATGGTTAAGATTTTGGTTTATAATAGCTGTATGATATGGTATTGGTATTGAATATGGTGAATGAATATTTAATATATTGGATTTTATAATCCCTATACATATAGGGTAATAAATTATTTTAATATTATGCCATTTGTTTATAATTCACTTTCAATTTATTTTGTTTTATTGGGTTTTGTAGCTGGTCTTTTTTTTGCACTATAGGTAGAAGTGTATGGCATCTGTTATAAATTTTATAGTTATGTAGTTTGATTCGATTGATTAAAAATTATATTTTGATTAATAAACAAAGAATCGTACAATAATCATTTGAATGATAAAATCCTTCAAAAATATTTGAAGTTTTGACCACTGTTTTTTACTCAGAAGAAGATCGAGTTTTTTAAGGAATTTAAAACTAGTCAGAAATTATAGAATTAGTTTATGAAGAGGGTTTTTTTTGCATTTATTACCAATTAAAATTAAAATTAAGTCAATTTATTTTATGGCTGTAAATGAAAACGCTGTTGATTTTTTAGAACAAATGAAATGACAACGCTGTTGATTTTTTTTTGACTTTCTGACTAAAATAAGCGCCTTCTGAAGCTTAGATAAGATGAACAACGGAACATTGACTTTTTCCTTAAGTCACTTGGCTACATGATAATGATTGTTCCATAGGAAAGGGTCTTTTAAATAGGTAAATATTCCAGGAATAAAGGTATTAGGGAAGTGAACGCCTTTTGAAGCCTTGATGAGTTGAATAAGGGAAGATTGTTTGGGTCTTCCTCAGTTATTTTGCTTTATGATAGTCGAACATGGAAACTGGTATTTTAATAGTAAAATATTCGAAAATTGCATGTATCAGGGAGGTTCCAGTCTTCTGAAGCCGATGAGTTGAACAAGGGAAAATAGGATTTTCCTCCCAGTTAATTGGTTACTCAATGGTGGAACATGCGAATTGGTTTTTTAAATAGTAAAGCATTCAAGGAACCCCATATAAAGTTTCGTTTAAAATTTTTGCTATTTAAAGATCAGAACTCAGAAGATTACTTACTCATTTAAGGAGTATATTTGATACATCCATAAACGACATTTTGCAGTTTTTTACTGTTATTTTAGAATAGAAGAAAAAAGAGTGAAGTCTAAGAAGGAACAAGGATAAGTAGATTTTTAAGTACAGGAGTACATTAAATTTGGGATGTTAGGTGGATTGTAACCATCTAAAGTGAAATAAATAAGATCTGTAAATGCATATTTTAGATCAAATTTACTTTCTTAGTCCAATTAAGAATGACAGTTCGTTCACCCATCTGGTAGTAAGAGGTAACTACTAGACGCTTCACAAATCCAATTAAGTATATCTTCGTTAATATTTTGAATAGAACCTTTAAATTTGTAACATAAATTTCTGTTATATTCCTATTAGATCCCTGAAATTTAAGATAAAAAGGATGAACAGTTCGAGACTCTTAATGCAAACATAAATAACTTAAAGGTAAACTTGAAATGAAGTGCTTTTCATGTTTTCATTTTATATTAAATACCTCCATCTAAAATAACTTATGGATTTTTAATTTATAATTGAATTTTTCAGGTGTAAGATATTAATATTAAGTCTGTAGTTGCATCGACTTACTGTTGTTACATTAATTGTCTTATTTTTTTAATTAATTACAATGCATTTATTATTTAGTGAGAATATAATTTTATAATATAAAAAAAAAAAACTAATATATTAATTTTGATTAAATTTACTATTAATTTTAAAAAAATATGTGCGATTACCAGTATTTTAATTTTATTTAAAAAAAATCATTATATACGTAGCCATTATTACTGATGACTTTCAATTTTTTTTTTTTTCACATTTCTCAATAAAAAAAAATTACATTTTACTTTTAAAAGTAATTTATATTAAACATTTTCTTTAATATCCTGATTCTATATATGTACAAAATCAATTGAATGAAATATCTGTAGATATATTTTATAGATACATTTATATAGATACATTTGTACAGGATAAATTATTCTGATATGGTAAAGCAAGTTAAAAACTTGAAAAAAAAAAAAAAAAAATTAATTAAATTATTCTTACCTGTCCAAGTGGTCAAAAACGATGAATGACGATGGTTTATTATTTGATTATGTATCGTATCGTATCGTATCGTATTAGTATCGTATCGTATTGGGTATATCAGTATTGGATAATGGATATCAGTATTGTATATTGGTTTGTATGATGGCATTTGGGTATATTCAGAATATACTAAAACGTACCAATACCTGTGTATCTTGTAGATATATTTTATTATACTGAGATTTAAAAAAAAATACTAGAATAAAAGAAGTGAATTGTTGTGTTATAACGATATTTGAGGAGTTTTTTTTTTTTTTTTTTTTTTTTTTGCAATAAAAAGAATTAAAACAATTTTTCAAATTAATGCGATTTATTTAATTTTATTTTATGTTTTTATACTGTTTTTTTTTTCGTATCATAAAGCATTTCTTGTATACAGCGACATTGAATTGGAAACACAAGTATTAAGTTAAAAAAAGAAAAGGGTTTTATTTTCAGAGTTATTTTTCTTCGTTCGTTTTTTATGTATTGAAGGGTATAAATTGATTTTTTTTGGTCTTAGTATATATACATCCCCATATATATTATATATTGTATCCATCCATCCATGATATATTGTACAACAAGTTTTAAAAAATCCATTTTAATTGTTCAATTGTTAAAAAAAAATAATTCATTCATTATATGACCACCAACCAACCTGATACATTATAACAGGTATTCCAGGTATGGAAAAATGTTATTTTTTTTAAGATTAATTACTAAATATAATTGATTTGGTTTTTAATTTAAAAAAAATATAAAATTGAAATTAATTAAAGTTATTAAGAAGTTTTTAATATTTTTTAAGATTTAATGTTGGTTTGACACTTGCATTTTAAAAGGTATATATTATGATTTTTATTTTGTTAAAAGCTTCCGTTCGTATTTATTTGAAAAAATTTACAAATTTCAAAATAATATTGCTCAATGTAGACTTTACTTCGATGACTTCCTTTACATCATAAAAGTAACTGAAGCAAGCAAAGTAAACAAAGTCAATATAGGCTAAATTAAAGTTTTTGACGTTACTTTGACATATTCAGAGAATTCAAACATTTCAAAGCAAAGTGCTACGTAACATGGTGAGTGCTCCCTGGTACGTACAAAATTCCGACTTACATAGGGATCTAGGAATTCCTATTGTTAGCGATGAAATAAAAAAATATGCCATAAAACATAAGGCCCACTTAGAAGGTCACATAAACATAGAAGGGTCAAAACTTCTACTATTTTCAAATGTCATTAGAAGGCTTAAAAGAACTAGGCCCCTCCAACTAGCGATAAATTCAGATCACCTTAACGGAGGTCTGTAATTCCTGTAGATCATAAAAAGTTTGCGCAAAATTAATGGTTAGTCTCTAAGACTAGTTTTAATATTTTAAAACAGGGGGGTTTTTTAGTGTGTTAAAGTCACACATAACTGTGGTTGCGCTCAGTATCTTTCGACGATTTCTACCATCCTTACCCCAAGACAAAAAAAAAAAAAAAAAAAAACTTTGACATTTGTCAATGTATAAGTTATTATTTATTAAAATATTTTAAACAAAAGTTTGAAAAATTTTGAAATATTATTTTAAATATGTTGTAATACTGGAATTAAAAGAAAGGTGGGATATTAAATATATTATTATTATTAGTACATATGAAACTTATAAATGTGTTCTAAAAATCTAAAATACCCTTTAAGTAAAATGAACTGTAAAAACTGTCAAAGTCAACAAATCAAGCTATTGTCATTAGAATATGTCAATTCGATATTTTGCTTCGAATAATTATTTTGAATACTTTGTGTATTTAGTCAAGTGTCAAAAAAAAAAATGTATTTCATTTCAGGTGCCAAAGTTTTTGAAGGAAATAAAGGAAACAAAGTAAGGGTTGGGCTATTACTTTGGTATTATACTGTTAGTCTGTCATATTTCCTTCTTTGTCCAATAAGGCTAATCAAACTTATGACCAAAATTTTTAAAATAAAAAACCAAATGGTATAAAAATGATTTGACCCTTCATATTTCTAAAAATCTTGGCGTTACACTTCGAAACTTTGAGAAGGCAGCTTTTAGAAACCTCATCATAGAGAAGGAATATAATGCTTTACAGAACATACTTTTTAATTTTGCTATGGTTAAACACTAAAAGAAATAAAAGAATAAAAGTTTGCTAATTACAGACGCCTAGAGTCATACTTATGCACTTTTGACTTCTTTGACTCTAAATTGGTAAAGTATAATGTTTGATCTTGTACTATTAGCAATATAGATGCTATCAGAGAAAAAAAAAATCTTAAAATGGAGTTAAAAAAATAATGTTGATGTACAATTAAATAAAAAAAATAATGTTGATGAATGCTTAGAAAAATTAAGTGTTTCTAAGTCAAGAGTAAATATGAGCAAACGCTTAAATATTCAGAGCGATATTTAAAATTAGGAATATTTCAGAAGGATTTACAAGTATTTCTTAAGGACGCTGCAATAGTAAGCCAGCTATTCTGCGGGAGTGCCTCTAAATTAAAACTGGTAAAGAATCCACAGTCAACAAATCAGGCGAAGCAAATGAAAAATAATGGTATTACAAACAATCTTAGAGTAAAGCCCTCACAGCTCAAGAAGAACAACAAACAAAATATAGCAAAGCATAATTGAACAAGAACAATATTAACAAACAATAGGAAAAAGAAAAATATAAACGCTTAATCGCGTGAACAAGAGTTGCCAATCTTAAACTTCCAAGAGAAATAAGAAAATATAAAAGACCAATAGAAATAGACAAGCTTTATAGGTAAAGATTTCATACTTTTCTTGGGATATAATATTTATGTCAAACAGTCCTATTAACGGTCCTTAATTTGAAGAGTTTTTACCAAAGAATATTTTTAATTCATTTTTATAACTCACAGAAGATTTTCGGAAAATTTTCTATAAGTTATAAGAATCAATCAAAATTTATCAGTGTCAAGGGAACAATATAATAATACTACAAGTCTACTGAAGAGTCAAGTACTTTTGTAGGCTGAAACACTCCTAAAAACTGATACCTATAGCTTATGTTTAAATTATTTTTTCAAAATAAGTTAATATTTAATAAAATTTTATAATCTTTTATTAAATTAAAAATTTTTTTTGGAAAATTTTTCTACAGTTATTTTTTAAAAGTATTGCCAACCAAACAAATAAATCGGACCTCCCATTTTGTATAGCACAAAAAAACAAAAAAAAAAAAATTATTCTTGTAATAAAAAAGTAATAATACTTGTATTAAGGTGATTCATTATTACAATCAATCCATTATGTCTTGTACAATTTTATATATTACTTTTTATAAAAAAAAAAACAAAAATAGAAAGAGCAAGAAAATAAAACATTATTGTATAATCTAAGAAAAATACCATCAACCATTTTTTTTTTTTTTTTTTTTTTTCAATGGTAGAAGGAACTTTTTCTATTTCTTTTCTTTTTTCTATATAATTCTACATTTATAAGTACATTTACTACATACTAATATGTACTTAGTATACATTAAAAAAATTTTTCTTAGTAAGTAACCGCCAGGCGAAAAATAACTAATATTACTTATAATATTATTTTAAAAGAAAATGGTTTCTTTTTTTTTTAAATTTTTTCTTAAAAAAAAAATTGATAGCATTTCACAGAGTAAAAATATAATCAGAAAGAGAGAAAAAACTTTATGGGTTTGACATGAAAAATGGTCAATACATCATTCAACAAGACTTATTGTTAATTTATGGACATTTTAAATGTTTTTTTTTTCTTTTTTATTATATTCTCGTATTTCTTCAACTTACAATTCTATTCTTGGAACTCTACTGTTTTTTTTTTTTTTTTTTATTCTTTTTATTTCTTACTTTTGTACAATATAATATAGAATTCTATATATGTATATATATATATATATATGTACTCGTATATGTAATAATAAAATAATAATAGTAATAATAATAATAATGGTTAAAATAATAATAGTTAAGGAAATAAAATATGTAATATACATTGGAGTTCAAAAATGCATGGACACTGGTTTGTAAAATATAATGCATTAATACAAATACCTTTGTTCAGTTGAATAATTAAATTATTAGTCTTATTACTGTTAAGAGTCTAGTAAAAGCCTAAGAAAAATAATTTATGTAGTGAGAAAAGAAAAAAAGGAGACACTTAGACTTGGTAACTTGAAAATTTTTGTGTATAACGTTCAATCTAGTTGTTGTTGTATTCTCAAACTAATTTGTCAAAAGATAAAGTGCAATGCAATGGCTTTAGCGAATAAAAGAAAGTACAAGCATGAGAGAACAAAATTTCTAATCATTATAACTTTCTCCTAGATTGAATTAAATACAGCTTAACACTTCACATATATATTCTTCACTTTCCCATCCAATCTTGTTCAACATCGTTCGCGACGACATTTTGAAGAAAGCACTAACACACCAAATTTTATTGAGCCTTACATACAGTCTAGAAACGACCCTTACACCTCAATACACTGTAGACATTGTCCTACTAACTCACATCCACAGAGATATGCAGCGAAAACTCGATTCCATAATGCAAAAGCACATAAGGTTGGAATCATAATTATTTAAGCAAAGACAAAGCCTAAATGATAACAATTTTATCTCGCTTTTAATAAACAAATGTAAATATTGAGGAAGTTTCAAGAAGGATAACGAATGAGGTAAAATTATTAACCATCTAAATGCCTGTCAATTAAGAAGAATGAAATGGAGATGTAAAGATCATACACTTCAGAAACCAACGGAAATTATTGCACGTCGAGCGTCTGATTGGAACCTGCAGGGGAAAGAAATAACTTGCTGAAGGCCAGTTGCACAGCAGATTGAAATCTGTGAAAAAACATGAGCAGAAATCAACCAACTAACTAACAACAGAGTACAATATGGAGCTTACAGGGAGTGCAAAAAATTTTTAATTTTAGTTTTTATACAAGATACGGTAGAATTAACTTATCAAAAGATACAGTGCAATTTCATATCCAATGCAAATTCATATTCCAACTCGTCAAATGACTGTCATTTTATATTTGATTTCCTGGCAACTCATTTGACTCTAAAATAAGATATTACTGATATTTTCTTAATTCTACCGGGAAAGTCAAAGAACAAACCTAAAAAAGAATACAATATCGTCTAATAACTGTCAGCTTCTATTAAATTTGATTGTTACATTTAATATTAAGGTGTAGGTGCTTGAATTAAATAACATTCTTAGAATGTCTTCGACTGTTTTGCCAACATTAATTAATTGTTATGATCAGCAAACCTCTCTTATCGTCTTAATAGTATATTCTAACGAATGACTTGTTCGAATAAATTTAGAAAATCATTTTTAAGGATTTAATTTAATTGCATACTAATTATACACCTGAAAGGAAATGATGAATCACTCACTTATCACATTGTATGTGGTAGACGACTATTCATACATACATAAATAAATACTACTTTTAGAACGGGTAGCAAGTTCTATTTTGAATGGTATATGCTTATCTAAGTCTCATACACAAATACTTCTAGAATAAGTTGAAGTTCTAAATTGTCTTTAAATATAATGAAATGGATTTTGAGTTACGGTGTTAAGAATAGAAATAGACAAAAGCCTTCTACTGTATATATACAAAAATATAAAATTTCTAAAGTTAAAAACTCATATATTATAAAGTTTTTTTTAAATAAAATATATAACTTTATCTATGGAAGAATTCTTTAAACAGAACTGCTTGGAATTAAAAGAATGAAAACAAAGAATAGAAATAAAAAAAAACCACAAGTCTCTTCAGTCAGTCAGTCAACCGCAAAATTGCACAAATAAAAATAAATAAAAAAGCAAAAAAAGGTGGAAAATATTGTAATTACACCTCCTGCCTTTTATATTCTCTTACTTTTTTCCCCCTTTTTAATTTTTTTTTTTGTAACTTTTATTTCATCATTCAGTTGCTTCAATTGTTGTTTTTGTTGCAAATGTCTGCTGAATTCAACAAAAACCAAAGAAAAAAAAACAAAACATTCTGAACAAATCCTTCTTTTCTTTATTTTAAAATTTATTTCATTTTTTTTTGTATTTCCTTTTATTGTTGTTGTCTTCCTTTTATTTTTTTTTTGTTTTTGTTCCTTACAATTTACGTCTTTTCCACTGTGAAGAAGTTTTGATTGATGCCAAAAAGGCGGATCCTTCAATTGCGAGATTTTTTTTTTTTATTTCTAAAGAAAGAATAAATTTCAAACAGCGAATGGCTTTGAACTCAGACATGTAATTGTTGTACAAGATTGAATTAAAACAAAAAAATACTGGAACAGGGTTGAATTTAACAAAAGTTTTTTAAATGAAGTATACCCCATTTTAAATATCATTGTAAACAATTAAATTGCAAAACCTTTTAAAGGAAATTTAACAAAAGAAAATAAAGTGAAACTTTTGGAAAATTGCATTCCAGATCTTTAGTCTGGATTGAAAGCCTGTAAATCTGTTATTTTACCCAGGTAAGCATGGATATGTGAACTCCTATAATTGGATATAAAATGAAATAACAATCGCTGCCAAAGGACATAGCTTACATTTATGTCGGGGCTTTGTAGAAAATCACAGGGCCCACCAACTTTTCTATCTATCTTTCAAACATGTTGTTATAATTTTATTGGATATGTGTCTTCGAATTACAACTTTTGGGTTAATAGAATATTCAAACAAGTACTAAACTTAACTTATCTCGAAACTGTCCTGGAAAATAATTTTTATATCTTAAAAAACAACTATTGTTAAACAAATAATCGACGATCTACCGTCAGGCGTATTATTTTCAGTTAGATTCACACTTATGCTCAAAATCTTCCCGGTTCTAACTTCAGTATAGAACTGGCAAATTAAAATATTTCAAATGTTCCTAGTTTTCTTTAAACGTAACACCGCAAATAACTTTTTCTTCTGCTTTTGATGGATTAATCACTAAATTCGGTGATCTGTTGAAGCCAATTTTATATACCTTTGTCGTATCTTCTTGATACGTTAGCTCTTACTTAAGTCTATTTAACTATATCGTTTTTACCATTGTCTAATTTACATTAAAGGAATCCTTGATTCTTTCAAAAGATTTTTAAAGAAAAAGTTCTTTGAGGCTGGCGTCAACTCATAAACAATCCAATACTGTTCTCTTCATTTTAAAAATTCCTTTCATTTTATATATCGGAAAACCATATCGAAATCGAAACAAATCAACTTAAGAACACATTAATTTTATATTTTAATCGCGCGTCATTTAACAAAAGTAAAACAAAAAAAACAACAACAACAATTAAATGGCATAGCAATGTAAATGAACACCTTGCGATATCATTGTGTACTCGCGATTGTTTTTTTCCATTTCATTTCATTTCATGTGAGAAAAAACAAAAAAATTATATTATAAAGAACGTCCATCGATGATGATGATGACGACTGAAAACGACGACTAAGAAATCAAAATGAAAAGATAATAACAAAAAAATCATCTTTTAAATACAGGTATTGCCATAAATAACCAGGTAAAAAAATTATGAAGACAATAAATAAAAAAATTGAAACGATCAAATTTTTATTCTTCTCATTTTTGGCTTCCATATTATAAATTCACGCGAATATAAATTTGTTCTTTTGTTTTTTTTTCTAATTTTCGCGAATCGCGATTTATTTCGCGATTAATATATATATATATCTTTTTGTGTATTTCAGTTTTATTTTGAACATTGATAAAAAAAAGTATGGGTAGAATTGGTAGGAATATAATAATTTAATATAGAGATGAACTTAAATTATTATATTTTGATGATAATATACTCTTTTCAAATGAATTTGGTCTTTTTTCAAATTAAATTGATCTTTTTTAGACAGCTTTATTTTTTTGGGATCTAGAAGTCCGATCAACATGATTGAAAAAAGTCAGTCGTCTGTTTTATGGTAGAACAAAATAAAGCATTAAAAAAGTTCAGCTAAACCAATTTTGGTGCAAAAACTTTGCTTAATGCATTTTGACTAAGTTTTTCAAATCATGTCAGTACAACTTCTGGATCCCAAATTATCTGTGTGTTTTTAAAAAAACAAAGCCTAAATAATTTGAAAAAAGTTCAACTTAATTTGAAAAAATATCAAATTGATATGAAAAAAGATCAAATCGATTTGAAAAAAGATCAAATTCATGGGAAAAGAGTATATATCAAGTTTTAGAATTGAAAAAAGGAACAAAATCATAAACGAAGCTAAAAAAAATTAACGAAAGGCTACATAACAAAATACATTTTGATTTAAGGACATGTTATATGGCACTTAAGGCTATTAAAATTCTTCTGATCTGAGAAATATAAAATTTCATATGAAATATAATCAAAAGATATACAAGATGCAGTTTTTCTCGATTAAATCAAAATTGTAAAATCTAAATAAAATAAAAATTCGAATAAGAAATTAAAGAAAATATGTATAAAATAAAAGAAGAGTAAGAAGAGATTAAAGAAGAGCAGATGGTAGAAAAGATTACAATAAAATAAAACAATGAATAGGTAATGCTACTAAAATATAAAATTCAACATAAAATTAAAGGGGTTGAAATTCAAAAATGTTTTTTTCTGTAGACTATGAGAAATTAAAAATTTAAAAAAAATAATATGATATATATACATTTTTTGTAATAAATTATTTTAAAATGTAAAGAAACTTTATGGCATTTATACATTTTTGAAATACAATTAAGGCGGGGAAACTAATTCGAATATAAATGTCTATTATTTTAAAATATTGCAAATTTTGATTTGAATTATAGCATGTGAAATAGTTTTTATTTTAATTTTTATTGAGATTTATTCAACTTATGAACTTTAGATTGTTGATTGTTATTTAACAATAGTTATTTTTTAAGGTATTAAAATGTTTGTGTGCACTTTTATTCAACATAAATCGAGTTTAATAAGTAAACTTGTAATTTTTAACCCCAAAATCAATTTAAGTTAATCATAGTGTTGTAGAATTAGATTAAAATTTTATCTAAAGATAAAAATGTAGTATTTTTTAATAAATCATGTTCTAAAATTTTGCAGTAATAAAATTCTCTTTCTTGAGTCTACAATTCCCAAAGATTCCCATATTGTCCTCAATATTTTATTATTTATTTTATATTTTAAATAGCAAAAATATTTAAAGTATTCTTTACTAAATATTTTTTAGCTGATTGAAAAATATAACCTTGCAGAAGGCTTTAAAAACTGGGATTTCATTTCTTTCTTCATCTAAATTAGATTTCAACTTCTCTGTTTTATTTGTCATAACCAATCGCCTTCGTCTTCCTGGTCTGTTTTTCATCTTTAATTCACCATCTTTATTTCACGTACCTAAATTATGTTTTACTTTTATTGCCAATGATTTTCAATGCAATTATTTTAGCAGAGTTGATTTGGGAAATATTCTTTCCTAAAATATTCAAATAATTAAGTCGAATAACGGTTGTTCCTGTGACAATGATTTTCAAGAATAACTACTTTGAAACACATTTATACTATCATATTACATAAAATACAATGTTTATTCAATAGTTTATTCTATTACTTAAATCATATACCGGTTAATTATTAGTTGAGTTATTAATTAAGTCAAATAACGGTTGTTGCTGTTTCAATAATTTTCAAGAATAACTACTTTGAAACCCTTTTATATTATAATATTGCATTTAATATAATATTAATTCAATAGTTTATTCTATTAGTTTGTTATAAAAGGCTTTTAGAGGCGTCCATGACATCATAAAATAAAACGGGTTCGACGTGGAATTGGATCATTGTTATTCTGATTTGTAGACTTAATTGTATCTTATACCTAGAAAACTGAAATCCTTCAAGCACTTAATAAATAATGATAGGGCTAGGTTAAAAGACTAAATTTATCAAAATTTACAATCTTCCAACTATATTGGCTACTTTAATTAATAATATTTCTTAGTTTTTCAACATCATCTAGTCAATTTTTTTTGAAAGTTCTTTAATGGATTTTGGAACTAAAATATTTATTTGTATCTTTTAGAAAAATGATAGTTTTCTAAAATCTATCTTTACTTAAAGTATAAATAAAAAATTCATTAGCAATCATCTTATATATTCTAACTAACTATTAAATTCAAAAGCTTCAGTATCTATCTCTGTAAATACATTCATTATGAAAGTGCTGACATTTTAAAAAACTATTTTTTCAACAAATGACTTTTTCTTTTAAATCTGTTTTTTGTTTTTTTGGAATTTTGTTTGAAAAACAACATTATAATAACAAACTTTAAACCACCTTCACTTTATACAATTTTTGTATTTTTTTTTTTTTTTTCTTTTTGTATTTTTCATTTTAAACTCTTAAATAACATCCTGTAAATGTACGCCATCTAAATTTTATTCGTCTACAAAAATATATCTAATGTTTGTATGTATATATACTTTTATCTAAAATTTATATATGTACATATACATTTTTTGTATCTAAAATGTCACGAATCAAAAAATACTAAGACACTATTTCACCTGTATATCGTACCTATGATAATTCTTTTCTATAAAAACAAATTTCAGATCTACATATTTACAAATGTAACATAGCTATAAATATATATGCAGCAGCAGCTAATGCAGAATCAGAAGGAACAGCAGAAGAAGAAGAAGCAGAATAATCAAACAAAACCAGAGCATACATTTTAGAATATCTTTCATCACTCTAATATTATGGCAATGGTGGCGACTTTTTTATTTACAACTGGAGTCATCAAAAAAAAAAAAAAAATTGTCACAACAACAACAAACAAAAACACTAAAAGCACTTTTAAGATAAAAATAACATTTAAACTAATACTTAACTCTATAGAATAGAATTTCTATCATCTCGTAATACTTATTCTAGCAAATTTGTTTTTCCAGCTTAAAAAATGTTGAATACAAAAACAACAACAACAAAAAAAAATCCTTTTTCATCAAAATGGATTTTTAAAGGATTCTATACCCCTAAAATACATTGTATATGTAAATGTATATGTATATAAAATTTCATCACATCATTCTGTGGGAAAAATGATATGAAACACAAAAAAAATAAAAATAAACATGAAATGAAAAACTACTTGTATCCTTTTTATATTGCATAACACTAGCTAGTAAGTAAGTAAGCAAGGATATTTCTAAAAAAAAACAAATAAAAGAAAAATTCTTGCAACAGTCAGAGCGCAGTCATTACAAAAATTTTAAACTATATTTTAACGGTATTTCTTTTTTTTTTTAAATAACAGAAAAAAAAAATATTGTTTTATTACATTTTTGTTGTTGTAAAAATAGAACATAGCAAAACCACAACGATTCATTCTTAATTGTATATACATATATATACAGCTATATATATTAAGTCTACATATATAGTGTACATTCAATCCTGTAACGTTGATTGTTGAAAACGACAACAGAACGATCACAGGATAACAGTAAAATAATATTTTGTAAATTGGAATGATTGAAAATATATGTATATATATATAAAAAAATAAATAAAAATTAAAATACCGTTAATTTTTTAAAATACCAAATAAACTTTATCTAAAAGCTAATCTATCACAGTTTTTTAGTTCCGTTATCCAAAATTTAAAACATTAAAATTTGGAAATGTTAAAACGATTGAAAAGTTTTATTTAAGTGTAAAATTTATAATTGTAAGGATAATAATTTGAATTAAATTTGGTGTATATGTAAGTTTGATTGTATAAGTTTTTGAATTTACAGTTATTAGCTGTTTATCAACGAAAACTTGCTGTTATAAGCTGGTTTTTTTGTGGTATTAAGTAGTTTACTTAAGACTTTCTATATTAAGCAGATAAGTTTTGATTTGGGGGGAAGTCTGAGGGATGTCTTCGAGTCATCTTCGATGTCTTTTTTATGGTTTTCCTCCTTTCAATCCCTTAAAGGGCTTTGGTTTTCTTATTGGTACTATGTTATTATTTAGGTGATAAATCCTGCACATTTTTCCGCAGTTCTGCCATATGTTGTACGAGGTCTTTCCATAGTTTATTTTCCTTCCAGGTTCTTTTGGATTCGGCGAGCAATTATCACATGGGGCCTTTTCAAGGTTTAATCAATGTATTATCATTTTCACTTTATTATGTGCTTCTTATCATATGGCTTTTTCGTCGTTGACCACGGGTATTTGCTAATTCTAATTGGAAAAAATGTTTTCGATTTAAATCGATCTTTAGATTCATAGTCCCTTAAGATCGATTTAAAAAAACCTTTACCCAAGTAGAATCAGCAAAGCAGCGTGACCAATTACGACTTTAATTTTTACATACACATAACATTATTATTCGTATGAATGCAACCCACTTTCACTTCCAGTTAACCTGCATCTAGTTTTAGATTGTCCCTAGTTTAGCTATCATATAATGGAACTGTTTTAATCCATGTTACAAACATTAATTTTTAAGGTATAATCAACAGTCAGTTTTGTTTTTACATTATCCATGAATCAACTTCTTTTGAATTTTGAGTATCATATATGGAGGATCAATCTGAAACTACCAATTCGAATGATTAAATTAAAATGTCAGCTTCTTAATTTGGGGATTGACTTAAGTGGAAAAATCAACATTATCCTAATCTGATAACAATCAGGCATCAATATCACTTAGGTTTCATTATCAGTACCAACTAAGTCACATTGTCAGGCTCAGTTCTTAAAATAATAAATAACAGTTATATAACTTACAATTCCTTAAAACGTAGATTGAGAATAGGTTTATTGAACTAGGAAGAGAAAAACATCGAAAAACTTGATGGAAATTTGGATTTAGTTGCAATACCATGTTTTAAGATTAGTTATTAATATTTCCTTAAATATTCGTCTCTAAATCAAAATAGTCTGGAGAATCCCAAAAAAATAAAACAACATTTTAAATTATTAACGATCAAAATTATACTCAGATGCATAAAACTTCCCCCAAAACTATGAAAAAAAATTTCAATATTTTTGATCTAATAAATTCCTTCTATCCGTATCCCAAAAAATATATAATAGTATATTCCAAAAATAGCAAACAAATTTAAATAATTTTCAATTTTTTGTTGTTGTTGTTTTTTTGGAAAATAATTTTCCACCAACCATTTAAGTGCAGAAAAACTCTCCATACAACTGAAACAAACAACAACAACAAACTAACCATCAGAATAGCAAAGAAAAATTTAAAATTGATGCACTTCGTCTCAAATCATATACATATACATACATAAATTATAATACATAATATATATATATGTATACATACACATATATTTATAACAGAGATGAAGATGAAAATAAAAAGCATCCGATGATGATAGCAGTAATAGAAGAAGACATGAAGTTTATATTGGAGCCCCAAATGTAATCCAAGTTAAAAAAAAAAGAAAAAGAAAAAAAAAAAAAAAAAATGGGTACCAATAAAAAACAATAATAAACAACAAAAATAAGAACAAAAATAAAAATACAAAAAAATAAATATAAAGCGCAACATAAAATTCAAAATAGTTGACGTTATTGCATCCATTAAGAAAGAAAAATTTTCTATCATAGTTTTTCTTACCCTTATAATGGAAAATATATAGAAAATTTTATAGAAAAAGATGTGTTTTTCCTCAAAAAAAAAAAAAAAAAAGTTTTTCATCTGGTGATAATTGATAATGATAGATATAATGATTATTTTGATCAAAAAAAAAAAATGATTTTCATGATGATGATGCAGTATAGCAGAGTATGAATATGACACAAAGATGGAAATTTTAGATGGAAATTTATGAAAATAAGAAGAAAAACAAGGAAAATGGCAAAAGAAAATTTTTGTTTTCATAATTTTTTTTTTTTTTTTGTGTTTTTTTTAAAAAGAAGGAAGTCATACAGAGTATATATATATATACATTGAAAAATGTCATTTTCTATAAATTTTTTCTAACCAATAAAAAAGTAAAAATATAAAAACTACTTACAAAAAAAAATAGGAATATAGGGACAGATGTGTAAAAGAGATGGAAAATATGAAATTTATTATAGATAATGGTCCCGGTTCAGCAAACGGCTCATTTTGTATACATACTTCGTTCGGGTTTTTTTTTTTTTTTTTCTAGAAAAGATATGATATTCATTTTTGAAGAACGAAGAAGAATGTTTTGAGGCACCAGTCAGAAGGAGCAGCAGTGGTAGCATAGAAGAATTAGAAAGAGATGGAAATATAAAATTTTCGATTTTGAGTGTTTTTGGGATGAGAATAGATCAGAATGTATAGAAATTATGGTAGTGTTTTTATTTTTAATATATATATATTTTATATTTGTATATATATATATATATTTGTATATGTATATATATATGGAAGAGTTAACGTTGAAGTGAAGCTTTATATTATGGATTATAAAACTTTTTGTACTATATATATAGATACAAGCTATAATTTTACTATATATATATATATATATATATATATAGTTTGTATTGAATTTAAAGATATTTAGGTATATACTAATAAATGAACATTTATTTTATATATGTATAACGATTAGTTTGCTCTTTTATTTATTAACAAAATTTAACTTGTATATAAGTATGCATATATATATATATATATATACTATATAGGAAATGGGAAATAACATTGAAATGGCGTCTTAGCTATTTAAGTTTAATTTTTTTGTAGAAATGTATTTTTTTTATTTTATATTTATTTTTCTAATAATTTAAATTTTGAATGAAGTTTTTTAAATTGTTTTTATTTGCTTTATATAATTATTTTTATTATAAAATAATTATTTTTTTTAATTTTGTATATTTATAAGACTTTTTTATTATTAGTATTAAAAATATGAAACAACTTCGATAATAATAGGATATAGGAGTGTTAGACTATTATATTTTCCTTCAGATACATCACTTTTATACAAATATATAATTTTTAACTTTTTGTGTGGAAATTATAAATTTGATGCCAGAAATTGATTTTCTAATCCTCCACTTAATAATTATATATGTTTAATTGTAAGTGGTATATTTTTTTGTAATAATTAGAGATTTTTTCAAATTGAATTGAGAATTTTCAAAATTAAAACATGAGATTTGACAATTTTGACAAATATGAGATTTTCCGATGAGTTTTCTAAAAAATACCATTTGTTGAAAGTTCAAATTTTGAGATTTGATCTTAAACGAAATAAATGGAAGTTCCGAATATATTCAAGGCTGGATGATCATGGTTTTTAAAACAGAACTGAACAAAAGATCTTCCGGTAATATCTGTTGAACTGTTTTATTGGGAAATGCAGTGGTAATTCAAAATTATTTGATATTGTCTTTAGCCCTTTTCTAAAGTGTCAACAATTTGACGATCATCTGTTGATGACTTTTGCATTTGATTTGAAATGAGTAATTGTTGATAAATTTTGCAGTAACAATAAAAGAATTGCGGGATTGCATTAATATTTATAAAATTTTGAAAATTGAACAGTTTTTTGAATTTCGGATTGACAAGTTGTCAACTAATTTTATGAATTGTGTGACTTTGTTTATCGTTTTGTTTTTGATGTTTTAGAAAAGTACTTTTATATAAGATATTCAACAATATATTACAGATTTTTTCAAATTGAATTAAGTTTTTTTTTTAATTTACAATTAAAACTTTCAATGAAGGAGAAACAATATTCCGCAGATCCCCTTTTGAGCAAATAAACTATTTATAAATCAAGTTCCTTTATCTAAATTGCGAAAATTATAGTTTTTTTTAACAAATGTCAAATGGGATGCTGTCAAGTTAACACATTATAGTTATTTAACTAGAGCTTAACAATTTTGTGGAATAACATGAAAAATTTAAACATTGATTTACATCAGATTAAACGTTCTAAAATTAAGTCAAGATTTTTAGCCGATATTTCAAACGATTTAGTTATCGTAGAAAAAGTAACAAATTAAATAAAAATTTATTAAATAAAATTACAGTTGGCCATAAGCCGTTTCCAAAAAATATATCACCCCTAATGCCATATGTGACAAAAAAGACTTATTGCAAAATACCCTTTCACAAAAAATTGCTTTTAATAAAATTGTCACTTTGCATAAAACTCTTTGTATTTGGGAAAGTTTTTTACTTGACATTTTTTTGTTTCAAAGTTTTTTACTTGACATTTTCTTCAAGGTGACATTTGTATTTTGGTGGTTGGCATTTTGAGAATTGAAAAAAACTTTTCCTTCCGTCGCGTTTTTTAACACTTTCTTTTCGCGATCAGTTTTCTTTTTTGTCAAAAGGCAGTAGGATAATTGTCTTTTTGCAAACTAGGTTTAGATAAGTTGGAATCCTCCTAAGTTAACACATTTTATTATTAAAAACTACTCGTATTTCTACGTTCCTTATGATTTCCTTTCAAAAATATTCACAATATTTCTATAATATTATAAATTTTAATTGCTATAAATCTTATCTTTCAACAGGATATTTCAAAAAAAAAAAAAAATGGGCGAATAGGAAAATTAAAAAAGGAAAAATATTTTGAAAATTTAATAATTTTTGTCCTTTTTTTCTTGTTTTTTTTTTATATTTAAACTTTCAAATCGAAAGATTTATCTATTTTTGACTTTTTGAGCTAATTTCTACTAAAATATCATAAATTTTAATATTCATTGTTCGGAAATCTCTACAGAACTTTAGTTTTTCTTTTATATATATATATATATATACATATATACGTAGTATACGTAAAGGAACACATGTACATAAATATATACTTATTAAAATACTATTAACACTATTTTATGACTATACCACCCAATAATTTTTGATATATAGAATATTTCATTATTATTTTATTTACCCCCTTCTGCTCAGGATTTTTTGTTTATTATCCTGAAATTTTATTTTAAAAATAATATGTGGAAAAATTTTCTTACATATACTACAAAAAAAAGAAAATTTCTAAATGAATGGAAATTGGATACGAGGTATAGTTAATAATGATACTTTAATAACTTAGTGGATTGGAAGGAGCAACGCCAAATGTTGAATTATTACATTAGTATTTTTCATCGAAAGACTTCTCGAATCATCGGAAGACTTCTCAAGGACAGCTTATCGAAGCAGGACACCAGGATTAGCTAGCTTTCCCTGTGAAAGTCTTATCAGGGACGGCTCAAAAACACTGAGGTAAGGTTTATAGTAAGGGTCCAGACTTAAACTAGCCCAAAATCTACTATCAGATCTCCTATCATTAAGATAGAAACAAAACTGATAATTGGCAAACATTTAACTCGTCCAACCTGTCAGGCGTAGTTAAGGAAAGTTGATCCTCTTATGTCTTACTATTGAAGGTCCGAAACGATTTTTCAGTTAAGAATATCTATTTGGGCAGAAATTTCCAATATGGTGTTCACCAGATATTCTTGTAACGTCGTTTGTTAAGTCTCAATCTCTGAGTCTATAGAACATTATGTACCAAACCTATAATTTAAAATTTAAAGTTGTTTCTTCAAGATATTTTAAAAGCTGCACCTGGTAATTTCGTTCCATGATAGTTAAAAGATACTTTTTGCTTCTATGACCTGAAACTAGAAGATGACTGAGAGAGTACTCGCAGAATCGGTAATTTGAAATTGAATGACTCTAGAAGCATTAAGCAGCAGATCTGCTAAGATGTATATTAAATTATCGAATCCAAAGATGACCAAGTTTAGAGCCTAAGAAGGAACCGATTGACAGTTTCCTTGAATGGGGTACTAAAGAATATGGTTTGATAATAAAAAGTGATCATTTGATATTTGAAATGTTATACAATGTCGCAGAAATACTGTAGAGCTCGGTTTTGTTTGATTAAGCTAAGTATATCACAAGCTCAAAATGTACAGAGTTATTTAACTATGAACCTATACTAGTAAAATTAAACGAATTTTCTTTTCAAATTAACAATTTATTAGAAGAAAAAATTTCCAGTTTAAAAAGTATGAGGAATTTGGAAAATTTTTTATTTTATGTTATTTTACTCTTTAAAAAACAAAAAAACAAAAGAAAATTATATTTAATGGATGAAAGTTTTTGAACTCCACCTCGATTATATGAATATGAATTTTTAAATGAAAATTATATTTGGATAATTTTAAAATATTATATTAGTTTAATTTTGATTGCAGATAACTGTTACCTAAGTAATTTAAATTTAAGTTTTAGAACTCTGATTTGATTACCTGTTTTTAGAAGAGGTGATCTCGAGTTTCTTCCAGATAACCATAAATTTTTTCATCAGTCGAATTTTACTGGAGCGTTAAGCTGTAGTTTGTCTTTCAAAGTTGAATTATAGTATCTTATCCAAACCTAAACTATTTACTAAATATATTTATTTACTTAAAATTTACAAGACAAACAATGCCTTTTCAAAGGACCCTTTAACTTGTAGATGTAGGTCAAAGACCGTGTTCTATTTTTTGAGTAACTCTTTCTTTTGGTTTTGTCCAGAAATATAGATTTGGTTTGGGATTGTGTAGAACATATATTGTGTAGACCTTGAGAATTGTGTAGACCATAATTTTAATTATTCATTTATACAGTTAAATATAACAGTTTTTTGATTCTATCAATTATTTCATCACATTCTATTATACTGCAGAAATTAAAGAGGATCTTAATGGAGATCACTTTTTTTTTGGTTATGTAAAAACACAGATACCTGGTGTCATGTCTGCTCTCTTATATGGCTCTCTTAGATTACCAATCGGTTTTAACCATTGAAATGAGCGATTTCGATAAGGATGAGTTCAAGAAAGGAATTTTACATTCATTTCACGTTAAGTTATCACTAGTTTTCATCAATTAGATATGGACTCAAAAGTATGGATCAGGTCAGAATCGAAAAGTAAATCGATCTAACTATGTATGTCAATCCGTCCGTACGTCCATACAATAACTCAAAAAATAAAAGAGCTAGGATTTTGGAATTTTCACAAATTCATTATGCAATAGTCGTTAATATAGCCAGTTTGCTCCACGGGTTCGAGTAACTAGCATAGAACTTCTTCTTTTATATCAGCATTACTCTATACCTAACGAAGCTGGGTGTCTGAAATTTTCCTAGAACTAGTTCAATTTAATGGCCAAAGTTGGGGTAGTGCAGTGAGTTCAAGTAGTTGCCATACAACTTCTTTTTTTATTTGAGCATTAATTTATGTCAATAGTAGTTAACTTAAATGCCCAACGTCTGAATAAAATAATGTTGGTATAGTGGAAAAGGTTCGAAGAGCTGCCTTTCAATTCATATTTTGTATTGTACATAACTGAAAGTCTAATAATTTGTGTATTTCAAATTTTGTATTTCAATATTACGGTCAAACCGGTATCCCCGAATTGACACATACTACTCTACTACACTCTTCTTCGTTTGGATTATTTTTGGAATAGGATGAAAATTTTACCAATAAGATTCGACCATTAAATTAAAAATTTTAAATAAGAGAACAATCTTTCATTAATGAATTTTATATAAAAGTTTTAATTTAAGATATCAGTAGTTTATACCAACAACTTATAAACATTTGCTATCAGGATTTCAAATATTTTTCCATATATATAACAAATAAGTGTGCTAGGTACTATATACCAGGATAACGATGCATTAATAACGGATAAAGAAAAAGGTATAAATAAGATTTTATCTATTTACTTTCTTTTAAAAGTGAACGGTTACTTTTAAATGGTGATAATATTAACATATATGGAAAGTTATTGGAAAGTAAAAGTTAAAAAATAGAAATTACAAGATAATCATAACGGTTTAAAATATGACATTATCTATAAATGTTAAATATTTTACATAAATTTTACAGAAGTATTTATTATATAAAATATACACACATATAATACAGATGAATAGAAAAAAATTCAAATATATAAGAAATTTATTTAAATACGTTTTCATTGAGAGTTTATTTTATTTTATTTTAAAATAATATTAATGGGTTGATTACATTTAAAAAACACACTCAGAAAAAAATCTGTTTGTAGTCGCAGTATTAAATACAACGATTCCTTCTTAATGTCCCTAAAAGTATGCAATTTAAATGCAATAAGTTTTTGTAGGTATATTGAACATGAAATTGGATTAGATGTCTATAGTTATCTATGAAATTGGTTTATGATCTTTCTATATTTTATTATATTTATGGATTTTGTACATTAGTTTGAGAAAAACATACCTAAAGTAGCATATCATGAAAATAATAAGAAAATTTGGGGCGTAAATGACGAAATGGTTATACAGTTGTTATAAGGTGGCGTGGCGATCTTCTAAATTGTGGGTTCAAAGTTTGCACAGGTTGTAACAGTTTTTACCAATGATTCATCGTTAAGATCAAATATAAAGCAAATACAAACATACTATGCATAGAAATTGCAAAAAGCTTGACAGGGATATTCTTCAATGATTTTGAGTTATTAGTTAACATCTTGCGCTACTTTTCACACTTTTTTATAGAATAGAATTACTATTTATGGGGACTCTTGTGATTACTTCAGCCTTTTATGTAATTTATTATTAAAAAAATTCGAACATTTAATGTATAAATAACATATTATTTTTCTGTGTGAATTTGAAATTTTGTAAAATTAACAAAAACTTACGACACTGTTTTAAAATATTTTAAATGAAAATAATGAAAAAATAAAAGACCAAAGTAATTCTTAAAATTTTGTCTTCAAGGATTCAAAATTTCCTTATACTAGATAAAATGTAGGAATAAGTGAGCCCAACATTTATTCACTGAAAGTTTCTAAAAAAAAAAAAAAAAAATTATCCAAAAATTCATTTGAATTATTAAGATAAACTCATTTGTTCAATTCGAATACAAATGCACATACGGGCGTAAAATTAATTTTTAGTCTGCAGATGTGGCATGCTTTCTTTTTACTCAAATCTAGTTGAAGTTGGGTTCAAATATCTGGGTTTGTGTTCACCAGTTTAATTCTAAAGTGAAGTCAGGTGATATGATCGTATATGGGTTGTTATTGTGATATGAGTGTTTTAAAATGTAATGAGTGAACATGGAATGTAAAGTTGTATGAGTATTATATTAAGTAGTTAGATGATATGAGTGCATATGTATTGTAAGGTGTTACATGTAAATGTGTGTTGTTAAGGTGATATGAGTGAATAATGGATTGTAAGTTGTTATGAGTGAATATGGATTATAAGCTGGTGTGAGTTAATATGAGTTTTTAGAAGATATGAGTATATATGAGTTGAAAAGTAGTATGAGTCAATATGAGCTTTTAAGTGGTATTAGTGTATTTGGATGATATGAGTATAAATGGGTTATAACGTGTTATATTTTGGTTGCAAGGTATTATGAGTGAATACGAATTGTAAGGTGGAATGAGTGTATATGGGTTGTAAGAAAATTAAGTAGAGAATTGAAGAACTATTTCCCTTTGCAGGAATGGGAAAATTGTAAGAACTTTTGTGATATTTACTTGAAATATTTGGTAACTTGGTTATTGTTTTAATTTTTTGAAATTATTCGATTTAAAAATATTATTTTATATATTTCTATAACAATAATTTTTTTATTTTTTTTTACTGAAGATAACAATAAAATAATTTAGTGTTGTTGATTTGACTTTTGACCATGGATTTTGAGAAATTTTATATATGAGTTTTATTTTTTCAAATAGTAGATTGTAGAAGTTTTTAAATGAATTACAAATTTTTATTTCTTTTATCTGAAAAAATAGGAACTTATATGGTTTTTATAAAAAATAAAGTAAAATAAAGTAATAATATATTTGAAAATGATTGCATAATTTATAATATGTTGATATAGTTCAAGAAAGTTTCTTTTAAAAAAGATGAAATCTTTTGGGGATTCCAAAAAAAAAAATGTTAAAAGAAAAAGTTTCTAGTAAAGGTATAGGAATCTGAAGATAATTTTAATGTAAATGGAAGATAGAAAAGGAATTCAATGATTTTAAAATTAAATAAAATTAATAATTTTGCAAAATAAATTTTTTTTAATTTAATTGTTAAATTATTTAAAAAGTTGCATAAAAGAATTTAATGTTCATTTAAATCAATTTTTATTTAAAATTTGTAAAAAAAGAATGCAATGAAAGTGGAACTATTATGACGGGTTATACGACTAAAAGTTGCCTTGTCAAATTAATATTTTTTCCACGTTGAATCCTAGAAGCTTGTTTGAACTCTTTGTTCTCATATCTTCGAGCAGGCCACAATAGTCTGAGTTTATGAAAAGTCGATGTTCATTAAATCCTACAGAATTCTTTTGCTGCGAACATTTGTGGACGAACGAAAGTTTCAAGCTCCTCAAATAATTATCTCCAAATAATTAAAAATTGTAGAAGCGTGAACAGGGTAAGTTTTAATGCTTCAAAAACCCAAAGCTGTCTGTTATGAACAAAGCGAAGCTATTCTGTTATAAACATTTTTTTTGGCAGTGTAGGTATTAAAAGCTCTGAGTCGTTAAAAATCCTGGGCATGGAAATAAACGCAAAACTTTCGTGGAATGAACACAGTCGTTTCAGTCGCAAAAGATACCGCGAAATGTCTGGGATTTTTAAGTAGAAGTAGGGATAACTTTATATCTCCAAATCTACTTCAAATTTATAAAACCTACATTCGGCCAAGACTTGAGTATAATTCTTACAAATTTGCTGGAGCACTCAGTACTGTTTTTCAATATCTGTTCGTATTATCAATGATAAAAACATCATAAAAGACTTCTCGCTCCTTTAAGCAATAATACTGCGCAAGCACCTAGGGTGCTCATCCCATTATTATGGCTACGGGGGAGATGGTTTTAGTTGAGTAGATATCTCACACTACCTGGGGGATTGGATTTCAGGTGCCCTTTGAAGGTTTTTTTCTCCCTTAGGAAAAAAAAAGGAAAAAAAAAACAGACCTGTATTATTAGGTTACCTATGAAGTTAATATTATCAAAAAAGCAGAATTAGGATTCAGATTATTAATTTTTTATGAAAGTGAGTGAAAACCCCTGACTGAAATAACTTTCCGAGATACGTACAAGAAGAATTGGGTTTTAACTAACTTAAACAGGAAGCGTCGGAATACTTATTTATATATACGCGCATATTAAGCTTTGACATTTGGATTCAAAAGTAGGATGTTTGACATTACTTCATCGGTTTTTGTAGTGAAGTAAGGAATACAATTGGATGAATGGGGTTTTACAGTTAATTTGATAAAGAAAGCTACACGCCTTTTCTGAGTATACTTTTACACAATCATTTTTTAAAACAAACCTTAGGATCGAATTGTAGGATTACAGTTATTTTAATAGATTGGGATTAGGGTAGGAAGTTTTAAGAAACGATTTGTAGAAACACAGGAATGTCTGATATCAGTAAGGTACACTTCCCAATTATTGAATCAAAATTTAATTGTAATTGATTTCAGTGAACCAAATGGTATGGGATTAAATTAAAAAATATTCTTTAAAAAAAAAATAAAACAACTCATTTATTGCATTTTATTCTAACTTATATTTGTGGCACCATTTTAAAAATTGATTACTTTATATATTTTTTTTTTTTTTTTTTAAAAAAATCTTAAAATCTTTTTATATATATTAAAAGTTTATAATGTATTTTTTATATTATGTAATATAATATAATATTTTTAACTTTTCTAATAATTTTCCAGAATTGTTCATTTAAAAAAAAAATTTTCAATTCTTTAAAAAAAAAACATAATAAAATAAAAAAAAAATTTTCTTCATGGTCATTAATCGAAAATTATGTCCATGATTTTTCCAATTTTCAAAATAATAATAATTGTATATGGAAAAATGGAAAATTGGAAAAATTTCTATGAGGACAAATCAAAAAAATATATGTATATACATATATATATATAACTTGTACCAAAATAATAATAATAGATATCCAATATCATTTTTGTTTTGCTCTAAAAAAATTTATAGAAAAATTTTGAAGAAGTTCAAAGAGTGCAAATAATGTTTTTCATCTGTCGATATCACTCTAGATTCTCTTTAATTTTCTTTCTTTTTTTGGTTTTTCTTTATTTTTTTTTTTGAAGAATTTTCCTTTGAATTTTCTAAAATTTTATCATCCGAAAAGTTTATGTTTTTTTTTTACTTTTGTAAAAAGAAAATGTTCATTGCAGCGATGCATCTGATCATTGAAAATTAAGAAAACAACTTTGTTTATTTTTGTATCTTGTGAATATTTTTATATCTATATAGATAAGATCCGTTTATGAACCATAGGATAGCAAAAAATTGCTTCAGAATATTTTTATAGGTTCATTGGGAGAAGAAATGCATATTCATCTGACGAAATTGCAGTGAGCTCTTAATACACATCATCTTGATGCTAAATTTCTTCTTTCGATCCTCTAGAACTTGGTTTAGATTGAACATGATTAAATTCAGTCCTCTAGAACATGTTTCAAATTTCAAGGTTCATGGAATTGGCATGTAAAAGTTGCTCAAGGAATCTTAGGTGCCTTTACCTTAGTTCTCCTTCAATTGACTTTAAAACCCGAGGAGCAGATTTTGATTCATAATTTAGTATCGATCTAGATTCCATCCTTGCGGGCAGTTTTTTAAAATTCTACCAAAATTTTCTTTTGAATTTTCCAATGATTTTCTTTAAGTTTCTTGCACTTGAAAACTCTCTCAACTTCTAGCTGAATATTAATCATTCTAATTTTTCAAATTTTTATGTTATCAAACGTCTAAATGCCACAGAAATAATATTTAAAGTTACTCTTCGAATCTAAGATGCTCCTACTTCATTTCTGCTTCGATTATTATATTAAAACCCGAAATGTAGATTTTGGTTTATAATTTAGCATAGATCAAATCGTTCCGTGTAGTTTTTAAAAATTCTGCCAAGTTTCTTCAAAAAATTTCGCAAAGATTTTGTAATTTTAACAACTCCCTTCTGTTAGCTTCTAATCGAAAATTAACCACGCTAATGTGTTTCAATTTAAACAGCATATTCCTTGAATTCCAATTTTAAAAGTTTAGTCCATAATAATTTTCTGTTATTGAATTAGAAATGTACCCAAAATTTTGGTTCTTTCAAGGCAAAAATAAAAAAAAAAAACAAAACTCCTCTCAAAAACTATTATAAGCGAAATTATTTTTTGGAACGGCCAATGTTTGTAATAATCTAATTTCATTATAAAATGCTAAAGCTAAAACATACTTAATGTATGACATAAACCCTCATAAAAAAAAAATTATAACAAAATATTTCAAACTTTAGATACAATAGATACAAGTATCTTACAGTATATTGAAGATATTTAGAAAAAAATAAAAAAAAATAAAAATTGAACCAGTAGTAAAATATCTCTTAGAATTCTTATAGAAATGGATACGAAATTATCTTTTTGGAAATTATTATACTGGGACATACAAGAATAACAATAAAAACAAAATCCAGAGGATCCAACACAAAAAAAGAAACAAAATCTTATATTCAATTTAGCCTCAATTTATATAGCTTCCTATTAATAGAATAAACGTCAAATGTCTGCATTTGATTTCCATTCTCTGATACGATACCAAAACATTTTTTTTTTTGTTATTGCTATGGTAACTGGTTTTGTTGTTTGTTGGTTTGTTTGTTGTTTAATCAACTCTTAATTTTCCATTGCAACATTTTTCTTTTTTTTTTGCTGCTGAAGAATGAAAGAAAAATTAATAGGAATATACCAGGTCAGATCAAGAATACGGAAGGATAATAAGGTATATGTATATATATTACATATACTATTATGATATATCAGATATTTTTTTTAAAATTAAGATTTCATTTCTAAAGGTGTTTTCATTCTGAATTCAATGAAAGATGCAAAATTCCAAAAAAAAAAATTAGAATTCTTATTTTGATTTTTCATATAGGAAAAAAAATTGCATAATAAATGAAAGATTTTTTTTCAATAACAGTAAAAATTGTTATTTGATTTTTAGATTCTGTAATTGTTTGGTTTTATAGGAAAACCTTATGAAACTATTTTCTCATAAGTCATCTTAAGTTTTTGCATTGGAATTATTTTATACACCAAAAAGGTCAAGTTCTACTATAATGCCGGAAATACCGTAATATTTGAAGACACGGAAATTATGAATCTGATATTATTCAAATTTTCAAAATGATACATACATTTTTTTTTAAAATATTAGAGGCTCTTTACGTTTCCAATAATTTGTGGATAAGCTTTCCAAAGGAGTCAGGCGAGGGAAAGATAATCCAGTTCAAAGGAATTGATTGGATCAACGAATCGCTTTAGTATTACTAAAGACTCCGAGAACAGAGGTGCACAATAAATCCGAAGTCCAGATGAAGGGATGGTTTCCAAGCCCAGGTGAAATGGTGGTGTCCAAGCCCCCGTTTTAACAATAACAACAAGAAATTTCCATTTACTAACTTTTGAAATGGAAAGAAATGGAAACATTGTTTCCATTGTAAATCTATTAGGGATACTTTTCTTAAAGAAAAACAGATAAATCCGATCCAAACTTTAAAATATCAATATCTCACTGGGAAAATTACACTGAGTATTCTAAAATAAACTATTAAAAGTTGTTTGAGCCTAATAAGGAGCAGTAGTGGAATCCGATAAACCGATTGAAATTTCGCAATATTATTTATCCAACGGGAAGACCAAATTTGGTAGAAGTATTCTATAATCAACTATTCAAAAGTATTGATTCATTATTTACTATCAAGTAAATCTCGATATCTTGCGATAGTGGAATAAAGTTGAAAAATAAATGGTTAATTTCTATCTGGAATCGGATCTGCGTCCCTCAAAACAAGAAATCGACGCTGCAATCAATCTTTAGTACAGTTTTTATTCCATGATATTTTATGCCATTCAAATTAAGGAATTGAAAGATGGTTGCAACATAGCATGCATTATAATTTACTAATCAAGTCATCAAAAACATTTATCTATTCCGTCTTCGAGCTGAAAGATTGCCACTGAATCTAAGAGTAAGGGTAAAAGTTAAATTTTAAATCTTAAAAAAAACTTGTGTCAGTATCTCTTTCAGGACTTCGTTTGATCATCCAAAATCTTTTTTATTTTTTTTTTCAAATAATAATTTAAGAAATTTCTGATATATGAAATTTAATTTTTGTTAACTCTTTAAAAAAATAGTATCCAACTTGGAATTGGAATTGACATTAGATACATTCATAACATGTACAATTTAAATTAGGTAAAAAAAAAACAAATTACCTTGATTTTCTAAAAGTGTTTTCTTATATCCTTAAAAATCGGATTGAATAGTAAAGAAAAACAAATTATTATAAGGATTATACCAGGTCTCTCTAGTCTATACATAATATCTGCATGAATCTGTTATTTTTGCTTATTTTTTTTTTGAATCTTTGGATAGTATATTTTTTACTAAGTATTTTCTCCATCCCAACCACACCTCAAACCTTTATTCAAGTTTCAATTTGTATATCATAAGATAATTTTCTTTTCTAAAAATCTGGAAAATTTTTTATTCGGCGAAGGAGGTGGGGAGATTTCAGGAGGTCAAGCAAAAGGATTGCAAAAAAGAATAATCAATTCTTCTGATATGGTATATAGAAGAAGCATTGAACTGCATATAATGCACTTATTATCCAAAGAAAATTTAAGATACTTTGGAATATTTTTTGTTTTGCTTTTGATCCTTTTTTTTTTGTGAACTCATCAGCAGGACGAAACATTTATTTGGGTAATAGGTATATGGATTTGATTTTTTAATCATGTATAAAAGGTTTTTATCCACAAGAAGAAAACCGAAAGGATATCATATCATCTTTTTTTGGGATATTTCAGGTTTTTTTATTTGTATTTCTGTTTTTTGTTTTTTTGTAGTTGCATTTCAAAAAATAACAATAGGCCGTCTGTTTAAGAATTTTATCTATGAGATACTTTGAAAAAAATTAATATCCTGAGTTTATTCTTTAAAATCCTTTTTTTCTTAACTTGTTTTTTGATATGCACGTTGAATTTTTGTTATGTTCTGATTCCGGTACGGGTTCATTGCGAAATTCATAAAATCCAAAATCCTCAAGGACAAAATCCCAATTAAGACAAAATTTTCATTAAGATAAAATTCACAAAGCCAGAATACTCAAAGCTAAAATCTCCAAGACCAAATCCTCATTAAGACAAAATGCTCACCGATACAAAATCCATAAAGTTAAAATCCTCAAAGCTAAAGACCCAAAGCAAAAATCACCAAAACAACAACCCCATTAAAACAAAATCCTTACCTTAAACCAAACTACTTTAAACCAAAATCCTCAAGACAAAATCCCCACTAACACAAAACCCACAAATTCATTTTGCTTAATATTTATAGGTTTAAGTCTATGCTAGATTCTGAATTAGGAGATATTTTATACCTGCTTACAAAGCCAGGTTAAAATTTTGCCTTTATGGGATTTTGGCTTTGGGAATTTTGTCTTTCCGGTTTTAGTCTTCGGTATTTGCACCGAACCCTTTCTTATTTAGCATTAAAATGATTTTAAAAAATATCTGTTTCTGGTCTAAAAACTTTTTAGTTTGATGCTTCAAATACTTGAGTTTAGTTTCTAAATCTTGTTTCGTAATTTCATTTTTCCTTCGAAAATATTTCTTTTTACGTTTGAATGCTTTTGCAATTGAACTGCAATTTGGAAAATAAGGAAAATTTATAAAAAAAAAAAATATAAAATGAAAAATTAGAAAATATATAGAATATGATATTAAGAAATTTATGAAATATCAGAGGTAATAATCTAAAGGTGAATAAAATTGATTTTCTATGATTATGACATGTTCTATTTCTTTTTTTTTTTACATTTGCTTTGGTTCAATATCTCATTATTGTCCATATTGAATTATTTATTTTCCTATTTGTAAGAATTTTTCCAAATTTTCTTTTTTTAATTTTTGATTTTCGATTTCGGATTGAATCAGATTGAATTGAAATTGGAAAAGAAAATTAGAATTAAAATTGGATCATAGAATATATTAGAAAAAAAAAAGAAATTATTATTTGAATTAAATTCTTAATCAAAATTTGATTTTTTTACGAGAATATAAGGAAATATATCTAATATTTAAGAGTAAGTAACGTATATTATAGGAGAAGCCGTATTAGAAATAGAAAGGGGTGTATTTACGAGAAAAGTACATTTTTTTGGCTAACATTGTTTTTGATAGACTTTTGATTCAGATAAACATTATCTATCCTATGGTTAACAAACTAAAGCATGTTCCATATTCTAGCAATTCTCACAGTAAATGAGTTTCCATAATCAGTTTGAAGCCACCTAGCGATTTCCGCTGTCTAGAAATGAACACTTGACGGCTCCCTAGTGTTGCCTTGGAAATGTTTAAAGAGAGGCATAATTGATTTTAATTCAAAAGAGTAAGTGTCAATACCAACAAGAAATGTATTAAAAGAAGTTAAAGCTCCGACATTACCACGATTTCTAAGAGGAATGAAAGTAACCTGAAAGAAAGGGTTGCCAAATACGCTCAAGGTGCGATTTTGAATTTTATCTAGGTAACTTAGTAAAGTTTGGGGAGCACCAGCCCATTTGTGAGAATTTACTTCATCTTTCGTCGCAAATAGGCTTTATAGATATTGGACGGATCGCTGGGAGAAAAATATGCTTTACAGCCAGAGAGAAAATCCAAACATTTAGTTATATTACAGTTGTTAGTTACATCAAAACTATGTTTATTCCATAACCTGCATAGCTAAAATGCTTAGACACTCCAACCGCAGAAGTGGCAATGGACCTTTTTAAAAATCGTAGGATCCCACCAAAGTACTGCCGTCTGCAAAATTAATTGCCTGGTATTTACTCAGATATTCGATCAGAGGCTTTTGAAATGTCTAGAGCCACAACCTTAGATTTACCAGAGCAGTAAATGCTGGTATTGGTATTTAATGATTCAAATTTCAGCAAGAATAATAGTAAAAGGTTATATTGTAGTAATTCGTAATTTAAAAAATAATAAATAATTCTTATAAAATATGAAAGATACTTATTCCAAATAGAAAGCTGTTTAGCCTAAGTTGATTTTCGCAATAGTCTTAATACGTATTCAAGTCGAAAGATTTAAAGTTTCATCTTAACTTTAAAACTCACTTCAATAGTCCTCTGCATTTCAATATCTTATTACTTTTTTATTATTATTATTTTTATTTAAACCACTATTAAAAAAAACAAGCAGCAATACATTTTATATTTATTTTCTTTGATAGAAAAAAATTAAAATAATTTTTTTTAAGGACAATTTGATCCTTTTTTTTTTGAATACATACATACAAGAAAAAAATACATATATTACATATAAATAGAATATGAGAAAGGAAAAATCGTTTTAGATAAAGAAAAATTTTTACAAACTGCAGTAAAAATTGTGGATATTCAAATAATTCTAAAAGGATATTCAAAAAAAAAAAAAAAAAATAACGAAGGATATTCAAATTTAATACAAAAAAACATATATATTTTAAGGATCAAACCATGTTTGTCTTTATTACCATAATATACAGGAAGTTTTTTGGCATTTGAAGTATTGTTAAAAGTTAAATTAAGTGTAAAAAAAAAAATTACACATAGAATAAGTTAGAGTTTTAAGTTAAATATTTCTTTTGTTGTTAAATGTGAGCGGTTTTGTTTTTATTTTGTATATTTTTATGTTGCGAAAGGACTAACTTGCAATTTTATTTGATTTTCTTTGAAAAAAAAATTTAACTTTAAAAGTAGGCCCTGTAGAAAAAGTCCTCAAGTAACAAGGAACTGAAAAGGTAAAAAATATATTTTATACCCTATACCTTCAAAACGGTGTATCTGACCAATGGCGTAGTGGTTAAGACACCGCCATTCATGTGGTCTTGGGTTCAAGCCCCGGTCGGATTATATTTAATAAAAAAAATATCGTAATATAAAATAAATTAATAATTCTTGTGTAATATAATAGATGGCGCACAAAACTAACATTTGTATATGAATAATCTTATGCAAGAGCTAAAGCCGAGTAATCAATGGCTTAGTAAATATAACGATTAAAGAAACTGAAGAGATTGAAAGCAAATTGTATATGGAAAAGTATTTGTATTCAAAATCTGTGCCACTTCCTGAGCCAATTTAACCTGAGTCAGCCAACTTCCTGAGTACGTTAAATCTAACAATAATGCAGCTAACTTATTGAAATTCATACTAGGCTATAATGGACGGTGAAAAAGCGAGGATTAAAGGAAAACGAAAAAAGACGAGAATTGTACAATTATATCGGAGGGTCAAAGCTTCTGAACGATTCCAGAATAAACGAGGATGTCTCCGAAACTAATAAAGATAAAATCTTCAAATTTGGCGAAAGAGAGGTCTTTTTCATTACTCAGATGTTCTTAGAATATTTGATTAATAAGAATGCTGATTAGGATAGGTGCCACACATCTCACTAGACCTAACAATCATATCTTCGAAATTATTCTAATGAAAATTTTTTTACTATGATGTTTTGTCAGGTATCTATCTCGTAATATTCGAGGTGAACAAAGAAGGAATGGAAAATGGCTCTTGTATTTTCTATGTAATTTGTCTCCCAAAACCAACTGAATATATATCGAAAATTACATAGTTCTGTGTTATAAGAGTTAATTGTATGAATCATTTTATATTAAATACCTATCTTTGAATAGGATTTTTTATGGATTTTTAATTTAGATTCAATATTGCAGGCGAAGGGTGTTACCCGGCTGCACTGACCTAATATAAAACTAACAAATTATGTTTCCTATTCGGAGATTGCCGTTGACTGTGGCTCTAAATAAGAAATCAGTTAAGCTGTTTTAAGTCGAAGATTGATAGAAGAATTTAGGGTTTACGAGAAATGCTAAAATTTCCATATATTCAAACTTCGCTTTATTGCAAAGTTTCATAAATTTCGGACAATTTTCCTGTATTTAGGTTTTTGGGACGTATTTATCGGGGACTTTCTTATTATTGAACTTTTTAAAAGTATTTTATATTTTGAATATTGTTGTGTGATGGAATGAAACAATGACAAGTTTTATTCATTTTAATTTTTTTTATATATAATACTTGTCCTTTTTGTGGTATGCAATTCAGAATAAAAGAACCACAATATAATAATATGTCCTTTTAAATATCTATAGCCTGTTTTATTTAAATATACAGGTGAGGTGATTATATTTCCTTTTTATTTGTTTTTCTGTTTTTTTTTACATATTCAAAAAAGGGGTTTTAAAAAAATGAATGGTTTTTTTTTGCAAAAGTACTTATTCGGTCTGCGGAGACTCTATTTAAAAAAAAAATCCAGAATCCATGATAAGCTTCAAAGTGTTTATGAGTAAAAGTAAAATAACAGAAATAACAATAACTTTGAAATGCGATTGAGTGAGATTTTCATCAAATAAGTATTAAAAAAAATGTGAATAGTTATAAAATTAAATGATAAGCTTTCATCAATTCTAAAGATTATCGGGCTTTATATTTTTTTTGAAATTGTAGAAAATAATATATGGTGAATAAATATAAAAGCGAACTTAAATTCGGGATTTTGAAAAAATTTGTAAAATAATTGTGAACGAACGGAAATGGCCATCAGAATAACTCATGAGTTAAACTAACTGCTAGACTTGACAATTAAATTCTAACGCAAATAATGTGATAATTGAGTGAAGCATATGCTTCTCCTTATGAGACGTCAATTAAATATCCGCTTGGTGATCAAATTTATATTTTATATTTTCACATCACAAGGATTGTATGGTGATTTCAAGGATTTCAAGAGGAAGGAATCCTATTCGGGTAATTTTCCTTCTAGTTGGAGAAAACTATGACCTGTGTGGGATTTGCATTCACACTCTTTTCAGTAAGTATGCATTGTTCTTTTCCACATCCCTATCAAAACCTAATCCGAAAAATTAATCCAGTCTCTATGCTTCTTTTAAAATTTTTATCACATATTGGTTCAGGTAAATCCAAATATAAACCTCATTATTATTTTGAGCATCATATTCTCTAAATATTGCATAAAATATTAGACTTACTCTGGATGAATCTGTAGATGCATAAGCATTTTCTTACTTGTATAATACAATTTTAATTAATAATTGATTTCATCAATTCCAAATAAAATAGAACACATTACTTCTTCAATGTATAAATATTGCCTCTCAAAAGTTTGATCAGTTCCCTAACAGGGATTTACCAGTTTCTGATAATTGAATACAGCAAACATCTCTTTATCCAGACACCAAAATTAAATGTGCCAATGCAGTTCCAATGGATTCAATCAAATCCTTCTATCCATAGATAACTATTTGATGCATAGAAAACTACTTCTCTAACAACCTGCATAATGGTGCAACCATAAATGAATCCTTGAAATGCATTTTACTAAAGTGTCCTGAAATTTTAGACCCGATAGGATGCCTGAAGTTCATCAAGGACACGAATGGAGTCATGCGTATCGTGAAAAGAAATTTAAGTAACATTAGAGCTTGAATAAAAGCTGGTACGAAAACCAAGGGACATTGAAAGGAGATTCTAGTGGAGTCAAATCATCAAAGGAAATTGTAGGATCCTTAGAACTTTAACACATTAATACAAAAACAGGGAAAATTGATAGGAATTGGTTTAACATTAAAAATTCAAACCAGATAACCTTCAGAGCACATCCTCTTCATTAAAATCTCCCTTTACGGTACTTTTAAACTTTTAGCCTTACAGTAATTAATTTGATTAATGAAGATAATAAAAACTTCATATTGTGTCACTATAATAAATTTTAATTCTCAAACAAAAATATAAAACAAGATTTTCAACCCATTTTTAGTTCAAAGTAAATTTAAAAGGTATTGTAATTTTAAATACAGTTAAATTACATACACCTGTAAAGTAATTTTTTTTTATTTTCAGTAGATACAAAATAAATCCCTCTAAAATTCCCCAACCCCAACTACTAAATTACATTAGTAATAAAAACATTGTATTTTTATTTTTGTAATTCATAAAATATGACTTGTAGTTAGAACATTGTACCCGTTTCTTACTGTTTGTTGCTTTTTTTTTGTTTTTTAGAATTTATAATAGTAAGTTTTAAAATAACTGTAATACGTAAAAATAGTAATAATGTTTTTTATATAATAATTTTTTTTTTGTTGTATTTGTATTTGTATGTCTCTTTGTAAAACAGTTTATGGCTAACCTAAACATTTCCTGAAATCAGGACCACTATTAGTTTTCACATAACATATACAGGATAGTATTTTTTAAAAAAACAACACACACACACACAAAACTAACAAAAAAAAAAATTATTGTAAACTTTTAGATTTGTTTTTTTTTATTATGTCCTGATTTCTGACTATTGTCCCATAATTGTTCTAGTTAATTCTATACTAATACACATATATACTTATATAAACTTGTAATATACTATGGTTTTTTAATTGTTGTATTTTTTATTTACAATTTTTTTTTTTTGTTTTTTAATTTTCAAATAAATCTTAAAAATTTTTTAAAATATATGTATACGTGTACGTGCATATGTGTGTATGTATTTATACATAATGTATATTTCTTGTGGCATTTATTGTATTAATTAACGTAAAAAACATGATCACCAATCAAGTTGCCTCTGATTAATGATGTCACAGAGTATCGTAAATCTAATTGAAACATGAAAATATTCCCCATTTGTATATATATACATATATATATTCATGTTATTTTATTGTTTCGCAACATAAATTATATACATGTGTAATAATTATCTATGAAAGGATATTTATGTATATATATATATATATAAATAATAATAGGGATATTGTATATACATAGTATGAATAATGTTGGATTTATATTACATTGGATTTTAAAGTATAGAATATTTTAATATGTAGTGTACCTATAAGGTAAAAATTGTGTTTTATTGTACAGGGTGATTAAAAAAAAAGTGAAATAAATGTTATGTCAATTAATTCTTACAAAAAATATCAATATTTCTTGAATTTAATGATAAAAGTATACAGATTGAATTGAGTTTTTTTCTTATGATCCTAAAAGTATGCAAATAATTTTGGCAGTCTTAATATTATGGAGGAATATTTCGATTTTGAAAATGTATTACATTTAGATTTTGCGGATTTCGTGCTTAAAAACAGGAAAATTAAAAGAATTGAAGATTTTATAACGAAATCTAAAAAGCGAATAAGGAAATCTAAGGAGTTTAAGATTTTGAATGGTTGTATATAAGGAAGAGATTGTTTAGGAATTGTTGAACTAATATACATTTCTAAAAAAATTTTCTTCATTAGTAGGAGTCTTCACGTACTTAGAGAGTCTTTTAATTGTGATAATAAATCTTTCATTTAATATTCTTGATCCTAAACCACCTAGGTCCTGTGGGTTAACATTCCGCAATTACTTATGTAAATCTTATTTAAAAGGATTATTTTGAATAGTATAATATCATAAACCTGTTCTAATCTTTTATTACTACTGTGGAGTTTATTATATAAAATGATTGTACAATTTTTTTTTTTTTTTTTAAGTTTAATTGATAAATAAATATCTTATGAAAAATCTCAAAAATAGTTTTTAAATCACCCTATCAAATCCATATTTCTCAGTTTTAATAAAAATGTATATTAAAAAAACCGAAATACAACAACAATATAAAGTTTTAATAAGTGAAGGAATTCAGAAAAGACAAAAAAAAAAAATAAGTATAAAAGAAAAATTATTACACCCGGTATATTGGGTGCCATATATTATAAAAGAAAAAATTTTTACAAGACACAAACTTTATTTTTACGTTTTATTTCCTTATAATTATAAACTACACTTTAATGATTTGTCCTTTTCTAATTTTTTTTGTTTATTTCTTTTTTTGCAGGAACATTTTTTAATGTTAAGATTTATTTACTATTTTTTTTTTAAGGACATTCATTGAGCAAGCCTTAGTTGTTTACTTAAATCACAATACAATTTTAAGTAATTCGTCCTTTTTATTTATTTATGAGTAATTTAAAAAAAAAAACACACAAAATTCTATATAATTTCATTAGTTTTATTAAAAAAATGTAATTTCGTCCTTTTCTCATACTAAATCCACATATTCTTTTCGTTAGGTATAATTTTTTAGAGTACAGTCCAGTCTAGTTATCCAGTTTGTTTTTAGAGTTCAGTAGTAGAGTTAAGGTAGTATTTAATATTTACAAGGACATTTATATAAGGACTAAAATTAATAGTTGATATATGTAAATATTTTAAACTCCTTCCAGTTATTTTATATCCTGGAATGTATGGAGTGAAAAGATGGAGTGGAAGAGAGACAGGAAATAATAATAATAATAAAAAGGATATGGGATGCTATACCTACTCCTTTATTTTTTTAGATTTTGGAAAATTATATAATTATCACCCAAAATTTATAATTAAATTTATTTATTTCTAAATTTTTTTAATAGGAAGGATATTTATTTTTTTTTTTTTTATTTAAAAATAATTATCCTGTTTTAATATATAATTATTATACATATTATGTATATATAATTTATATATATATAAAAGTGACATCTAACGTTTAGATATTAAAATGCAAAAAAAAAAAAAAAATATATATAATGAATATAAATTATTGAAATAATATTAAAACAGGATATAAAAGTTGTTATATTGTTGTTGTTGTTTTTTTTTTATATTTTGGGAAAATTTATTGTTTTTGTTGTTGTTGCTGTTTTTTTTTTTTTTTTTAATTTTGAATATAAATTTAAATTTGAATTATTATAAATTATTTTATTTTATGTATTAGATATATATATATATATAAATGTATCTATTAAAATTAAAATAAAATTTTCTAATCTCAGGTTGTAAATTGTTTCATTGTTCCGGGTAAAAACAGGAAAATTGATGTGATTTATTGACATTACCGTAATTTGTTATGTTAAATTATTGGATTTTATACATTTATTATTTGGAAAAACAAGCATTAATATAATATATTTAATATATATATATATACATTTATATATAATATAATAATATATAATATTTATATATAAAATGTAGGATGAAATTAAAGTAAAATTAAATATATATAATTTGTATCTTTCTTTTATATTAAATTGTATTATTCTATTATTTATGTTAGTACATACATATATATATATATATATATATATATATATATATATATAAAACTAAATTAAAATTGAATATGCATAAAAATTGATAAATTATTCACAAAAAAAAAAAATACAAACAAAATAGAAATAAAACTTAAACTAATTTGTTACTACAAAATGTCTTTATTAGTTTAAAATAACAATTAATAAATTTTATTTAATAATTAATTAATTTAATTTAAATAATAATTTATTTAAAATGTGAAAGAATTATATTACCTAATATAAAATTTAATTAATTTAATTTAATTTTTGGAAGGTTTCAATGTTCAAATAGCCTGGTAAAGTGCAGCGACAGCGGGAAAATCGCACAAAACGTAACAATCAAAGTGACATTTCTTCTTATCCATGTCAAATTCTAATTTTTTTTTACTGCTGTGCTCTGATTTGGTTGTCAAATCAAAGAAACTTCATTTAAATAGAAAATACATTACAGCAACTGCCACATAAAACAAAGCTATGATATAACAAACAAATATTATAACCTCTGGCATCTGTTTTTTATATATTTTTTTTTTTAATTTAATAAATAAACAATTAATATGAAAGGAAAATTATTAAAAATATTTTAAAAATTTTTTATGAATTTTAAAAATTTTATTTTTTGACAAAAAAAAATTTTATTTGCATTTCTGACGTTTAAAACATTTACTGCTGTTTCAGTTACATTTCTGAGTAATAACTCGCACTACAGCGACAGAGGGCATTAGTTGTACAAGTTTCTATTATAGTGATATTTTCTAGGTAAATTCTTATCATAGGAAATATTTAAAAAAAAAAAAAATATTCATTAAATAAAAAATTAACAACCCAAAAGTAAGCAATTAATACTTAGAAATCTTTAGAATGTAAGCAAGAACGGCGTATTAAACGAGGGAGTGCGGGTTTGATCCCCACTCAGAACGTAAGTTTTTTTTTTAAGAAAACGTACAGAAAATAGTAATTTTCATATTATAAATTTGAATCAAATTACGATTAAATATAATAATATAATAATCGAGGAAGAGTGTGGTAGAGTAGACTGTGTCAACTCTGGGATACCCGTATGACCATAACATATACATTATATCATCCGGTTAATTACTTTTGGCAAAATTTCAAACATTCAGCTTTATTTGGTGTAGAGTAATGATCATATAAAAGAAGGAGTTGTACGGCAGCTACTCAAACCCTTTGCAGTAGACCAACAAAATTTTGCAGTAACTTTGGCCATTATACTAAACTATTTTTGGCAAAATTTCAGACACGCAGTTGTAATAGGTACAGAGAAATACTCATATAAAAAAAGAAGTTGTATGGCAGCTACCCGAACCCATGGATCAAAATGGCTGGATTTAAATAGCGATTCCGGTTTTTCCATAAAAAATAATTTGTGAAAATTTCATAATCCCAGCTCCTTTATTTTTTGAGTTATCGTGATGACGGACGGATGGACGGACGGACGGACATACATCGCTAAATCGATTTATTTTTCGATTCTAATCCGAGCCATACACTGGAGTCTATATCTACCAAAATAGGAATTAATTATAAAAAATAGATTGTACAGACAGACAAGTGTGCTAGTTAAGTTAGCACGCATGTTAATGGAAAATTTTTTAAGGATATTATAGAAACTAACAGAGTTAGTAACCATTCTTAAATTGGTGAAAAATTATATCTTTTCTTGGATAAAGGATAAAGAAGGTTTTATCAAAATTATATTTATATCCCTTTTCTACATGCTCTAAAACTGTTTTTAAAATATTGTTTTTCAAATATTTTTGAGATTACGTCCGTTCGGAATTTGTTTTCTTAATCTTGTACCAACCGTTTAACTCCAAATTTTAATTAGTGCATCTTTCTTTCATTATTTTTTGAAGGAATCCTGAATTTCAACATTAGAATGTTAATAAAACATTACAAATGAATTAAAAACTCAAATTTTGTTTATAATAAGTAATAACAGTTGGGACATAATAATAAGAGTTCTGTTGTTTAATTGGAACGACCTAGATTCAAATATTAGTAATAGTGAAAACACGTATACCTTGTTTTTGATTTGACTCATTTCCATTCTCCTAGTTGGGAGCCAAATTTAAACCAAAATTTTGAATTAATAATTCTATATTTATATTAAAAAATAATTCATTAGAATAATATAAATCAATCCCAATTATAAATTAATAATATAATTCAATAATATAACTCGCAGATACAGAAATACTTTATAATTCAAATATAAAATTACTGCAATATAAAACAAATAGAATTGTAGTTATTGAAAAATTTCTACATTTTATAAGGATTTTTCTAGATGTTATAAGGTCTAATATTATCTCATGTTTTAAAAGAAGTGGAATTTACTAAGATCAGTTCTAATAATAAGAATGTAATAGGTTCAGTACTTAGTGCCATTCTTCAACACGAACTTATTGTGTATATAATGTGTTTAAAAAAATCAAATAGAATTCCTAAAGCAGAATTTAAGTCAGCCTTAATTTAAAAATAATAAATTATTATAAACATTTTGAATCAATTTCAAATATTCCCAGAACAAATTACATCAATAACACACACAATTAAATATTAAATATGCATAAGTTGAGACCTTTTAAAAACAGGCAATAGTTTTTAAAAATATAAATGATAATAATTTTTTTTTTTATTCATAATTTAACAACTGCTACCAACTACTATTTTAATTTTTCTAATACCAATACTTATGATTATTTTATTAAGGACATTTTTAGTTTACAGGACTACAATTTAATTTTTTATATTCATTATTTTTTTTTTTATTTTATACTGCATCAATATTTTGCAATGACGAAAAATTTACAAAACAAAAAAAAATAAAAAATATAAAATAGAAAATACTGAAAATGAAATTTCAGTTTTTTACTCACAAATCTCTATTATACTTCATTTGGGAACGATTATTTTCAAATCGCATATAGATTAGTTTGTTGTTGTTCCTTTTTTTTTATGCCTAGTATCTCTGGATGGAAAACTCTATCAATCCTATGATAATTTAACATATTATTCTATTTTATAGTTTTAGTTTTGGAAAAAAAAACAAATTTTTTTTATTTAAACATTCAATGATGTCCTGTGATTATATGAATTCTAAATTTTTAAAATTTCAATTTTTTGGTTTTGAGGTTAAAATTGCATATGATGTTAAGTCATAATCATAAATTAAAATTAGACTCTTTTAGAAATAGATAGACGAATGCTCAAATATACGATTCTTTGATAACTCTGCACTTGATCCTATTTTTATAATTTGGGTATACCCTCTTGTGGTATGAATGCAATGAACTTTTGTGGAAATTAACTTTTATTCAATTCAACTGAAAATTCTAAGTAGAGCGATGTAGGCAGAAACTCCATATAGAAACTACTCGGGAAATTAAAGCAGAGAAACTAAGTAATGTTAGTTATGCAGGTGGAAATTTTTTCTTCTAATATTTTCCATCTATCTTTCCGATGCAAAATGGTCATGGAGTCAGCAATTGACAGATAGATTTAACCGATAGCTTAGTGGTTAGAGTGATGGATTTTCAATCAAAAAGTCTCGGGTTGAAACCCTGAGCAGAACCTGTACAAGTTCTTTTTCAAGTTGTATTTCAATTCTCTCTTCATACATTTGATTTTCTTCAAAATCCTGCCTCTGTTATTCACATTATATTGAACTCCATTTTCCTCAAAAATATCTCTCTATCTTCAATATATCCTCAAACAAAGCTTTTCCTGATTTTATTTATAGTATAAATAAAAAATTAGACGCTCGCTGTAGAGACTGATTTTTACTTTCCTGTTTATTCAAAATTTTCAATACTCTGACTTGAAGGAAAACTAAAAGTTGTTTAAATATTGATACCCTCTAGCGGTTGAGGATATGGCAATGATAAAGGCATTTGTAAAATTTCAGTTAACATGAGTTTAAAGAATCTTAAAACTATATTAACAGGACTCCGTCGCCCCTTATTTTAAAATTATAATAAACTTCATAAAATTTCTTAATACACTATTCTCTGACTAACGAACTATGGATTTGCTTATATATATATTTTTAAAACAATACATTTTAGCATTACCTCTGAACCTAATGGATCTGGTTATATACAGACTCTGAAGCTGAGTAGACTAAATGGATTTTAGTTTTCCACGGACATTAAAGCTCTCACACAAGACTAGACTTAAACTTAAAGAACCTCCAAAAAAATTAACTTGACATTGAAATCCTTTTATAAATATTACTAAGATCCTAATTACAATTAGCTTATGTATTTTTGAATTCAGGTCCTTCATCACGTCCCTATTTTGTCATAAAGCCCCAAAAACAAATATTTAATTGTTTGTGTATATATTTTTTTTAATATATCCATACATAAATATTTATAGTGTTTATTGGACTTGAATATAAACTAAACTAGAAAATATATGTATTTTTGAACTAATGGGAGAATTGAATATGAAATAAAATATCTCAACTGGATTTTATATATTTTTAGTTATTACCAGAGTAGTATTTGAGTATTTTAGTATATTTTACTGTAATTTTTTTTATTTTCAAAATAAATTTTGTACACATATACATAATACATAAATTTGATTAAGTCTCTATATTTCTATCTCACTCTTTTTTAGTATTTAAATTATTATATTTGTTTGAATCCTTGCAATCACCTAAGTTCTCTCTATGTAAAAAATAATATTGGTTTAATTCTAACTAGAATTTAGTTTAGTTATAACTAAAGAGATTTAGAGACTGCAATATATACATACATATATATATATATATATATATATATATATATATATGTATATACTTGAAAATATTAATATAAAAATAATAACTGGGCAACATCATCATTTATTTGAACTTTAGAAAAATTTTTAAAAAATTTTATTTATTTTTTTTTTTATTTTAGGCATTTTCCAATCTAAAATTGGAAAAAACTAAATATGAAAATGTCCTTCATGTCCCATTATTTCTATTTAACTGTTCAATCCTATTTATGCAATTTTTTTATTTATAGATTTATTTCATTTTCTAATATTGTTTTTTTAGTTTTTTTTAATATGGTCTGTATCTAATGTAATTGTTACAATCATATTTTGTGTATCTTTGGTGAATTAGAGAGGGAACAAGAGCCAGGCAAAATGCATGTTAACCTGGAATTGGTTTTGTTTTTTATATTCAAAAAAAAATTGGAGAAGAAAATTTATAATGTGGGATCATTTTTGAGTGGAAAACGATTAAAAAAACAAATATAGTATATAAAATACACAAATAATATTTCAGAATATTTTATTTGTAAGGATATTAATGCATATAAGGATCAAATAAATTGTTTTTTAACTGTAAATGATTGGATTGTCCAATTAGAAATTATTGGAGAATTGTGTTATAAAAAAAATGTTTTTTTTTGGAATTCAATTCAGAAGCAATTTTCGAAATTTTAATTGGTATAGTTTGAAAGTCACTGGTGGGAGAAAGTACTTATTTGAATAGTTGAGAAACAAAGATGTTATTTTCATTCTCCGAGTTATATATAGGCAATTAATATATTATATTAAGGAAAATAATAAAACATCAACATTTTTAAAAGGATGTCGAAGACTGGGATTAATTAACTTAGTATAAATTTATATAAATTAAAAGGTTTATTAAATTTATTTAATCTGCAAAAATACCGATGTTTAAGTTTTTAAAAATTAAATCTATCTATTTCATTTAATTATTACAGTAGAAATCTGAGACTTACATCACAAATAAAGCAACGTTATTACAATTTAATGGGCTAGCTTCGTACACATAATGTTCGTACTAGATTTTCCTTAACATTCCCAAATATTTTCTTTAGATAGTTGGTCTTAACATTATATCTTCACCATAGGTACATTTTGGATTAGAAGAAAATATTAAAATTTTCATGAGATATAACTAGAACTTACAAATTCCATTTAGATTCAATTATCTTATATTATATTACTATATCTAATATTGTAATGATTTTTATTTCTGAATTATATAAGAGATTTATATCTGTGAGTTTTATGTTTCAAATTAAATTATTTCCTTAATATATTTATATATACTAATATTTCTTATATTTTGGAGAGTTGATATATAATAATAAGTTTGTATCTGAATCGGATTGTAAAATAGATAAAAAATTTTTCCGATTTTTTATAGGGACAGTTGTAAGTCCTTGAGCCCTCGAACGAAAGGTCATCATCTTAGTACTGTATTCGCCAATCGTCGGGTCAGGTTTTTGTGGTAGTTTAGTCAAAAGCATTTATTTCATTTTCTTAACTAGCTTAAGAATAAAAGTTTAATATTAAATTTAACTTATTTTGGATGAAAGAGAAGTATTATTATTAGAAGCTCTTCAAAAACATAGATTTATGATATATTTTATAAGTCAATCATATAATATATACGTTAAGTTCTCTGTTTTATAGATCTTGTAGGTAATGATACTTGCTCTATTGAACTAAAGTCAACTATGCCCATTTTTAAACAATTTCAACATAACACCAGAGGAGCACCAGGTTTCTTATTTCTACATTATCAAATTTCCAAGATGGTTTTAAGCTGGTTATGGAAACTCATTTATTGTGAAGACTGCTTAGTTAGAACATGCTTCCATCTAATGTGTTCCCCTCTATTTTTAACAAATAGCTCCATATTACAACTTCTTTTCAGATTCATTTGCAAATCTACCCCCAAACTCTCTTTTAATATTCTATTTTCTACCCCATTATGTTTAAAGAAATCCCAATTAACTCCTTAGCAAATGTTACAAATCTGAATTTATCCAGAGCTATGAGATCCTATTGTTATTAATTACCACAGCCTTCAGTTACGTTCGATACAATTATAGATTACTCAATTCTATACTTCACTTCAACGCTTCCTCGCTCACACAAATTCAAATTGAACGCATAATTTAATTAGCTCTTATTTAATCTAAATTAAACACAATTTCACTTTCATCGCGACTAATTTATATTAAAATTTAATTAAATTAAAAACTTTGTCAAGAACATGATAACATATGAGCAGAACATACAAAGGACTCAAAAAAAACACCAACACCAAAATGAAATAACAACCAAATCATTTTTATTTGAAACATAAAACAAACATTAATTAAAAAACAAAAAAATTTACCATCATATTTTCTTTTATAATTTTTAATTAATATTATTATAGATATACTAGCTAATACCCGGTGCGCGTTGCTGCGCCTCTCAATGGAGGTTTAATTGAAGTTGATGTTACTGCAAAAAGTTAACACAAAAATTACACTCGGTTTACACATGTAAATTTTAAAATGAATGAAAGCAATCTTTTTAAAACCATTTTTCTAGGATTGTTCTAGTAATTTTTGAAACTTTCTGTAATTTAAAGCAGTACAAACTACTTTCCAAATTTTGACGTAATTTACTTCCAAAAAATTTTTTTTGAAAAATCGTAGGACCGACTGTTAGCAGACTCAACTCTATTTTCAAGTTGTTTCACACATATAAAATTTGAGGTAAACCGGTCAAATCGTTTCTAATTTAGAGTTAAGTAACGCAAAAATCTATTAAAAACCACTGTGCCCCACTGGGTTAACGGAACTACACTTTTTCTTTGGGCAAAGCAGTATTACGCAAAAATGGACGTAATTTGCTTCCAAATCACTCAACAAAATTTTTTGAGGCTTTCTTTTTAGTCAAAGCAGTACTTCGCAAATTTTGACAATATTATCTTCCAAAATTATTTTGACCAACCGTCGGGCCGACATGGGTTAACAAATTCCACATCTGTTAATAGTGTCAACTCAATTCTCACAGGGGAGCACGTATACAAAATTTGAAGAAAATCGGTCAAACCGTTTTTAATTTAGAGTTAGGTATTGAAAAAACCTATAAAAAGCTGTTGAGCCCTAATGGGTTAATGCAAGTCAATAAAATTTTTTTGTGGGTTTTCTTTTTAGCCAAAGCAGAATTATCATAAAATCGGACAAAATTTGAAGCCAAATTTTTTTTTGACCACCTGTCGGCCCGACATGGGTTAATAAATTCCAAAACTGTTAATAGTGTCTACTCAATTCTCAAGGAGCATCACGTATACAAAATTTGAAATCAATTGCTCAAACCGTTTCGAATTTAGAGTAAAGTATTGAAAAAACCGATAAAAAGCTGTTGGGCCGCAATGGGTTAATGGAACTCAACAATATTTTTTTTGGGGCTTTCTTTAAAGCCAAAGCAGAATTTCGTAAAATCGGACAAAATTTGGACCCAAAAATTTTTTTTTACCACCCGTCGGCCCGACATGGGTTAACAAATTCCAAAACTGTTAATAATGTCTACTCAATTCTCAAAGAGCATCACGTATACAAAATTTGAAGTCAATCGGTCAAACCGTTTCGAATTTAGAGTAAAGTATTGAAAAAACCTATAAAAAGCTGTTGGGCCGCAATGGGTTAATGGAACTCAACAAAATTTTTTTTGGGGCTTTCTTTAAAGCCAAAGCACAATTTCGTAAAGTCGGACAAAATTTGGACCCAAAATTTTTTTTGACCACCCGTCGGCCCGACATGGGTTAACAAATTCCAAAACTGTTAATAGCGTCTACTCAATTCTCAAAGAGCATCACGTATACAAAATTTGAAGTCAATCGGTCAAACCGTTTTCATTTTAGAACAAAGAAGTTTAAATACTTGCACCACAGCCCCAACTTGGCGGTCCGTTAGAGCAAAATTTTTGGGCCACGATTTCCTTCCGTACCCAAAAACCCCTATATACAAATTTTCATGAAAATCGGCTGGGCAGTTTAGGAGCCAACTCGTTACATACAAAGAAACAAACAAACAAACAAACAAACAAACAAACAAATAAACAAACTTTCATTTTTTATACCCGTGCATACATATATGAACATCGGGTATATTAAAATTACTCCTCCGTTTGTAACGCATCGATCTAGACGAGCTAGATATAGTGTCAAGGGTACGTATCGAATCAGCATCGAAAAGTGAATCGATCTAGCTATGTGTGTCCGTCCGTCCGTCCGTCCGTCCGTCCGTCAGCACGATAACTCAAAAACTAAAAGGGCTAGAGTCTTGAATTTCACACAAAGTCATTTTTAGACAATTTCTAGGTTCCCTATTGTTTTTGGTTAAAATCGGACCAAGGCTTCGGGGAGCTGCCATACAACTTTTTTGCACCAATATGAATTTCTTCAAAACTATTTATACTACGGGGATGAAAATTACACACGGTTAGTTTTATAATGACTTCGGCACTTATATGAAGTTTCAAAATGTTAGGGCCCCATTTTCGGGGGGCTGCCATACAACTTCTTTGCACCAATATGAATTTCTTCAAAACTAATTATACTACGCGGATGAAAATTACACACGGTTATTTATATAATGAATCGAGCACTTATATGAAGTTTCAAAATGTTAGGGCCCCATTTTCGGGGGGCTGCCATACAACTTCTTTGCACCAATATGAATTTCTTCAAAACTAATTATACTACGAGGCTGAAAATTACACACGGTTAGTTATATAATGGATCGAGCACTTATATGAAGTTTCAAAATGTTAAGGCCCCATTTTCGGGGGGCTGCCATACAACTTCTTTGCACCAATATGAATTTCTTCAAAACTAATTGTACTACGAGGCTGAAAATTACACACGGTTAGTTATATAATGAATCGAGCACTTATATGAAGTTTCAAAATGTTAGGGCCCCATTTTCGGGGGGCTGCCATACAAAGTTTTCAATTCAATAACTTTGAATCTAATGAAGCTACAAGGTTAAAATTAAAATTGGGCAGATAAATTAATAGGGCAAGTTACTTGGCAAAGTTGGACATCACTCGGACCTTCGGACTTTTAGAGTGGGCCAATTTTTTTTTTTTTGTTTTTTTTTTTATTTTATTTTTTTTTTTTTTTTTTTTAAGCTAAAGTTATGGGACAATGAATGAAAATTTTGTTTTTTGTTTTGTGATTTTTTTTTTTTTTTGTTAATTTTTTTTTTTTTTTTACGTCAAAATTATGGGGTAATGAGTTAAATGTATAAGGGAAGTAAATTACGGTTTATTTTATACACCATAGTGGGTATGCACGGGTATCTAAAAGTTGACAAGGGCAACTATAATCTTCCTCGTATATATATAGATTCTATTTTTCCATTATTACCAATATTTTTCCTTACAAATGTACAAAAATAAAACAATTTTTTTAATAATAATATGTTCCATGTTTTTTTTTTTTTAACAAAATTTTAATACATAATTTTATTTTGTTTGTTGTTCTTTTTTATGTACGTGCCATTAATTTGAATTATTTAAAAAAAAAAAAAAATTGTTCAATGTTTAAAACAAACATATACATACTTTCACATTATTTAAAAAATATGAAAATGATCTAAAAGTCGTTATACTTCTCGTATATCTAAAGATACAAAAAACAGAAAACCAAATGATAAAAAAACTGAGAGTTTTTAAAAAAAGACATTTCTAAAATTGAATATTTTTAGAGAATTTTGGGTTCAAACAGTTCACCATTAACCCCTTCCACCTTTAACAGCTCCTTCAAAACATCAGAAAAATATATCTGTTTCAAGTTTTTAACTTGGAAGATATCGGGAGTTAAAATTTCTTAGAAATTGAATTTCCCATAATGTTTAATTAAAGTACCGTATGGCAACCCTATCGAACAACATCATGCAGAAATTGCAGGTATTCGTAAACAAATGTCTCCATAACATATTCGGAATATTCTGGCCGAACATTCAGCAACGTGAATCTGTTAGAAATCACTGGATAGGAACCAATTGTGAAACACATTGGAAGTGGATCAGTCGACGACGGCATTACCAGAATGGCTTTATTGTAGAATCCTCAAGGAAACGAACAAGAGGTCATCCCAAAAACACCTGGAGAAGATCCACAAACACCTGGATTCCAGGAACTAGGAAAATGAAATTTCACTTGGAACGATGTACAGACAACAGCAACAAACCTAGTGAGATGAAGATGGCAAATGAAAGGCCTATGCTTCCAAGAAAAGTTATAAAGGAAAAATAAAATGAATCAGAAGCTGTTGGTTTGAATTTTTCAGATAGAATAAAAACCTTATCAAATTTTAATTTAATAAAACCTTAAAATTTCTATGGAATTTGGTGGGCTGTACCTTCGTAATGGGTGGGGCTGCAAAAAAAAATGTTTAAAATTAACTCTTTTTTAATAAAGGCCCCTAGTAAATTTTGTTTTTTGAAGCTGTATAACTTTTGTATACACTCGGACCCCTGAACAGAGGGACAGATAGGCCGAGTGATACAGTAGGCACATCCTTTCAAAATTTTTTTTGGAAATGTGCTTAAAAAATAAAAGTAAAATATAAAAATGTTTTTCTCGAAAATAAAAAAAAAACAATAACGGTAAACAGAAAAAATTTATACAATTTCTTTCTTTGTGACTGTAATTTAAAATAAAAAACAAAATAATAATAAAAAATGAAAAGCATATTTAAAGGCTTTTACCAGTTTTCATTTGAAGTTTTGTTTTGTTTTGTTTTTGTATTTCATTTCAGTGTTTAGCATCAGTTGTCATTTGTTGTTATAAAATGGAGACCTTCTTCAGGTATTTCGCTATGAAATTAATTTTGAGAATGTTTTTATTTCAACGTTTAGAATGTGTTGTTTTTGTAAGGATTTCAGCTTCTGGGAAATTTTGAGAGTAAGGTTTATTAGGAAATCCAAGAGTCTTTGAAGTTGAAAAGTACAGAGCAGAATGTAAACTTAACAGTCTTGCTTCGAGATCTGTCTTAAGAATCAAACCTTTTAAAACACAAAGCTTAGTTAGCTGTGTTTTTAGAAACACTAAATCACAACGTATGCAATTTATGACTAGGTACTACAAAAAGAAAAGATGTTATAGTTTTTTTTTTAAATGAGTCCAGGGGGATTATTTGAAAAGTTACTAGCAGAACATCGAAACGATTATTACTTTGGGCTGTTTTAGTTTAAACCCACAAGATGCACTACAAATTTTGAATCAAATATAAAAATCGACCTTTTAGTAGAATACTAAAGCTTAATTTTAGAGAGAAGGGTTAAAGAGGTTGAGTTTGTGGAACCGATATTCAGAATTATGAATTTTATTGGATAAAGTGGGCAGTTCAAGAGTAAAAAAATGTCAGATGATGTTAAGGTTTTCACATCACTTGGGAGCATATGAGATAATATATGGTCCTAAAAGCGCTTCTTTTGTCTATAAGACGTACTAGGAAGGGCTTTCAAAATTTTACAAAGTGGGATGGAGCACCTATCACAAATTTTCTTTCAATATAGACAACTTTTAAAACGAGGGATTAATTGTATTACTGTTTTAAAAGTTCTGTGCTACTCTTCTAGGCATCTTTAAATCAAGTTCAGTGACGTAGTTTAAAGAAAATTGTTATTTAAAATTACGTTCACATTATCAAAAAAACAACTGGTGTTTGAAGTGCTCCAGCTTAATTTGTATTAGATTAAATTTTTTAAAATCTAAGCATTTTTGAATGAATGATGAAACCGTTATTTTATATCTCATGATAAGCAGAGGTAACAATTTACATATTGTTCATTTCAAAAAAATTTTATAATAATTTTATTTTATTCAGGTGCTTATATAATACGCCATCTACATTGTATCTATATATTTTACCTGAAATAAAAATGTATATATACAAAGGTAACCTTTTATCCCTTAATGATTTCGATTGTAAATTTTAAGCAATGTTTGTTTGTTTTTTTTATTTTTTTGTTTTTATTATTTTTTATTTTGCGACACATGCACATTTGCTTCATCGTCAATCGTCAGCATTTCAATTTTTCAGCAAAAAAAAAACAAATACATAAACAGAAAAATTGTCTTTGTTACTAAAATAATATCAGGTGATATGCTTATGCTTAAATAATTTAAAAAAAAGTTTTCAAGTAAAATGAGTAAAATAATTTTCTTCAAATTTTGAGGATACCAGATTGCCAGTATTTGAACGTGAAAACGAGGACTCATGAACAGCACCTCAAGGTAAACAATATCAGAAGAGTTGATCTTAATTGGACAAACATAGCTGGAAGCGACGATAGATTCTCCAAAAAGAGTCAATTAGAAATGGCTTGTGGACATTCAATACTCCCAAAAGAAGAAATCTAATTTACCGGAATGTTAATCAGTCAATTTGGTTGAGATAGAGGTCCGCTTTTGTAAAATTATTAAAACTTTATTATTAAAATAAATTTGGCGAAACTTCAAAGTCGGTCCTCAGCTTAAGAATTATAGATAAATTTGAAACCTTAGAGCTAGTTATATGTTGTTGAATTATTTTTCGGGAAATTTTAAATTTAAACAAAAATCTGGAGTAAATAGTTACCAATGGCAATCAGTTTTAAAAATTAGTGTAGATAACTTAAACGAAAAATTTAATCTGCAAAAGATCGAGTTTAAAATTTGATCTGCGAAGAAACGCATTATAAAAAATATTGCACACTCCATGGTAAACTAAGGAATCGTTCAGATCTTCGCTCAATAATTGCAAGAAAGCTCTGGCAACCACTTTTAAATTTTAAAAGAAGTATGTACAACCTTTTTTTGGTTTAAGTGGAATTTTAGAAAATTCTTAGGTGAGGCGTTTTTATTTTTGGAATAGTGGTATAGAATTTCTAGGATTTAGATTTTTTTAAAACTCTTTTCGCATCATCTAGTAACTCGATGATAGCAGATCGTTTTTGGGTTATTGGAAGAAAATCTTATATATTTGTGCACTTAAAACGTGTTTATATATACAAAATAAATTTAATATATATAAATATATATATACATATATATATATATATATATATATAAGTTAGAAAAATTATTTTAATAATGTTAATACTGTGATGTGACAATCAAACAGCTTCAATTACAAAACTTTAAAAAAAAACCAAAAATAAGAAGAAAAGAAAACCAATTGAATAAGGAATGATTATAAAATTAAGGAAGTAGGATAAAATTTCTTACTTAAATACTGATCCTTATTTTTTAATACTTTTACTTGTTTTTTGATATTATTATTTTTGTACTTGATGTTCGTTGAAATAAAACACTTTACATTGTATAAAAAAATTTTTTTAAAATTGCGATACATTCATTTGTACATATACATTTACACATACATTAAAGAAATTATTGTGTATCACCTTTTCGTTTAATGTTTTTTAATGAGCGGATTATACAAAAGCAATTTAACTATGTTTTTCTATTTTTTATTATTCTTATTCTTATTTTATATTTATTTTTATATTTTTAAACATTTCAAATTGTAATGTTGAATGAAGATAAATATAAAAAAAAGAAGAACAATAAAAATATAAAGAGAAATAATACAAAAGTAACATTGAAACGTCATCAGGTTGAAATACAAGTTCGAAAACGAGAGAAAAAAGTTAAATGACGATTAGAAAAAGAGTAAAAAACCAACAAGAACAATAAATGAAATAAGAACATTGTCATAATTTTTATTTGTTTTTGAATTTAAAAACAAAATGGCGTTTCAAAATTAAATAATTTCAAAAATAACTGGGATTATAAAGATAAAACAAAATTGCATACTTTTAGGTTACTAATGTAAAAGGGCTGAGAATTATTGTAATTAAGATTTTATATGAATATTTTTTTGTTAATAAGAAGTGTTATGTGGAAGGTTCCATTTTTTAGCATAAATTTTTTATGCTAGCAGTAAAACTGTTAATTATGCAACTGGTGAATTAAAGTAGTAATGAAATGTTTAGAATCCAGGAATTTATGAGTAAAAGAATTAAAATTATAAGAATTCAACACATATACAAAGTAAAATGATGTCCTGCGCCAATCCAAATTAACCTTAATTTTCCTAAAAAATGTTTCCAATATCAGAAAATTTTCAAAGCTGTGCAGTACATTATGCATTTCTGAATTACAATTGATACTTTCTGAATTAAAGTTGACTAATCTGAATTACAATTATTGCTCTTTGAATTACACTTGGAAAATGTATACAGAATTCAATTATGTTTTGTTTTTATATAATGAACTTAATTAAAATTAATTTAATATCTAGTGGTAATTTGAACCCAATTAAAAGAATATTCCAATTAAATTAGACTCTACTACTAATCAAATTATCAAAAAATAATTTGGGATAAGTGAGTTCTAACAAATTAATATTTTAAATTTTATTTGTGGTGCAATAAAAACTTATCATAGAAATTTGATTCATGAATTGGACCTAGGCTAATAAAGACCAATAATTTCTAAAATTATTTTTATGTAGGTTGTGAATTTCAAATAAGATTTCCGCATACATTACTTCATATCGATATTTGTAATCTGAAGATTTAATCTGGCGTAAAACTCTTAACCTAAGCTTGAATAATACAATACTAGTTGTATTGTATCAACATTTTTATTAAATGCATATTATTAGCATTAAATATTAATTAGCTAAAGTTTCTAATCTCTTTTAATCCCTTGTTTCCCCAAAATTTAAAACTACAAACTAAATAAAAAACCGTCACAAAAAATCCGCAGTAGATACACTTCGTTATAAATATTTTTCAATATAGCGTCACATTCAGCTCCAGAATTGTACAGTTAATTATTATTATTATAAAAAATGATAAGCACATATTAAAAAAAATTTTAATATATACTATTATTTTAACAATAACAATTAAAATATAAAAAAAACACAGATGAGACAACATTATCCCATATATTATAATAACATTTGTTTCAATTTTTTTTTTTTTAAAAACTGCTTCAGTCATTAAATACTTCTTTAAACAATACATATATACCGTAATATATCATTTTTAATTATTGTAAAATATTGTCTTAATTACATCTTTTATTACATTCAAATCATTCATATATTAATCCACCCCAAACTCGCCGTTTTTTCTTTCAAAAAATTGTGTATTGGTAATTGTGTTTTTTTTTTTTTAACTCATACGAGATACCCCATCATTACCATACCGTTAGCATTTATTCATTACTAATTTCCATTGCATAACCATCCAACCAACAGTTTCTTCATCTTCAACAATGTTCTTTTTTAATATTATAATGTGTTGTCGTTGTTTATAATTTTTATATCATTGTTGTCATTTTCTATTAAACACTTAGGTTTTCTTTTTTTTTACCGTTATTTTAAATCAAAAAACAAAAATAAAAAACTGAAAGGAAACTCATATTATAACTGTAAAAAAAAAAAAAACAGAATTTGTAATAAATAAAAAAAAAAAAAAAATTAAAAATTAAAACATGCTTGAAAAAATATTTATGCTAAATAACGGGTATAATACAGGGTTTTAAAAAAAAAAAAAATGTTTCTTAAATAATAACAAAAACAACAAAAAACTAACGGTAAAAATATGGATTGTATAAAAAATATGAAAATAATAATATGATAAACGTACATACATATATGTATATAAAAAATTTGTTCCCAATGGCTCATAATTTTCAAAAGTTTGACACAAATGGCCTGTGCTAAACGGTACGTTTTTTTTATTTTCATATACTCTATTCCTTACTCTTTCTTTCTCTTTCTATTTTTTTGTACTTTTAAACATCAGAAAAATTATAGCAACAACAACAACAAAGAAATATATGAAACATAACAAAAGTAACAACATCACATCATACAGCATAAATATATTTTGTTTTTTCTGTAACACATCACATCCCTTTTTTTTGTGTTCAACTTCTCAATGTTGTTTTGCTGTTGTTGTTTACTGTTTATTGTTTTCAATTTTTTTTTATTTTTTTTTTCTTAATACTGTTAGGTTTTTTGTTTTCTTTCTATTATATAACATATACTATTTATTTATACCGTTATGTTATTACCTTGTATTCATCTTTCATATGTGGAGGTTTTTTTTTTTCTGAGTTGTGTTTCATTTTCATAACATTTGCATATATGTATAAATTATAATGAAATTAATGTATGTTTGTGTGTATTATATTTAACAATGTATTGGTAGTTTTTTTTTCTTTGCATATAATATAATCTCAATTTATTGGTTTTTAGTTTTTATTTTATTCTCATTTTTCAAAACTGTATAAAAAAAAATGTTAAGCTTACTATGCAAAATAATTTGAGAGTAAAAAAAATTAATGCAAGAGGGAGAGAGAGAGGGGAAGGAGTGCAAAATTGAGTGTGATATAAAGACGAAATAAAAGTGTAGTATAAGAAGTGAAATGAAAAAATTTTATATCGAAAGAAAAATATGCTGTTATCATCATTTAATATGACTAATTATCGAATATTTTACTGTTATTTTATGTTAATTATAAATGAAGTATAAAATATAAATGTGTGAGTGTTAAAGGATTAAATGCGGAATTAAAAAATTACATTAGGAATGAATTAAATATAATGTTAGGTAATTTTTTAATCAATCTTAGATTTAATTTATGTAATGGTTTCTACTGCAGTTTATAAAACAAAGTTAGATTAAGTTTTGAATAATTATAAGTTGGAGCTGCGACAAGTGATTAGAGCGTCGATTAGAGCATAGCGTAAATTATATATTGTTAATCGTTGATCAAAGCGATGCTCTAATATAAACACCACTATATAAAAATAATTTTCTATATTATTTTCAACACTAAGCTCTTATCGGTGCTCTTACCACTTATCGCAGCCCCAATATGTAGGCACCCTAAGTTATAATTGGTATTACTAATTGGTTTAGTATAAGAAATACTATGCTAAAAGATACCATATTTACTACCCATTTTTGACACGTGAGAACTATTATAACATAGAACAAATTCCATATCTTTATAGAAATTTATACAAGCAATTGAAAACAAAAACAAGAAATAAAATACAACACAAATTACAACTTAATAATGAAAAAAAAAAAAAAAATAAAAACAACCAAGCATAGGAAATAAAAAAAAAACATAAACGATGATACAACGCCCTAATTAGTTATAAAAGAGGAGCTGACAAACGCCCCATTTAGCACATATGTTTCAACTTCAAATTTAATGTTTTAATTTTTTTTCTGAGTCATTATTTTGTTCATACACTTTATTTTTTTCTTCTCCTCTTCTTGTTTTTTCCCATCCCTATTTTTTGATACTTTTTCTATTTTTTTTACTCATATACTCTTTAGTTCTTGCTTGCATCAAACTTTTTTTTTTAATTTCAATCTTTCTTTTTACTTTTTTCTGTTGTTACTTTTTTCAATCTTCCCTCAAGAATGTTTGATAGGTTCGTTGGTTTTATTTTGTTGTTTTATATCTTATAAGGGTTAGAAAGAGAAAGAAGATCATCATTGCAAAATAATATAAGGATTCATTAGAGGTGTATTCAAACATACAGGAAAGGATGAACATATATCCTTTTCTTTTGTTATTTAAAAGTTACACTAAATACGGAAGAAACACAACAAAATAACGGTTTAATTGTGACGAAGATGTTTGCAAACAATCAACCATACTAGTAAAGAAGTAAATTCTGTGTATAAAGCAACATTGTGTAGAGATGTAAAAGAATTGTCAACAACAAAATATTATTGTACCTTTTTTTTCCTTTACTTTCTGATGGTAGGAGTAGGAGTTGTATGTTATATACACTGCTATGCAAAATGATAAAGTCATCTAATCTAAACGAACTACATTAAAGTTAAATTTTATTTAAAAGTAGTAGATACCAAGTAGGAACAAAAACCTGTCTAAGAAAATAAAATAATTTATGCCTTCACTCAAAGGGGGTGCGAAAGAAGCTTATCTCTACACTTATGAATGGGGAGATGGCTTACTACTGTTTATGGAAATTTGTTTGTTATCCGAATATCGAAATTATGGAATGATATAGTCAAATTTAAGAAGAATATTAACATCGTTCTTCTTTATAACGACCCAAATACCAATTTCTAAAGCTCCATTTCCCAAATCCCACCCTCAAAACTTAAATGTACAATTGTACAAATGTCTCATCCTAAAGAGTGGTTTTAAAAAGCTGTAATTTTAGTGTACTTCACACACATAGAATTTCAATGTGTGACTTTCGGAAACTTCCAGAACGCTCGAAAAATGTATGTTTCGCATTCGTTTAAGCGACCTTATTAACATAGAGGTCTATTCTTATCTATTCTTCTTCATCCAGCTATAGAATATAAAAAAGAAGCATGTACTTAACAGAATGTCATAAATCTTTAATCTGGCAACGACCTTCAAAGACACTTTTGTTGTAGTTTTAAATGGATATAATATGCCATCCCTACACCTATGCCTTGCGACTCGTTGTGCTAATACATTCCATTTATTTATATTTAGTAATTAAGCGGATTTTGCTAAGGAATATAATTTTTTTTACATATTTTCCTTTTAAATAAAATTATGACCTGTGTAGGAATCGATATCACATTGCCTCGTTTAATAAACCTAATGCTTACAGCAACCCCATCAAGGTTAAAAGCGACTTAAAGTCTGACAAAATTGTGTACATTTAATTTTGCTCGTCACTGTAATTCGTTTTAGTTCAGAATTCTTTCTTTTTATACATTTGGGTTGATCAGTTTGATGGTGTCGCCTTTCACATCACATAATTTTAAAAGTCTAATAAAGAAAACACCAAAAAAAAACACACTGATGGAAGATTACTTGTGATCCCTTTCTATTCATTGCTGTTTAATTCTAACTCTCAGAATTAAAACAGTGAAAATATAAAAAAAAGGATGAAGCCAAGGAAAAAAAATATATGTGATAAAGAAAAGGATGAGGTAAAAATACTAGTAAATACGATATAATTATCATTGTCGTATGTATGAAAATGAAATAAAGAAAATTAAAATAAAAATAATGTTAAAATTACATTAAGCATGAGATAAGTAAAATATAAATAATTTTCTACAAAAAAAAAAAATAAGTATTTTTTGAACATACATGTGAATAGTAATTCGTAAAACGAGGTGTTGTTTTAACGTGTATAGAAGGTGAAAAAAGGGATCAGTAATTGCTTGTTTCGAAATAAATATTTTAGTAAAGCATAGGAAATATACATTAAATATCATTTGGTGGAGTGATAGAACACTGAAGTGAATAACAATTGTATGTTAAATTTAACGGCTGGAAGGCACAGTTGTTAGAATGTCGAAATTTAATGCGAGAGGCATGGTTACGAATCCCAGTGAAAGAAAAAAAAAATTTTATCTGGTTTTCGACTTGAATCAGATACAATTGGCCATTGAGTTCAAATTAAATGATTAATCAATAATTAAAACCTGTATATCTCTAATAAAAAGGACATCAATATACCAATATAAAGAAATAGAAAATATAAGCAAATAATATAATTCAATAATAAAACTCACAGATACAGCATACCATATACCTCAAACACGAAAATCTTCAAGTTATAAGTGGTAGTACTATCTCATATTTAAATTTGATTGTATAATCAATTAATTTAGTAAATTCTGAAAACATGAATATATTATGACTCCTCTTAGAGAGACTTATTAGCCTAACAATTGAACAGTTAGCACTTATAAAAAATGTATATATAAATTGAATAGTTAGGCGTTTTAGCCTAAAATCAAAAAAATGAGTATGCCAAATTTTCAAAAGCTTCTTAAGATAATTTAACACTTGAGCTGACTAAAAGCAAATTAAAACTTGACAAGAAGTTACCGGGGAAGCTATTCAAACAAGGAAGAGCTTAGTATAAAATTGCCTAAGATTCACAAAAAAAATCCCTACGTTTAAGTTTTAAAGTGAAAAATTTGTAAGGTAGGATAAAGTTCAGTTGACAAAATTAGAGGTACAAACAAAAGTTGACTTTTATTGCTCAGATGATTCTGGCAAATATTGTTAGATCAAAGACTTGTTCAGCTTTCTGGAAAGCTCAATTGTATTCTAAATAAAATCCATCTTAAAGTTATTTATTGAATTTTTATATTATTTAGTTTAATAGGAAACAATGTCTGCATCGTAAACGTATATTATGTAGGTCCTAAAAATATAGAGAATAAGAGCTTCCTAGAGATCTGGATTTTGAAATATAACTAACGCCTGTTATACCTAAGATTTATTTTGAATACTTTGATAATAAATTATATGTGACGATTAAGTGATTGAGTAAGTTATTTCTATCTGACCAATGACACCGCCAATGGTAAGGACACCGCCTTTCATGTGGTGGGTATCGGGTTCAAACTCCGGTCAGATCATATCTAATAAAAAAATATCGTAAAAGCTTATATCGTAAAACAAAAAATAAGATTTAATAATAATATATAAATAACTCTTGTCCAAGATAATAGATGGAACACAAAGTTAACATTTGTGCATTCGTAATCTTATACACTAGCTACAGCCGAATAATCAACGATTTAGTGAATATAACAATTAAAGAAACTGAAGCCTAGTCTAAATAGGCTTGGTTAATGCCCTATACTCCTTAAAGGAGTATTTTTACAAGGTTACAATTTCTTAATATTTTAGTAACGACAAAAACCCACAAATAACACGTTTGAATTTATTGAATCCAAAATGATCCAGAAATCGTATATATTATTTTTTTTATATTATTATACAAACTTATTTCAATAACATTTTCAAAATTCACATATTGCCCAAAATAAATAATTTCAATATACATCGGTTACTTTTCAATTGCACCGATTTTACCCGCCAATTATAAATTGGCAACATTTCGAATTCTGGAAAATATTAAAATTCTGATAAATTTCATCCCACAAAAAATTAAATAAAATTTAAAAAATGGAAATATTTTGTCTCATTTTTATTTGAATTTGAATTTTTAATAGAATCCTGATCTCAGGACGTTACATTTATATGTTTCTTCCTTATTAGTTTTATTATAAATTGCTCTAATATTGTTCGATTTTGGCCCAATGTAAGTAAAATTAAATCGAATAAAATATTCCACCACACAGAAATTTGTAAAAAAATAAAATATAATAGAATAGAATTTTTAAGGACATTTTAAAAAAGGATTCCTTTTTTTTTCTTATATTCTTTTATATATATTCCAAATTTTTAATAAAAATTATGAGGCGCTCAATGAAAATAACCAATATTGAGAACATAAAATATTAAAAAAAAAAAACAACAAACAAATAAACCGACCTTCCAAACTCCAGAACCAAAATTAGAATATTCAAAGTGATCAAACTTGGTTGGTTCAACTTTTTTCTTGTATTTTTATTATATTTTGTTGTAGCAATCCTCCATTTAACCGCTCAATTTTATTTCTACCATATATTTAAATTTTTTATTTGTTGTTTTTGTTATTTATGTAAAATAGGCACATAATCATCAGAGAATTTCATACAGTGATTTTTTACTATTCTAATCCACTTGTATAATTTAGAATCGAATTTAACAAAAAATGTTTAATATTGCATTTTTATACTTATATTTTTAACCTTATTGTTCTCATTTGGGGACCCAAGGACTTTAATACAATATACACCTTAAATAGGTTTAGGGCTATATATAGATATTGGTATATAAAGGAAGCTATATAAAGGAAGCAATCTTCTTTAAGTTCACACTGAACATTGCATATAAGAAATGACTAAACAAAAGTCGAGGATTGAAGGCGAAATACAACCATGGGTTCGGCTTCCTGAAACTTTGCAGGGAATAAAGGACAAACAAGCATATCTGGCAAACCAATTCAGCTAGAACAATAACATTTGAGATGAATTGGAGTAGTGTATCGAATACTTTCAAGTTCCAACACACCTTCGAAGACCTGACAAGAATATGTTTCAAATTAAAAAAGGTAGAAACTAGACATTTGGTACAAAGGTGTTTTCTGTCCTGTTTGTTTTATGCGGCGAAGATTTTTAAAATCACAGTTCGAAAAGCTTTGACACATTTCCTTATCATATCTTAAAGTTTAAACATATTTTCGAAGACCTAACAAGCATATCTCCTAACTAATAAAGATAGAATATTGTATTTGGTACAAAGGTGTTTTCTGTCCTGTTTCTATTTGGTCCGTAAGACTGCAATGTCCACGTGGGTTTAGGGAGTTTCGACATACTTCCAAAGACTTCCGATCTAATAAGCATATTTTCTAAATTATTAACAGTAAATCTTGAAATTTGTGGCCGAAGGTGTTTCTCTACTATAATGTTGGATGACATAAAGTGGTGCTTCGAGTAGCACCCAAATAAAAAAAGTGTTCAAAATTCAATTTAGAAGTATATAGGTACTATGTAATTTTTAATAAATACTAATATTTTTAAATAGAAAGGGTTAAAAAACGTTCATTAATAGACAATCGAAACTCAATTCTGATGTGTTGTAATTCTAAATAATGCACAAAATATAAATTGTATCAAAATAGCTTCATTTTTGGTTTGGAAAAAAACAAACACTAAAAAATCATCTAAATCTATATGTGCCCGAATTTCTTTTTACTTCAGTCCGATTAACTGCCATTCAACATAGTGTGGAAAGAGATAAAATGAATAAAATTGTATGGACAAGGTGGGGCGGGGCGTAGGACAAAACTGCAACTAGAACATATTTTATTGAAAAAAGAACATCTAAATTGGTGTTACTGTATTTTACTGTTATTTAATTTTTCCTAGTGTTGGACTATTACGAGTATACTGTTTATGTTATTGTTTGTCAATTGAATTTATTTATAAAATTGCAACATTTTTAGTTTTATAATTATTGTGTTGTTATTTTTCAATATTTTTTTCCCGGATACCATATTGGCCAAATCCATTTGCCAAGCCATTATAAGTTATGCCAATGTTATTTTTTTGTTTTCCTCTTATTTAAATTTGATATCATTCTGTTTCTTTTACTCTTTAATGGTTCATCATAGTCTTTAGTAATAAAGTTAGCACTATAATGGGAGAGTGGGGATGGGGAGGATGATTGTGTTTGGAAAAAATCATATATTAGAATCTTGTATTGTTTTAAATGGCAGGCTATTTTTATTTTTTATTTTTTTTTGTGTTGCAAATCCATAAATATGATTCGAATGCATTTGAATGTGTGATTGTTACTGAAATTTAATATGTAGTTACATATCACCAGGCTTGCCATAAAATATTTATAAAATGTTTGAATAATTTTTTTTTTATTAAAACTTTTTTGTTTCCAAATTGAATTTAAAAAACAAAAGAATTGCCAGATCAGTTGAAAACTCATTCTAAGTATAACTATTGTTTATTGATCTGAGCTGAGGTTTTGTGGCCTACTATTTTGTATAACTTGAATTAGAATAGTTTAATTTCTTAAATGATCTGACGCCTCCTTTCATGTGGAAAGTTTCGGGTTCAAACCCCGGTCAGATCATATCTAATAAATAAATATCGTATAATTGTATAATTATATCGTAATAGTAATATCGTAGTATAAGATAAGATTTAATATAAATAACTTTTGTGTAGGACAATAGAAGGTGGTCAAAATTAACATTTGCCTATTTATAATCTTATACAATAGCTACAGCCTAGTAATCAACGGCTTAGTGAATATAAAGATTAAAGAAACTGAAGACTAAATAGACTAACTAGGTGAATGCCCTATACTCCTTAGAGCTTGAATAGGTGATCACAATAGGTGGTTCGACTTAAGAGAAAGTTCGATTTTCAGAGGTCATAAACTATAATCCATTTTATGAAGTTTTGTGACGGTTGTGCACTATTTTAAAAGTCCTTAATAGATACTTTGTTCTTTTGATATTAAGAATTGTTAGATATATGTTGTTGTTTTGGATTTACAGTTAAATGCATCGTTTTTTAAGTGACCCACTTAATACCATAACTGCCGAAATTTCCAAAAAGTTAAGGGATATAGTGTTTACATATTGGAAAGTATAGTTCCAGTTCTGTATAACTCCTCAAACACTTAGTAAATGTAACATAATTCAGATCTGTTGGCAACACCATTTGCTTTATTTCTACTCAAATATAAAACTATATTTATTTATTTTCAATTCATTTTTTTTTAAACAATTATGCAGCGTCATTATTTGAAAGCGATCCATCTATATATACAGTTGCAAGAAAATACAACAACAAACATAGATTGAAAAAATACCATCAGTTGTTCATTTTACACTTTGCAAACAAAACAATAACAACATAGAGTAAAGCCATATTAAAACGAAAATGTTTACAAAAATTACTTCCAATACTTATTTTATGACTGCATAATAAAAAATCCAATGGATTTGCTGTAGTCAAACATCTATACACATATTCAAATTTCAAATAATATAAATATATATATATATACTATAACTGTAAAAGGTTTCAAATTAAGTCAATTGTTTTTAATCCATCGAATGAACTGTTTGTTTATTTGTTTTTGTTTTTTTTTTGTTGTGTGACCACCATCACTACCACATCGTCATAAACTTGTCCTAGTCTAATATATGAATAACCCAATACATACATTTGTGCACAAAAATCTATCCAATTGCTCTTTTTTTTTTACTATTTTATTCATTTTTTATTAGATCTTCTCTAACCAATGTAATCCATTGAATGAATTATGATTGCATGTCCTTGCATATATCCTTTTTTTGCACAACAAAAAAAAAAAAAACAAAAAAATAATAAATACGAATTGTAAAGTGATCCTAAACTGATGCTTTACAATATAGTTTTAATTTGTGCATTTTATTATGAAATTTTTAATACAACACTTTCCTAAAGCAAAACATTTAAAGTATACACTATACAGTGTTAGATATTTAATATAGAAAGAGATAGAAATAGATAGAATTAAATAGAGCTACTAGCTAATAATAAAAAAAAAATTTAATATAGAAAGAGATAGAAATAGATAGAATTAAATAGAGCTACTAGCTAATAATATTGGGCCCATATTCCTATTGATAAATTTATTATATAGTAATTTTAAATTGGGGTAATTTAGAAATACCCAAAAAAAAAAAAAAAAACAAAAACAATAAGAAAAGACTTATTATTTCGGTTTTTTCGTAAAGTTATTTTGAAAATTTTATGATTTTTTTTATATTTGTCTCTTTTCTGCTTTCAGTCATTCTTAAGGCTTTATGAAATCACTTCCCCCAACCAAAATTAAATATCCCCCTATAAGTTTGTATGTATATGAAAACATTTTCGAATTTAATTAAATAACTCGCCAATAATTTTTAGGGCTCTATTTCATTCAATTGGAAGTTCTTTCTAATTTAAATTGGGGATTTATTTCATTATTGAAATTAAGAAGGCTTTGGGGGATGACTACAAATTCAAATCAAATCTCGTAAGAATTTTCGAGCCCCTGCTAAAAAATTACTGTAAGCCGTTTTTTGTATCCAGCACTACAATAACACTTACTCAAAAATATTTCATATAAATTTGTATAAATATTCCGGAAAAAGGGGCATCCTTATTATTTCACCAACTATTAAAGAATTAAACTTTCATAATTTGAAGCTGTATTAAGAATTCCGAATTATGAAGAACATACCTGATTATGCTAAAGAAGAATACTCCTAATTTTACAATCTACATCTAAAATCTCACAAATTTTTGTACATACATATTTCTACAGAAGGGGACGTAGATTCAGTTATTGAAATCCTTAAACCGCTTTCAGAACTTCTTCCACGACGCCTTCATATTTCTATTTGGGGATTTCTCTCAAAATGAAATAATAGCCTTATATATGAATAATTAAATTATTTTGAGGTTATGGGACTTATTACATTGGAGACTTAATTCATGGTGCCCATTTTTAATTGTGAATCGTACTCTTGTGAATATATTTTTGTACAAAATAATTATATAAATATTAGTTTGTATTAGAGGTCTGATTTTTTTTTTTTTTGTGCATCATCAATTTTAATGAATTTTTAAATAGAAGAGAAAAAGAGATAGAATTAGAATGAAAAGATTGATACTATCCAATTAGAGTATAGTATCTAAATTAAAAAAATTAGAAAGAGACAGAGTTTATTAGAAAATTTATTTAATAATTTTTTCATTTTCAAAATTTTTTATGTCTGTATTTTCTCCAAATCAAAAAAAAACCAAAGAATAACAAAAAATAAAAAAAAGACAGAGATAGAAATAAAAGGATGAGAATTGAAAATGTTAAGTCATTGATTGCACATGGTGTGCATCATCAAGCACCAAGCAAAAACAACATCAGTTGCTAATGGTTATAGAATAAATTATAATGAATATAATTTTATTTTTTTGTTTTTATTGTTTTTGTTTATTATCCTGTTTTTTTTTTTCTCTTTCTATATTTTTAATTGTATTTGTATTAAAATGGTGTTAATTTCTTTTTATTTCTTTATATTTATAATTTTCAAAATTGAATTGTGTGTGAGTGTGTATGTATGTATATGTAGAAAAACAAATGATTTAAATATAAAATTACAAAAAAAAAAAGAAAGCTAAAATTAAGAAATGAAAAAAATAATATAATTACTGAATAAAATAGAGAAAATTGGTTGAAATTCATAAAATAACTGTGAAAATGTTTTTCCATTTTCACAATAAAAATGAAATTTTGTTTTTTTTTATTGGAAAAACTGAAAGGATGTTAAAATGAAATAATTTTGATTGGTTTAAATAAAAATATTTTTTATAATTATTCACAGACAACAACAGAGAGTTGATGGTGGGTGTAAAGTAAAGATTAAATTAATGTACATATGTATATATATATATTTATACATATTATATTATGTAGCATTATACATAGAAAAGCATATGTAAATAAGTAGATGTCAGTATATGGAAATGATAATTTAATTATAATATAGTGATTATGATGATTTAATAACAGAAGATTTATTAATTTTTTACCCCCCTATTCATTGAGCCCTTAGAAATTATATTTTTAATGGAAAGCTGGTTAAATCATTAAATGTTATAAGTGGATTAGAATGTTTTTTAAAGGGGTTTAAAAAAGTAGGAGCATTTTACGTAATTTAAAGAATATTCTATTTTTTGAGAATTGATAATTTTAAATATAATAAATCTGTAATGTGAGGTTTTTGGTAAGATATTCTCTTTGGTTTTAAAGCTTTTCGAGGATTTATGCAATAAATACAAATTATATGTTAGCGAAGCAGCACCTATGCACCTATGCTGCTCGTTGTTTTCGAATTTAACCAACCAAAACTGTTTCATTTTAAAAAGTAGGAGAGCGTGCAAAATAAATAAATCATTAAAATATATCTATTTACAAATATATTTCGATTGTACATGACATGATAAGTTCTTTATTATTTAAAATACTAAATAGAAAGCTAATGTTATAAATTGATATAATGTCCATATAATAGTCATACGGGTACCTCAGAGTTGACACAGTTTATTCTACTACACTCTTCCTCGTTTTTTAATTAATTATAATTTAAGTAAACTAGAAGACTAAAAAAATTCCTTTCAAAACATAATAAATATAAAATTATCGTTATATAGCCAGCTAATACAAAATTCAATTGCAGTTGATTTTATAATCGTAATAAAAAATAATGATCCTTCAGAGAAAATTCTTAATCCTGCCCAATAACTCTCTAAGTAACTGTATTTCTTTATGGTTTTAAATAAAAATATTGTAATCATAGCAATTTTTTAATTATCAAAATCCAGCACTTAAAAGTAAGTTTTTATGTTTTAACAGACGTATCCAATTTAAAATGCTGAAAAAGATTTCAGAATTCAGAAATTAAATAATTTTTAAATATTGCAAAAAGAATTATTAAATTATAATTAAGATGGAGTGGGTAAAAGATTGTTACATACATTTCAGTTGAAAAGAAAATTGGAAACGAAATGGTTGTGACGTATTAAAAAATCAGGAGACTGCCATTTTTAATTGAAAACTATTTCTTTTATAATTAAAATATTTCAAAATAAATTTTCAATGACAATTTCTGTCAGTGCAACTGTTTGAAAACACTGAAACAGTTTTATTTGCATATTTAAAGGAGCAATATTAACATTTTTTTTTATAATTGATAAAGCATATTTCTAGGAGGATTTGAACATTTGTCTTATCTTACACAAAAGTTGTTTTTGTTGTGACTTGGTTGTGACAGTGGTTGTGAATAAACCGTAAATGTAAATGTATAACTACTGTTAAAAGCATCCTAAATTTTAGAATTTACTGTAATGTATATATTAGAATAGTAAAAATATAATATACTAATTTTAGGAAGCAATATGACAATTTAAGGGATTTGTAGATTTGTAGATATATGAGAGATTTAGGGACTTAGGGGTTTTATGCTTGTTTGCACTATAGTTCTTCGTATAATTCTGAAAACACCTACTGTTATTGAAATCCCCTTTACTGTTCTTCAAATAGCGTTAATATATTTTTTAGTTATGAACTCATTTTCAATCTATACAGCAGTCAACCATTTTTATATGTTTTTAGTCTTCAATTAATTTTTTGTTTCATTTCATTTCAAGTTTTCATTAATGTCCGATTTTTTTTTTGAATTTTTTTTTTTTAAGTAATGGAACAAAAAAATTAATGGAATTGTATTTCATAGAAACGCGATAGAACAGGACATTTATTGGTTGCAAAAGAAAAACTAAAATCAGAAATAAAAGAAATGATCCAGACAATATCAGACATTTGAATCATCAACAATATTCTACTTTTAAAAATTGTTAATTTTTATTATAAAATTTTTTCCAGTTTAAAATGAAACCAATGCAAAATATTACAATTTTATATAATAATTTGTCGGATATCATTCCATTTAACGAAAGAAAAATAGAAAAAGTATTAAAGGAAAAACAAAAGGAAAATAGTTGATGGAAAAACCAGATCTGAAAAGCAGAATATTAAAAAAAAGAATATACTATCATATTTTGATGGTACTAATTACTAATTGAAATGTGCGAAAAATAAATGAAAATGGAAATATGATAACGGAATTACAAAAAAAAAAAATTTTAATCATAAAAAGAAATTATATATAATTAAAGGAAAAGAAAATGTAAAGTATTATTTAATAAATTAATTTCAATTAAATGCTATTCATAATATCTATATAAAAAGATATATTATGGTTTTATACTAGAAATACTAGAAAATATAATTTAATTAATGTGTTAATTATGTTTCATAGTGATTTAAAATTCTTATATATTTATTAATGTGCTAATATTATTATAGTTTTGGGCTGCTACAACCTCTTTAGTGAAATATTTACTAACTGTACTAGATGGTTTACATATTCTTTTCACATATTTAAAAAAAATAAAAATATTTCTATATATTGCATACTTTTAGGCGTAAACATTTAACGACATTTCATTTTAAACTAGTATCGCCCTGTGCTCGAAATTCGAGCTATTTTTGCTTTTAAGTTAACATATAAAATTCGTTTTGTGTAAATTATATTAGACTATACATAATAAAAATTATGCCAACAGTGTTGTCAACAATTCTTGCGCTTGAAATTTGCTTAAAAATAATTTATAATTTTTCTTAATTATTAAAACGTTGTTAAGTACCGATTTTTGAGTTTTATTTCTATAGCTTAAGCCGCTTTAAAGAGAGGATAAATTGGTACAGTTAAATTAAATTAAAATTCTAAATACATATAAATATTATTCTAATAAATACATATTTCTAAACATATACATATATTTATTGAAGTCAAGAACCCAAAATTCGAGTTAATGTTGTCCTTCATATAGCAAACTGTACTTTTTTCTAAACATTTTAGTACGATATGAACTATGTTGTACGTATTCTGTATCCTAATTAAAAAACTCTATGAATACATAATATGTACAACAAAATATAACATATCATAATTCATAAGTTTAGTAATTAGTATTATATTATATTGAAGCTGCCAGAAGTACAAATATTAGTCAAGTTGATCGAAGTCTTTTTTTAAATTTCTATCTTAAGATTTATAGAAAAAAAAAAAGTTTTTCAATAAATCAAAGAATAAATTTTTCTAACCCTTTTTTCATTTTTAGCTACATAGGTAAATTTTTACTACAAATGTATGCCTATTTAAAAATCTGAAAACATGCCAAAAATGATTCTGAATTGCTTAGTTTACTTAATACCTTTTACCTTTATTTTATTTATTTTATATTTCCTAAGTTTTTTATTGACAAAAAATATATTTCTATACATGGTCATGAGCCATGACTCATAAGTTTCTTAAAACAAATAAATATTATTGCTTTTATTCCTTTAAGAGGAGTAAACTGTTTTCTACTCTCAACTATTGCCAGCTACTTCAGCCCTTGTAAAAGAGTATATGACAGAGTAGATAAATAATTTCCGGCAGATGGCTTTAATTAAAATTCTCTTGAATAGGTTATGTTAAATCATATTTTTTATTTGATAACCAATAAGCACTTACCCCCTTCCATATTAAAAAATATTCTTTATATTTATATCAGCAATAAACCTTAATTTTTTCACTTTATTAATATTTAAATACTATTAAATATAATTAACTTCTCAAATGACAGGTAGTTTTAAAATGTCAAATATATATATGATGATAATCTGACAATTATGTACTCCTGAAACAAAAATTAGCGTTCCATTTACAAACTACGCCTATCTAATCTTCATGTACACTTTTTGATATATAAAATTCGTTCGTTTTGTCAAAGTACATAAAACTAAAAATAGTTTTTTTAATTATAAAAAAACATTATTCGATGTTGAAAGTGTGAAATAAACTTTTCAATTATTAGAATGAAATCTAAAACATACGACGTACAATTTTTATACGGCAGTACGTCATGACGTCTGTCTACATATCCATTATCGGTAAATCGATACGCGCGTACAATATTTAATTTATCAAAAATATTTATTTGAATGTTTTAATTTAGTACCTACAAAAAATATTTTTAATTTCATATTATAGGTATTTTGAATATAAGATATTTTTTAATAAAAATTATTGTAAAAAAATATTATTTTTTAAAACATAATATTAGAAATATAAGAAAAAACAATAATAATATTTTTATACATTTTGTCAATATTAGTAAATTTTAAAAGTCCGAGATACAGTACATTGCGTTAAGCGTATTTTCGCTGCTCTAATGTAAATTTATGAACCTATTTATTTCTCAATTTTTTGACAGAAATTATACGCTGCACGCTTTTATTTAGGTTAGGACCTAAGGAACAAATAACTTTTTTTGAGAAAGATAATTTTTTTAGTTTTGCAAACATATTGTAAATACCTACATTTTTAATTTATTTGAATATTTGTATGTTTTAAACTAAATTATTTAAAAAAAAATGTTATTTTAAAATATTTTATTTTTAAAATTTAATAGCAGCAGCATAAGAAAAAACAATTACAATATGTATTTTTCTACACTTTGGGTGACATCGTAAATGTCGTAAAAAAACTTCAACCTGATACAATGTGAAAATAACACAATGTAAAAATTTTTGAACACATTGTGTCGAAAATACAATGTATTTTGTTTACAATTCTGATTGCGTCAAAATGAAATGTCAAAAAATTTTTTCTACAGAAACTTTCTTTGAAAAGTATAAATTAATATTTAGACAAAATGGATATTAATTTCGTTAAAAAATTTTTCTTCAATTATTTATTGGACTGTGGTGAAGAAATAAGAGTTTCCATCACCACAAAAATAAAACTCAACTGACAAAAATTCAAATTAAAACTTCAAAATTCAAATAACTTTAAATTTTTTTTTGTGTATCCAAAAAATTTTCGATACTCAATTTAACAACACGCGTCGTGAAAATGGGTCGCGAACACAATGTAAAATGAATTTACGATCATGAGACAATGTGGAATTTTTAAGTTTACATTTACGATCATGCGACAATGTATTCACGAAGTCGCAAAGACATTTACGATGTCATGGTTTGTCAATTTTTAAATTTTAAAATTTAAAATTTAATACGTCGCGTATGCTTTCATGTAAATTTTTTTACGTAACTAATTATTTCAAAATTTTTTGACAGAAACTGAATTTTTTTTTTTTGAGTTTCTGCATATTTCAGAATTCGGTTTTTAATTTTACAAAAAACTTAACAAAAAGCATCCACAATTTACGATTTACAACAAATAATAAATTGCAAACAAAAACAAAATACAGTAGGTACTTTTCTTTTATAACGACCATTATGGGACTGAAAATATTCGTCGTAATAAACGAATGTCGTTTTAAAAGAATGCTGTGAATTTTGAAAAATTAGTATAAGACTTGAACATTGTAGAATGTGCTGATTCTAGAATGGACACTTCGAACTCATTTGCTAACATTTTATTTGATGTGTTAGCCTCAAGCCTATGTATAGTGCTTTTTGTTCTATTGATATTTTTTTTTGTATTTGTGATGCGTTATTATGATTGTTTTTATATTCAAAACTAAATAAAAAACACTTAATTAATCGCCAAGCAACATTATTACATATAATAAGTTTAAATAAAAGAAATATCAATGTAATAAAAAACTTACATTTTTAGGTAAAATTTAATTCTTTATCAAAAAGTGTAAAGTTTATTATAATTAATATTGAACCGAGTTCGTTATAAATGAAAACTACTGTATAAACCAAATGTATTGCTTTCATTTCGAACAGCTCTCATGTAAATTCATGTACCTATTTATTTGTAAATTTTTTGACAGAAATTATACGTCAACTTTTATTTAAGTTGAAGATTATTTTTTAGTTTTTTTTTGCGAACATATTATAGGTATTTTCAATTATTTGGAATGTATGTTTTTTTAAAAAAAAAATTTTATTTTAAAATATTTTATTTTGAAAACTTAATCGTAGCAACATCAGAAAAAACAATTGCAATATTTTTATACGCTTTGTCAAATTTTAAAATTTTAAATTCCAAAGTACAGTACATAACATACCTACTTATTTCAAAATTTTTTGACAGAAACTGCACACCGTATGCATTTATTCTGGTTGATTCCTAAAGAACACATAATTTTTCCTAAGAAATGTAATTTTTTTGTTACTGCAAACATATAGCAAAAAAAAAAAATACGGTAAAGCTCGCTTATAACGACCATGAAGAGACAGAAAATATTCGTCGTAATAAAAGAATGTCGTTTTAAAAGAATGCTGTGAATTTTGAAAAATTAGTATAAGAATTGAACATTGTAGATTGTGCTAATTCTAGAATGGGCACTTTGAACTCATTTGCTAGATTTTTATTTGATGTGTCAGCCTCACCTCTATGTTTATAGATATATATATATGCTTTTTCTTGTAATGAAATTTTTTTTGTATTTTTGATGCGTTATTATGATTTTTTATTATATTCAAAAATACATATAAAAATACTAAAATAATCACCAAGCAACATTATTAGATATAATAAGTTTAAATAAAAGAAATATAAATGTAAAGAACTTACATTTTTAGGTAAAATTTAATCATTGGCAAAAAGTGTTACGTTTATTATAATTAAAATTGAACAGAGTTCGTTATAAATGAAAACTACTGTATAAACCAAATGTATTGCTTTCATTTCGAACTCATTTTTTTCGTTCACTTTTTAAGATAAAGAAAAAACAAAAACAAAAAAAAAATTTTAAAAAAATTTAAATCTCCTTGTTCATTGAATATTTGAACTAAAAAAAAAAAGAAAGATATACATAAGTCGGCGCCTATAATCTTTTGATTTAGATTTAGCTGCGAGTTAAAACCGAAAATGAATTACTTTTACACAGAAAGTCGGCGCATAATATTAGAGTCATAAGCCTCAACTTTTAAAAGCGTGACCGTTAAATTCAAATTTACGTTAAATTAAAGACGGATTTTCACCTGAAAAAAACGCAATATTCTAAAAAAAAATATCATTGTCCTATGAAAACAAAAAAAACCTTTATTTTGGTTTTTGTTTCATTAAAATTGGTCAAATAGTTTGTCCTAAAAAAGGATGTTTATATTTGTATGGGAAAAAATAAGCCGATTAAATATTATGATTTGGTGAATTATAAAACTGTAAATATATGGGAAATTTTTATAAAAATAGAGAAAAAGCCAAACTGCTGCAAAATCTAGGTTCAGTACAAGCATATAATTGAGCATATTGAAAAAGTCAAAAAATTTGGAATAGTTATGGAAACAAATTTATTCCCTTATAATAGAAATAGAGGCTTGATGTCATAATAATCGAGAAAAGATAACAGCCAAGCTGAGGAAAAGTTAAGTAATTAATAATACAATTTGTAAATTATAAGTATCACGTATCAAAAAGGACAATGAGATCAAAAATTTAAAAATTCGAAAACAAAGTTTCTAAAGAGGTTAAAATTTGTAGTGCAACACAAAATACTGTTCGGACTTTACTATACTCTATACGTAAGGTCAAACGAAAATCTTAAAACTGGAAATAGTTCAAAAAGGTATAAATTGAAAAACTAATTCGAAAAACTGAAATTACATTGTCTGAATGTTGAGGTTCGATATTATTTTAAAAAGAATTTTAACATCCATTTTGAAATCCCTAACTTATTTTTAGTATTATTATAACGAATAAAAAAAGATTTTTAGTTTTATATCATCTTTTATCACTTTTTTACCTGTAAATTTCACCTCAATTAATAATAAATGAAATCATATAAAAAAAAAACAAAATTAAGAACAAATTTTCATCAATTTAATTCAAACGAAAAGAAAAGAACACTACAATCAAAATAAATTGATAAATTAAATATTCATTTTAAATCAATTTCAATACAAAAAAAAATATATATATGTATAAATATATATTGATTTAAAACAAGAAAAAAGGTGAGGTGAAATACCGTCCTAGGACATTATTACACTTTTTAAATTGAAAGAAGGCCACGTAACGAATACCGTAACTTATTTCTTAAAATTGAATTAAGACCCTTCGGGTGTTATTGCAATTTCAAAGTCCACTTACCTTAAATATAAAAAAAACTCAGTCGACCTTAATATCATTTTCAAATGGTATTAAAGTCAAATGACTTTAATTCCTAAAATATTGGAAAAAAAGTCAATTGACATTAATATCATTTTAAAAAGGTAATAAAGCTTTCATATAAATATTCTGAAAAACGGGGAATACCCTGATTTTGAATCCAACTCTAAAATCAACTATTTTAATTCAGAATACCTCATATACACATATATAAATATTCTGAAAAATAGGAATATCCTGATTTTGAATCCAAGTCTAAAATCTCTCCTAATTCACTCTTCTTCTAACATAACGGTAGTTAGTCATAACACTGCAAATTATATAACACTTGGCGGAGACTCTTACGGCAATGGGAACTTTTGAAAGTGCAGAAAAGCCTCTTAGTTTGGGCGTTATTTTACTTTGGGGTGTTTTTTCCCCTCACCAAGAGAAAAATCTTCATTTCAATTTAATTTGTATTTTTCATTCATGTTAAATTAAGAAAAATTGAAACTCTTCCTTTTTAAATTTTAAATTATTAAAAAGTTTACATCATATGGTACTTTTTCAACATTATATTATATATGATGATGTAAAATCAAACATGTGATTCGTTTTTCACATCACATAAACATCAAAATATCTATTCTAAATTTCATTTCATTTCACTACACATCTTTTAGAGTGATAACATTTATTTTATTAATTTTTAACCTTTTTAAATAAAAACATGGTAATAAATATATACACACACATACGATATATATATCCACACAAAGAAAAATAAATAAAAAAAAGGATTTTTTATATTATTTTATTATATTGTCACTAAATGAAGATCCTTTGGTATTTTATTAGTTTTTGAATGAAATGAAATAAAAATTATAAAAAAAATATGAAATAGAAAATTAGACTCTTCGAATGGTTCCAAAAACCAAATAAGTCTCCAATTTCGGATTCTAATTCTCACGAAAGACAATTGGTTGAAAAAAGGGAAACTAACATAGTTTTTATTGCATTATTTCAATTTTAGAAATTCAAAGTGAATTTAAAACAATTAATAAAACCACAATAACCTTTTATGATAACTTAGAACTAAAGATCATAGATATGTGACGGCTACCTATAAGATTTGCTTTTTAGGTCTCGAGAAGTGACTATACGAACATCAACTTCAATTAATTGGATAATTGAAGCCCAGAAACGGGACAGAATACCGTTATATTTATAAGAGCTCCAACTTGCATTCAGTTGCAATTAATTAATCGAGGAATACAATTAACCAATAAGACGAGGAACTGTGTGCGATTTCAAATCTAGAACTCGAAATCAAACCGAGAAAGAATTTTTTCTCACATGCTAACTTTTCTCACATGCAGGTGAATGCAGATTCTGTGCATCACCGGGAATTCAAAGTCAGTTTCTATCAATATTACAAGTTCTCTCGGATACGGTTTTGCTTATAAAACTTTCATTCCAACTACCATATATAGAGCATCGTATGGGTTCGATTAAAGGACTACAACTTATTTTTATTCATTTAAATTTTTTGCTAAATATTATTTTTTCATGTGTAAAATATTTTTATAGAAGAAAAAGAAAAGAACGTTAAAAAACCGTTATTTAAGTGTGTCCAATATCAATAAAGTTCAATTTAAGTTTGTGTATTGGAAAAAATTGTCATTTTTTTATTTGGTTTTGAACACAATTATAGTTTTTATTTTCATTTTTGGTCTGTAGTAAACTTTTTTTTTAAATTCAAAAATAAAAGGACATCAATTGTATCCTTTTAGAAGGATTCAGTATTTCGCAAAAAAAAGCACAGAAAAATATGATCGAACTATTAATTCGAACTTAAACCAAACCAACCCCGAAAAGAAAACTCTTTCATTTGGAATAGAAATAATATCTAACCTCAATAATAATTGTTAAAATATAGAATTTGTAAATAAAATAAAGCAAAAACAAAAAATTAAATGTAATAATAAAAAATAATAATAACGGTAAAGAAATATGGAGACCAAAAAAAAATAAAATAAATGAAAATTATTAGAGTATTATAATAGTATCTAATCGTATATTTTAGTATTTAAAATGAATTAAACTTCTAATTTATATAATAATTTTCATATGCGTCCCAATTCCAAATTTGTATCCCAAAATTTGTGAAAACTTAGTAATTATTAATATTAAATACATGCTGAAAAATTAATTCGAATTACATAAGATTCCTTTCTTTATATAGTGACAGTGAGGAACGGTCAAAGCTTTAAAATCCACTGTCAATAACTGTATAGAGCTTTTTTGAGTATTGTTAGACTTTACAATCACGTGCTTTTTGAATCAAAGTCTAGAATTTGTACTGCAATAAAAATGTGCGATTTCTGACAAACTAATTTCGAGAGAGTTTGGGCAATTTATAATTAAGGGCGATGTGGAAAATTTGGCGGAGTTTTAGCAATAGAAATGTTAATATTGTTTTTATATAAAGCTATTATCATTTATAAGAAATAAAGAGTTGCGTCATCAAGATTGCCTAAATGTGTAAGCATGTGCGTCTGTTCTCTTTCTTTTTCATTTTTGAAAAGTTTTAGTATATGTATTAATACTATTATACTTTTAAAATAAATGCCCCAATTGTACAGCGACGGCTAAGTAAAATGAGGGTATAGGTGATACTGGGATCATTTATAAAACGAATAGCTTAATTTTAGAGTTAATCGAGATATCCTAGTGCTGTTACTGAGGCATCATAGGTGCATTCAGTGTTTTTTTTACGAGAGAATGGCAAGCTGAAAAGCCGCCAATGAACTTTGGGGTGTTTATTTGGCTAATGTTCGACTTTAATACACTAAAACAACAGCCTTTTTGAAACAAACTTTAGAAGGAGAATGGTGAAACAAATGTACATTTTGGTTGCAGGGATGGGGATATGGAAGGATTTTACGATTATGGATTATGGTTATTTGGGATTGCTGGATTATAGGGGATGGCGAAAATTGGAAGGGATATTTAGAAGAAATATATTAATGTTCTTTTTAAATTTAGCTAAATCGTACATAAAAATTTTATCATTTTAGAAAACACATTAAATGGGATATGATTTCATAAAGGTGAGATGCGCATGACAAACGAATTCTCATAAGCCGTATTGCACCATCTGTATAGTTCAACTGCGTAGGGATTAGCATCTGTTGCTCTCATTATTTCCCGTTGGAAAATCTTGAGTGGAAGCATAAGTTATTCAATTTCTTTAAGACATGTGTTATTCCCTACAAGATATCTATAAAACAAGATAAGTGACCGAACTGTACAACGATGGATGAGTGGAATGTTCGCTGAGGTAAAACTGAGGTAATGTATAAAAATAATAATATAAAAAGAAATTTCAAAAATTCGATTCAATATCCAAAATATAATAAGACTGAACGGAACTTAAATACAAAATTAACAATGCATTGCAATACAATATAATATTAAATTAGACTTTCTACTATTGAATAAATTTAATAATATCTAATAATAAACTTTGGCAAGAAAACGTTTTTTATTATTAAAATTTTACCTGAATAATTTAAAAAAAAAACTAAATTTCAAATTCAATAATTGCATATTTTGTGAATCATCTTTTCAGGTATCATATCAAATGTTGAGGGATATGGAAGGAGGCAACACTACCAATAATCCAGAACAAAATCTCTTAAGTAAAAATATAAATTTTGTATTTGGCGTCATATTGTTTATTCTAAATAAAACTAATATTATTTTAAGTTTCCGAATTATTTAGTTTTTTACCTTTACCAGTTAACAAACACACCTATATTTTATTTTAAAAAAAAACAACAACAACTACAAAGGAAACAAAATATTTTAAATTATTTTTCGGGGTTGTTTTCTAGAAAAAAAAAAAAACAGTGTCTATTATTAAAAAATCTGATATTTCCAACTTACTCCCGTCTCTTAGAAGATGAGGAAGTACGGAGCTGAAGTTGGGGTATAACGTTGTACGGAATGAGGTACTATGGAATTTAAAATGGGGTATCATTGGATTGAAATATTTTTTTTTTTTTTTTAAACAAAAAAGAAAATTGAAAATCTACAAAGATATGAAAATTTGTTTTTCACTTATTTTGATGAGAAAATGTAACACATTGCAAAATAAATGAAAAAAAAAAAAAAAAACAAAATGGAGAAGGAAAAATCTTTAAATGTAAAAATTCAAAGTTTAGATAACGAGTAAATAGTTTTTTTTTTTTTTTTTTTTGGTAGGAAAATTGAATAAATTTTCCTCATTTTTGTGATTTTTCATGAATTTTAGTGTTTTTTTGTTGTTGTTGTTATTATTATATGTATTTTTTAAATAGTATTAGCATAAGGAATGTTGTTAGTTTTTTTTTATATTTGTATTATAAGTATATATATATATGTATAAAATGTAGTCCTTTTTTGAATATTGAAATCGTTCATTAATATAACATTCTTTTATAAAAATAGAAAAAATGTTTATTGTTTGTTTTTTTTGAATTTTTTGTTTATTTTAAGTTTAAAAAACAGTTTTTCTAATTTTATATCAGATCTTTAGTACACAATAACAACAACAGCAAACGGAAAAGGTTAGATTTTATTATTAAGAAAATTAAGATGATTGTTTTTCGTTTTTTTTTATAGAATGTATTGTAAATAAAGGAAAATGTATTTTACTTTTTATTCTCATCTTTTAAATAGTAAAGTGTGTATTTTATAAATGAAAATTAAAATTCAAAAATTTAAAATACAATTTTTTACTAAGAACTTCAAATTCCCAAAATAATTTTTTTTTTGATTAGTTAAAAATCTAAATTGTAAAAAAATATAATATTTTAAAGTTTTTAAAAACTGGACTCGCATAAAATATTAACAAATTATGTTTAGTCTTCAATCAAAACAAGTAAGTATGAAATTTTATTAAAAATCAAATTTAATGACTGGCGAAAATATGCATTGATTTTTGCCATAGATTTTCATTAAATATTCTATAGATATAGATAGTATACATTAAAAATGTCGGTACTCTACTGTCGGTAAATAATGTAATATATTTTACCAAAAAAATAGACAAAATATATAGAGTAATAACAAAAATGGTATATGCATTGAAAAAAAATATAACAAAAAAAATTCAAGAAGAAAAAATATAAAATAGCTTTGAAAACGATATAATATTGAATTGTATGTATAATTGATATTCAAAAAATATCTATAGCAAGTTATATAATTTATATCAACATAAAATTTAGCAAAAAAGAGAAAGGAGCAGAACATAGGCTTATATATAAATTTCGCGAAACAAACCTTCAACCTTCAACGTAAACTTAAAGTTCACAGTCTAAAAATTTACCCATCCGAACAAGATCTACGGCCAGTAAAATCTGTTGCTTTTAGGAAAGAGAGTTGTCAGAATTTCTGTGTATATATATATTATTTTATGGTGTTAACAAATATTATTATTAAATTTATCTGGCGCTTTAACTGGTTGGTATTCCCTAAGGTTTTTTATATCGATTCATAGTAAATACAATCATTCCTCAAGGTAAAGTCTACTATAATAAATTTATATACATTTATTTTTCAATTTATATTTTATATACATTGTAAAATTTGAAATTTATAGAAAATTTGTAGAACTTAATAGTTTCTTATAAATACTAGTGAGAGCGAACAAGATCAAACTGACTTCGTTAAATAGTATTGATTGCTTCTGCTCTGTAGTTCATAGGCCTAGAGATGATAGTATTAGTTAAAACGAACAACAAATAACTGTTCAACAATGCGAGGGCGGTTCTTTTTGCCCTCTCTGGAGTGATATAGGATTCTAAAATCGTAAAGTGTTATTTATCATTCGAACCAATATAAAGTTACACAATATTTTCACGCTTACACACTAGATTAAGTTTATAATTAATATTTCTCTTTTTGAAAATTTTTAGAAGCCTTATAATTATATAAAGAAGAAGGCAAAATTTAACCCCCGCTTTGGAGAACAATTTTTTATTCGTCTCGACTCGCTCTATCCCTCCAAATCTATGGACCACTGAGCGTTAGACTGCATAGAAATGCTAATAATTGTTTGTTCTATTCAATTTAGGGATTTACCGTTATTTTATGCATTTTACAACATTTACTTAATCATTGATATTAAAACTGATAATTTTGGTAATTTTTTTATTTTTCCATTTTATATTATAAAAGGGAAAAGGTATTTTTAGTAGTAAATGTATAAAATATTAGAGGTAATAAAACTATAGCCATTAAAAAAAATTTGTATAAAATAAACTATTTGAAAGACATCTTTCGGCTAATATCACTATTAATTTTAAAAGATAATAATGTTCTATTGTATTTTTTGCATTTCTTTTATACAAAATTTAGAAACTATTTCAACTTTAAGCCCTATACCGAAAAAAAAACTTCATTTAATTTCTAATCAACAATAAAAATTTATATTTATTAAGCCCCAGTTAAATATCCATATAAATTCTTAAAAATAAGGATCAGAGTTATAAGTTTTCTAATAATACATAATATACATATTAAATTTATATATATATATATGAAATAAATAGTTAATATCTTAACTATAATAATTTACATTTTCGTTGTTATTTTTCCTTAGATTTTATTACAATCTATGAGTAAAAGAGAAAGATATATTGAAAGACAAGGAATATTTTGAATCGCATGTTCAATAAACAAATCAAAAGTGATTATCAGGTATAAAATTTAAGATGATAAAATTAAAAAAAAAAATTAAATTTGTTTTTCTTATATTTTAGACCCTTTTTTTTCTATATTCTATATTTTATGTCTATCTCTTTCTTTTTACTATTTTTTTTTTGCGTATATATTGTTTTTTTTTTTGTAATAATAATTTCTTATTTAACCCCAAGTATTCTTATTAACAATAATTCTTGTTGAAAGGAATTATTTGAAAATTCAGAAAAGGACTCACTACAAATTGTTGTATATATACAACTCCTTCAAATAATTTACAAAAGCAAAAAAAAAACTAATAAGAAAAACATATTTATTTAAATGTGTGTAGGTTGTGTGTTTGTATGTTTCTTGTTTAAAGCCTCTTAGGAATAAAACTTGTCAAATAATTTCTGATCAAAAAAAATTAAAACCATAAAAAGGATAACAAAATAAAAATATAAATATGAAAATATTTTCTTCTTTAATAATATATGTGTATGAATACAGTTACGGACAAATTAATATATATAATAAAAACTGTTATTTAAAGTTTCATATTGAAAGATTTTTTTTAGATCTTTAGGTTTTTGAGTGGAGCTATCAACAAGGGTCTGTACTATTAATAAGAAAGGTTAAATAAATCACTGGATTCCAAAAATTATTTTCATTATAAGTTAGTGCAAGTTCGTCGTAGTAAAGTAAGTAAATCACAGGTCCTGTGGAAATAAACCAATAATTTCTGTTGGATATGTAGTTTAAAAGCATTTCTCTGTTAGAAATTAAAACATCCTTTTAAGTTCCTAATTTTGCTAAGATTCTATTAAATTTTTCAAAATCAAACATAAAAAATTGCCTACTTTTAGGGTCAGATATTAGTTTTTAGATTTCGAAAAATTTTTTTAACTTTCCTGAAGTTCCTGTGTAATAAAAAACACAAATGTCTAAAACGTATGGGACCATTAACTAGAGTTCAGAAATTTTAGAATTCTAGTTCGAAAAAGCGTAACAGTTTACAAATGAGATTAAGCTTATTAGAGATTAAGCTGCTATGCGAACATTAAATCAAAAAGGTGGGAATTTTGGCAAAATACTTTAAGTTTTTTTCTGAAGTATTACTTCGCAGACAAACAGCTCCTGCATTTCGCCAGTAAATAAAAAATGTTATCCTTAATGATACAAACGACATCTTTTTGTATATCATCCAGATATTGAAGGGCGGTGGTGTGTGTTTCAGAAAATAATTGAGTATTATATTCAAGTTTGTAAAATAAATTCTCTATTATAACTAAGCATTTTATAACCTGTTATATACAATTGAGGCTACGTTTTATTTGATTCGGATTCTAGAACAGTTACGGAAAAATTAATAAATTACACTTAAAATGGTTGCACTTTTAAAATGCTATTATAATTAAAATATTTAAGGATCTTTAGTTGAAGTTAAAATTGGATAACAGTACGGTACAAAATTATATTTCCCAAACTGTACATGCATCCTTTGTTTCGAATAGATTGTTTTCTCTTATATTCTTCTTCTTCTATAGCTTTACAGTCCTTGATGAACCTGAGCTTCCGCTATAATTCTCTTCCATACATCCCGATCTTGTGCAACTCTCTTCCAATTTCTTATTCCTAAAATCCTTATGTCATCTTCAACAGCGTCTAGCCATCTTTTTTTTGGTCTCCCTCTACCTCTAGTACCCTGCATTTGGTGGAGAAACACTCTTTTTGTTGTTCTGTTATCCGGCATTCTTATAACATGTCCTATCCATCTTAACCTTTGCGCTTTTATGAATCTTATTATGGTTCTATGTTCAGTCAATTGTTCAAGCTCGAAATTATTTCTTGATCTGTAGGTACCATCTTCGTTTCTAACCGGTCCATATATTTTTCGAAGTATTTTACGCTCAAATATTCCCAGTTGTCTACAATCTGCAGTTTTAAGCGTCCATGTTTCACATCCATAAGTTAGAACCGGTCTGATTAATGTTTTGTATAATTTTAGCTTTGTATTTCTCGACAACAGCCTGGATTTCATAAGTCTGGAGTATGTATAGTAACATCTACTTGCAGCTTGTATTTTTTCCCGTATTGCCACAGCGGTGTCTTCACTTTTACTGTATACAACTCCCAGATACTTAAACTGATGAACACCTTCGAACTTATAATCATTAATATTCAAATCTTGCGTTGGCATATGAGATTTGCTTTTTACGAAGTATTTAGTTTTGGGTTCATTTATTATCAGTCCCACTTTTCTAGCATCAGTTTCCAAACGTGTAAATGTTTCTTTTAGCTCTCTTAAATTCTTAGCAATTATTACAATATCATCGGCGAAAGCGCATATTTGTATGGATTTTATAAATATAGTTCCTTGAGGATCTATCTCTTTTACGACATAATGAAGAACTAGGTTAAATAGTAATGTTGATAGAGCATCACCCTGCTTAACTCCCGATTCTATTCTAAAAGATTCAGTGAACACCCCTTGAATTTTGACTCTTGCAGATGTGTTTGTCAGGGTTAGACATGCTAATCTTGTTAACTTTTCTGGAATGCCAAGTCTATTAAGAATACCACTAATTTTAGTTCTGTCTATGCTATCAAAAGCTTTCTGGAAATCTATGAACAGACAGTGTATATCTCTTGCGTATTCATTATATTTCTCAAATATCTGACTCAGAGTAAAGCATTGGTCCATAGTTGATCTGTTTACTCTAAAACCACATTGATAGTCACTAATAATTGTTTCGGCTATAGTGTCAATACGACTATGTAGTATGTTAGAGAATATTTTGTATGCTATATTGAGCAGAGATATTCCACGATAATTATTGCAGTCTTTTTTGTTTCCCTTTTTATGTATTGGGATAATAACACTTTTTTGCCAGGCTTCTGGAATGTTTTCTGTACGCCATATAATTTTTATTAGGTCGTGGTATTTCTTATACAGTTCCCTTCCGCCGTATTTTACCAATTCAGATATTATAGTATTTCTCTTATATTAAATGACAAGATATTTACTGACATTTTTTTTTCTACTCAGGTAAGATCTGCCATATTATTTCTTTTCTAAAGAATGTGTGTAAATTTTCTTAAAACTATGAAAAAAAAAACAACAACAAGAAAACAAAATTTCCCAAAAAGGATTTATGTAGGATATTTTTTTGTTATTGTGTTTTTCTTTTTCTACAGATAAGATAAGACAAAGGAAACTTTTTTGTTATTTGTTTTTCTTATTGTAAAATACGATCTAAGTTGTGCAACAACAATAACAAAATAGTTTTTCTTTCGTTATCCTAGATTTGGTGTTTTTTTTGTATTGCAGAAGTTTTGTGATAAAAGTGGGATGCAAGAATTGTGGGACGCATTTTTAACATTTAAAAAGGATAAAAAAAAAATATAAAACAAATTGTTGTTATAATAGTTTTACCTCTTTTATTTTTTGTTATTACAAATAAGAATAGGTAAAACATAGTAAATAAGTGGACATCAGGATATTAAGAGGACATCTCTAAAATATCATGTTTTATGAAGGTTTTAAAATATATGTTATTAAAATAACTATTGTTATTTAGTTGTAAGTATTTTTTTCAGTTGACATTTTATTTTGTCTTTATGTCTTTGTTTTTGTTGTTTTTTAAAAGATTTCATATTCAAAGGATATGAAAGGATATAAAAATAAACAAGAAGAATATATTATTTTTTTAAGTTAAATTATTGGGATCCTTTTTAGTTGCGATGCAGTGAATTAAAGAATCGATTTTGAATAAATTGTTTTGTTTTTTATCCTTTTTAAGGATATAAAAAACTAAAAATATATAAAAGGATATAAATTAAGGATCCCGTTTACCTGTATATTATAATTATGTTTTTTTTTTTTTTTGTTTTTTACCGAAATTTAATGATTGGATTTTTACGCAATATATATACAGTTATAGGCTTTGAATGGTTGTTGTCTTTAATATTTATGAGTTTACGATAAAGAAAAAGGTTTATTTTATGCCTTAGAAGAATCAACGTACATTTTTTTAATTTGTGTTTTATGAATATATATAAAAAAAAAATTTAAAGGACCCCCTCTTAGGTGGGAGTATCTTGGGTCACAAATATAAAGTTGGCCAAAAATAAAACAAAAACTAAATTAATAGTTTATTATTGTGTGAAAGTTATAAGATAGTGATAGTCTTAAAGAAACTTAAAAAATAAAAAAAGGATACGATATTGAATGAATAACGTTTTTTTAACACTTTTAATCCTTGGACATAGTTTGAACTTCATATGTTGAATAATTTGGATTTAGATGTTGTTGTTTTTCTTTATATAGATTTCCGTTTTCAATGTATGTGTACGTGTCAAGAGGTATATATGAAAATAATATTAAATAGAATATTTTATGAAGGTTTTAACTTAAGATTTGTTTGTTGTTTGTTACAAGCATAGTTTTCATAGAGTCCTGTAGTTAACCTCTATTTTGTTTTTTTTTGCCTATCAAAAATTTAAGACATGCTGGACAGTACAAAAAAAGGACATTGAAAATCTATAAATATATAATATATGTCAAAGGACAATATTACATATATAGGATTCGACTATTTCTTATTTATATGACTTTTTTTTTTAGATGTATAGAAAATATAAATAAGGATTAAAATGTGATTCTAATATTCATATATCTATTGCGGATAAAGAAAATAGTGTGGGTTCAAGCAAATTTTTTTTTATATACATACAATATAATATGAGGGTTAATATATGTAAGACATTCATTTTTGAAGAAATGTTTATTTGACGATAGGATTCAAAGGATATATGAAAATGGTATATATGTATATGGTTTATATATAAGTATAAGAGATTTTCTAAAATAAAGTAAAAAAAGGTGGATGAATATTATATGCATGTTGTATATATATATGGTGTCCAAATCTCATGGGTGTAATATAAAAGCAGATTGGTTGTTTCATATTTGTAAAGGAAAAAAAAAAAAAAAATAGAGTGACTTTTGTTTTAATAATATTTGGTACTTTTTCTAGAGAGGAAATAATAATAATAATAGAAGAGACCATCATCAGAATAATGATGATGATGGATAAATTGACATTCTAGTTATGTTTTCTTTTAACATTTTTTTTTTTTTTTTCTTTTTTTTTGTGCAAACAAAGATTCATTCATTTATTCTTATGTATTTATTATAATACTCACTTCTTTTTATTTTTGCTTCATGTTACATTTAGAATATGTTACATATAATATTATTAAAATAAAATATACATATTCTGTAATAAAGATAATACAGTATTGGACAAAGTTATGAAACTGACTGACTTTTTTGAAATCTAAAAATTGATTGAAGCAGTAACGGTTACAATGGGACAAAAGCTTTGTTATAAGAAGGGTAATATTTACTTAGGATTGGCACGAATCAAGAAAATAATTTTTAAATGAATTTTACAGTTATTAGCTTCTGGCATAGGGATTTGAACAGTAAAGCTAATAAATTAAATATAGAATTAGAATATATACAGGCTACGCAGAACTCAAAGATTTTGAAGAGAGAAAGTGATAGAAAAGTATTTAGCAAACAAAACGTTATTCCGGGGGATGGGAAAATGTTTATTTCTAACGGTTTCCGAGATTAAAAACCTTCAAAGTAATTCCGTTAACTATTTATAGAAATAGCAATGTTTTTGCTCCTGTACAATAAAGAAGATTCATTAAAGTGTTAGGAGCTAGCTGAAATGATGTCTTTCATGCTCTATGACATTAAGTATTTTTCAAAAACCAATGTTGAATTAACGTTATGTATCATATTACCATTTTACCTAGACTTCTAGCCTTTGCTTTTACAAATATAGCAAAATAATCAGTGTTCTAGAAATTATTAGTTTTTTTTTTAATAATATTCCATACAAGTTGCGATTAATTTGAACCTTAAACCTACTTGCCAATCAGTTTTGTTATTCGACATATTTGGGATTTAGAGTCTTATCACGTGTTTCTATTATTAGTTATACAACTTCCTATTAACTTTTAATTTAAGTACTATTCATAACTAAACTAAAATTCAAAAAATTGTTCACACAAATTTACTCCTGACTGTAAATAAAATGAAAATTAATATTTGAGTTAAAAAAAAAAAAAATTTCTTGAGGTTAATGTTTTATTGAAATGTAGAATTGATTCGAGTGACGACCAAACGTAAAAACGACACCATATGATGTAAAGAAATGTAAAGGATCAAAAATAAAAACGAAAAAAAAAAAAATTAATGTACCATACATAAAGGATGATTTTGATCCTTTATTTTATTTAATTTTTTTTTGTTTTTTTGTAGAAAAATGACGACCATCATAGTGTTGATATAATGTTGATGATTATAATCATATTGATTGTGAATGGTGATGAAAATGATTATTGTATTAAAGCACTGAACTTAATGTAATATAAAATTACAATAAAAGATATAAAATAAAAATCAAACATGAGAATATCATCATTTTTGTTTGGTATATTGACACATCTTGCGTGTATTTTATAATACTTGTAATCTATAAAGTAATATTATAAAATATATAAGATTTTTAGGGTTAACGTAAATTATTTTTCTATTATTGGGACAACAAAATTATTATCAAATCAATTAGTGCAATTTATCATGGATTGTTGAATGACTAGACTCTAGCTAATTTGATGATCCGATAGATTAATGATAGATTTTCAGAATTTTACAATGCTTAAAAAATAGAAAAACTGATATAGCACTGATTACTACATTCATAGTCTAAAAAAAATTAAGAAGGTAAAGGAGATTCTGGTATTTTCGAATTAAGAGGCTTAAAAATTTGAAGCCTATTCATGAACATTACAAGTCCACTATTTTAAATATTTCCTTAAAAAAATTGGGAAACTTTCATTTCCCAGAAATTAGATTTACAAACGAAGTTTTACAAGAATTACTTTGATGAAAGATTACTTTGTAAGATCTTAAACCAATTGTGGGCTCCTAGAATAAGGTTCCCAATGTCATAAGTATACTTGGAGTATTGCAAGTGTATCTTCGCTTGGGAATCATATATAACTTACAATAGTTACTTCTTTTAAACAAAGCGCATTTTTTTCGTCCAGTTTAATTATAAAAGATTGGTAACCCTAATTGTAATATGTATAATATAGATTAAGATTCATTGGATTAGTATATAGAGATGAGAAGATTTTTATGTTGTAATGTAATTGCTTTTTTGTGTGCAAATACAAAATCATCAACATTTGCATTAATTTTTTTTTTCCATTGTCTTTCTTCTGATTATAATCCTATGTGTCCTGTGTGTCCTGTTTTTCTTATTTTTTTTCTTTTTTAATTTATAATTTAGTTTTGTTTTGTTTTTATGAGTTTTATACTTGATCGGCATTTTTAATATTTTATAAAACGTATATTTGTACATAAACTTATAGAAAAGTTGAAGATTTGTAATGAAAGCGCATATAAAAGTGTTTAAGATTTAAGATTTCTTATTTTGGATTAGTTTTTAAAGAACAAAAAAAAAAAAACTGAATAAATTCAGAATTGGACTTTTTCATTTCATGACAGAAAAAATGAGAAGAGTAGGTTTAAGTTGAATTGATTGAAAGTTCGAAGCTCTAATGTTTAGACGTAATAGAAGTCGTAATAGAAGAACTTTACTTTTTAAAATATTGGGCATATACTTGTTACATTTTGCAGATTGTATATGTAATATTTTTAATATTTTTCAACTTAGTTTGTTTTAGGATCTATAATATAAATTTTCGGTATTTTTTTTTGTAAATGATGGTTTATATTTATAGGTTTGTAAGTTTTAGACTGATAATTATCACATGGTAAATATATCCCAGACCTTGACGAAAGTTTTAAACTAATTTATCCTTGAATAGTTTGAGCACACCTGGAGATTGTGATCTATAAAGCTTAAAAATTTGTCGGTTAATTCAGACGTTTCTCTATACGCATGCTAGAATTTAAGAAGCTAAATTAAAGCAAAGGGACTGTTTTTTAAAAATAATTAATAAACTGATTTTAAGGAAGAGCTTTAGAATTTTTTTTTGGCGGATTGGAATATTAATCACATATATAAAATTCACATTTCTCTGTTTTCGAGAAATTCTTTTATCCCAATATGAGTTGTGTAAAGATATCTTTATTTATATGGCAAATATCATCGAGTAAGATATCTTTGAAAAAGCTTGGCGAGCCTCTACAAAATTTAGCTGAGGCACGTAAACTATCCTTCTTTGGGTTCATTAATCTTGAGTAGAAGATTTGAAAGCAATAATTATAAAAAAAAGTGATTTTTAACATGTGCTAAATTTCTAAAAATTTCTTTGTCAGCTCTACAACTTTTGCAAGTTTTATTAAAATTTTTTATTTATTTTTGGCACTTTTTAATATTAATTTGAGGCTATAATTCTTTTAAAATAAACTTGTAAAATCTCATATAGTATTTATAAGTTTTTGAATGTTAGGACTTTTTATTCATTAGAAATATTTTATGACTAAATCAATTAGAGTTTATTAACCAAATATTTCTAAACCTAATTAATGAATTCCAAAATTATTATTCTCTTATTAATTAAAAGTCTAAAATTTTGCTAAATTTACAAAATTTAAATTAATTTTGAAAAGGTTTATTTTTAGACATTAAGAATTCAATAATTAAGTTTTTCAATAACCACAAAATGGAACCCTTTTTAAATTATTTTTGTTGATTGTTTTGTTTATTCTTTTCTTAGTTTAAATTTTCCAATTTTCTTTTTCATAATTAATTCCGTTGACATTTGGTGGGCATCAAAAATTAAAATTATTTTGAAGGAAAAAAAGAAAATTTGATTAAAAATTAATTTTAATTTTTTTTTTTATTTTAAGAAAAACCACGAGCAAAAAAAGGGACGAACTGAAAAACCAATCAGTTAAAATTACAATACAAATGTATTAAAGAAAAAAAAGAAGAAAAATAATAAAACTTATTAAATAAGATTTTCTTTTTTTAATAATTTCACCTCAATACTAACCCCAAATGACTTTTGGCATATGAAATTTTTATAAAATCATTGAAATATTTAAATTTTTTTTTTTTTTTTTTTTGGTAACAAGTTTTTCGGCTAAATTATAAATTTAATCTTAACTGAAAACATAAGGTTGTTTTTTATGTAACTATACTTAAAAAAAAATATAACTGTAATTTAGCACAAAAAATCTTAAGATATAACCAAATATAGTATTCAAGTAACCCACTAGCTGATTCTAAATTTATCCCTGCCCATTCAAAAATCAAAAAAAAAAAAAAAAAATTTAAATAAAAAAAAAACCGTTAAGGTAGTTGGTAAAATAAGAACTATAACGGTAAGAAAGTGTATTTTCACGCATTTTTCTTCAAACTAAGGTAAAAAGAAAACGACATAATAGTATTTTATTTTTGATTTTTAAGGTTTTTTTTTTTCGATTCACTGATGATAATCTTGAATTTGGGGCAATTTAAATGCAAGTGATATGTTCTCGAATGATTTCTTCAATGAAAAGTTCTTGAAATAATAGTAACCCGATATTTATTAGTTTATATATGGAAATTAAGTTGAATAAAACTGGTTAAAAATGGAATCTTTTTTAGGATAACTGGTTCGACAAACTGAATAGGCATCGCTCAAATTTAAAAATGAGATAAACCCCTTCTATGTTATATGGTTCCTGTTTTAATTCGTAATTCTTTTTCTTTATGAGAGTTGATGTAAGGAAATGGAATCCACATATGCGTCATTGTGAGTGGTTAATCTGGATAGTATTGATCTTTAATCAATTTAAATCACCGAGTTTTTTTTTTAAATTATAATTGAAATAGACTGGTAATACAAATGTATCTGTTGGTTATTTCAAAGATTGAGAAAGGGAAAAAACATTGGGTTTAATCGGATTAAGTTATAAAATAATGGAACACTTAACTTGGTAACTGATTCCATAATTCCGAAGTTTTAATAATAACTGAATTCTATAAGTCGAGTTTTGCCATCTTTATAATTCAACGACGTTGGGATCTCCATTTTATCTGTAATCTTAATTTTTTTCGAGATTTAACTTGCATATTAGCGAGTCGATTGAAACTCAAGTTAGAAAAGACAACTCTATATTCTAGAGATTAACCCAGGACACAAAAAAAATCTAAAATTATAGTTGAAATTTTATAAATACAAAATATTCATATATAAAATATACCTTTACCCATCATTTAAATGAATTTAAAATAATGGAAGGGGCATATTTTACAACAATTGAAGAAACAAAAAAAAAACCATCAGGAACAAAAGGACGAAAGATATAAAACAAAGCTAAAAAAAAAACCCTTAGTTGTTTTTTTATTTTTTTTTTAATATAAATTTAACATCCCTCATGGGTGTTTCATTTCAACTGGGCTATATACTAAATTCAATACTATGTTTGTACTAATTCAGAATATAGTTACTATCTTCAATATCTTTTGTTTAGTTTTCTTATTTCCTTCTCAGAAAAAGTAAATTACAAGTAAGTTTGTATCTTCGGTTTTTTTTGTTTTTTTTTTACCTTGGATTCTTTATGATATTACCAGTCCCAAAGGTTATTTTTGCGTGTTTCGCGACCTTTTACCATCTATTCATGAACATCGTTTTTATATTAAACAAAACGGCAAAAAAAAAACAAAAATATGATAATAGGAATGGATAAGGAATAAAAAAAAAAATAACATTTTATTTATATAACGGTAAAAATCTTATGTCATGACCGCTGAAAAAAAAATTATAATAAAAAAAAAACAACTAACTAACGCCATCTTCAAAGTCGAATTATATTTCAAAATTATAATCTTATGATTTTTTTTTCTTGTTAAATTATTTTTCGATTCTATACTATGTTAGAAAGTTATTGTAAGACAGAGTAGTCTTGGCCTTTAGTTTGTTAGTAGGTATAATTAAATACATAAATAATTTTTTGCAGGATCCCGTTACTTTTATAAATAGATTTCTGTTTATTTTAATTAAGACTGAAGCTAAAGTTTACTACTATATCTACAACTTAAGATAAGGTTAAAGTTAAAAATACGCCTAAATGTATGCAAAATTTTTAATTAAAGTCTATGTAAGATTTGTTACAGTAATTTTCTAATTTCAAAAAGTTTTATGCGGTGTAAATTTTTGAAAAATAAAAATATTAAGGGTTTTTACTAATTATATAATATTATTTTAATAAATATAAGAATTCATACAAACCTTATGTTAAATATATGTCATGTTTCTCGCCTTAGACTTCCAGTTTTGCTTTAATAAATGCGTACAGCATTCACAAGCGTTTGGTTTTATTAATGTTTGATAGCATATTATTTTAACTCTTTTACTAATATTTTTGTTATAAGAGTTTTTTTTTTTGGTTTCCATATAGGTTTTGACGTCTTCAGTATTTGTATTTTTTCCAACATTATCAAAGAACTTAAGTCCTGATGTAACTCGAAGATATTTAACGAATTCTTTGTTTGCGATTGTTGAAAAATGCCACCAAATGATAGTTAGCTGTTTCCAAATTTCCTCTTAAGGCTGAACTTGTTTTATCGACTATCTTATAGAATAAAACTGTTTTACATTAGTTGGAATACATTTTATAAATTCATGCCCTAATCAATGTAGTAATCCTAAAAAAGAGAATTATATTTTAAATGAATATGTAATTAAAAAGTATAATAATAAATTTAATTTTAATAAAAATACAATTTACTAGTTTAAATTTATTTACTTTAAAGGATTGGATTGAAAAATAAAATGAGACGTATTAAAAATAGAAAAAAAAGTCTTCTATATCCAAACTATAAAAAAATTAAGATAGTTTAAATCATTGACAGATGCGTTCAGAATACCTAAGGGATTCTAACTGATCATTAAAGGTTAAAAAAGATCAATATAAAGGCAAAACTAATTAACGATATAAAACACAAGTCGGAATGAAATTCTTTTATTAGGAGCGCAGCCCTGAGCATATTCTTGACAAATAGAGAATGCAACTGTATAACTGCTCTGATTAGAGTTACTTAGAGTATGCTCGCGGTATTTAAATTAAATTAAACAACAGACAAGACAACAAAAAAAAATTAAAAAAAATTGAAAGAGTTCCCGATTGAAAAATCAGTGATTTTCTTGTTTCAACAAGTTAATTTAACATAGTCCTCGAATTTCTTTTGTGTAAATCACATGTAAACTGATGAATTTTATGCAAGCACATAGAGTATACTCTGAATACGCCCAGAAGTATTAAAATAATACCAATGATTTTCTTTGAAAGAAATGCTTTAAAAAATAACGCGGAACAATTTTTGACAGCATCCTGATTCCTCTAAATTGAATTACTAACATGTATTTATTTATATTTATAAAGTATAATATAACTGCGGTCATAATTTTAATTAAAATCTTAAGGTCCTTTATTTTTGATTTTTGGTAAATATAATTTTTTGAAACATTTTTCAATCAAAATTGTGCAACATATTTACAAAACCTATTTATTTTTTTTTTTAATTAAAAACTAAAAATCTTCAGATATCCCTTTAAAATCCGCTTGGTTTTTAATCTAAAAAAACGAACTTAAGAGTATCTCATTTCAATCCTTTCCAAATTTATTTATTTTTTCTCATTATAATTGAATCCTTTTTTTAATAAATGAATTATCCTTTTCATTGTCAACACCAAACTATCAGCTAATAACGGTAAATAAGGATAAAAAGGATATTATTAATAATAATGAAAAACTTATATCATAACAAAATCACATGTATGTGATAACATAAACATACATAATTTGTGTGTGCGCTTATTTTAAAAATGTTCAATTATAGCTAAAATTCACGAAATATTTTCTAAAAATTTTATATTTGTGTGAATACAAACATCCACATATATATTAACTATTAAAGTATATGCAATTTATAGATTTTAAATTTATTTTTCGAAAAAAAAAAACCGTTATTGCACAACAAAATTATATAGTACACATACAATATATACATATAATAAGGATATATATTAGTTTTAAAATAACGTTAAACCAATTTAAAACATATGGTGTGGCGTGGCTACGATTCATTTGATGAAAAATTAACACTTTATGTATTAGTGTGTGTGTGTGTGAGTTTGTTAGTAAATATATCTATAGATATGAAAATAAGAATCGTTAGTTAAAAGGATAAATTAAAATTAGTAAAACGAGAATATTATACAATTGTTGAAAAATTTTTTTTAAATTGAAATTATCAACTATTATACAAAATACAATAGAATTGAGAAATGAATGAGCGTCCTCTAAACTTCTAGGAAAGAAATTTGTTTTATTTTTATTAATTTGTGGTTTTAAAAATAATAAAAATTAATAAAATAAATAATATATCTAAAGTTCTAAATTGAAAATTCTTTTGAATTATAGAAACAATTCTGGTAAAATTAAATTTATTAGAAGGGAAAATTTTTTTAAAATTTTTTATTGTGAATATTTACTGTGTAGAGGAATGTTCGAAGGAAGGATGTAAGGAATCAAATTTTTATGATTTAAAAACACGGAACAATTCAAAGGATATGCACTTTTCTTCTAAAAAAACTTATTAAACTTCTTTTTCATTTTTCCCGTTCTTTCCTTTAACCTTAAGAAGTATTGTGGCATTTGCCAAGTCCGTTTAGACTAGGTTTCAGTTTGTTTTAACGATTGTAATTACTAAGCCATTGAATATTCGGATAATGTATACTTAAAAGCTAATTTTGTGCGCCATCTATTATCTTACACAGGAAATTATATATTTTTAATAAATCTTGTTTTATATTACGATATTAACTATAACGAGATTTACATAATGATACAATTTTACGATATTTGTGTTATTAGATGTGATCTGAGCGAGCTTTGAATTCGAAACCTTCGACATGAAACGTTGGCGTTTTAACGTTTGATGATGATATAGTAAATGAAACTTGATAATTATTCAGCTGTTTAATAAATTGAATTATTCGTATGATGTTGCTTATATCTGAAACTATATGACGTAGTTAAAATCAAAAATATTAATAGTTTAAAATCATAGGATAATTGCAAGAATAGCTGTGGCTTATGCCTCGCTTAAAACATATTCCAAAAATATTTTTAAACTTAAACTCAGATTATTCATTTAAGAAATATCAATTATTTACGATACAACTTACCTACATAGGTTGACAGTTAATTATTTAAACGAATTTAATCAAAAATAAGTATTTAATTCAATTATTTAATCTATCAATTGTTTTATAACATATGTTTATCATTATTGAAGAGTTGGAGACGAAGTCAGAGTTGAGGTTTGGAGTTAGAGTTTGTGTTGATAGTTCTAATTCTCGACTTCGAAACCGTGATTAATACTAAGAATTACTATTCTTAAGTTAGTTAAGAACTTTCAACATATTTTTATTATAATTTTATCGACAAATTTGCTTAAAAAAATTAAGGTTGCCAAACGTTTGTTTTAAAAAAGAAATGGAAAATGTTTGGAAATGGAAATCATTGATTTTTAGTAAGAATATTTCTTCCACGTATGGTCGACCAGTTATTCATTCAGCTTTGAGTATTATTAAATTAACTCATTGGGTTTTAAAGTACCGTTAAGTACAAGAAAAACAATATTTTTTTTGTTGAAAATGTCCTGTTTTTTTTGCTATACTATATGGTATATCCAGTTTGATATTTTCAGAACTTCCATAAATTTATTTTTATAACTGTATGAACAGGTATACTGAATTTGATATTACATTTGGAACACTGTAAAGGAGACAAATGGAAAAGTAATTCGATGTACTTATAATGTGTGTCAATTTGCCCGTCCATCCATGTTTTCACACGAAAACTCGAGTTAGGTTTCTGAAATTTTTAAAAATTTATTTATATACAAAACCCTTCTTAATCTTTGAATTAGCCTGCCACAATGTATTTTTCTGTCCTTTTGCCTAGAGCAAGTTGATCATAACAACTTTTGCGCCTTTTAGGTTTTTTAGTACAAACAATTAATAGGATAGGAAATAGGTTATTTAGATTTTCTTATGCATACCTTAAGATTTAATTGTGTATCTGAAACTTTGACAGAAGAAGTTAAGTTCAGTCTTAGCATGTCTATATTTAGATCATTCAGGTATCCAAGAGTTGGCAGAGTCTACATTATATGTACTATCTTCCTCGTCGTCATCTTCCTTTTTTTAATAAACATTATGAAGCTTAATGTTAAAACCACATTTTTTGAAACTAAATTATTTTGAAGATTCAAAACACACAAACACATATACACAGACGAAAAATAATATCTGAAAATTTTTACTGTTTTTTTTTGGTATTTTATTTGTTTAATTTTGTTATCCTGTTATTTGTCTTATTTTGAGTAACTGTAAAAGTAAAGTATAGTTACAAGTAACTAGTAAGTACAAAAAAATAAAGTTTTTTGCAAATTATAACTGTAAAAAATTATTATAGAAATAAGTGTATATTCTATTTAGGATGTACCGTTATTTTTTTTCTATGTTGTTTTTTGTTGTCTTTGTTTTTTTTTTTGGTCATGTTAATGTTGTTTTATTTATTTTGTTGGTATTGTTGTTGTTGTTTGTTGTTGTTGTTTGTTGATTGTCCAACGACAATTCTCATAATTTAAGGACACCGCGTGTGAAAAATGTTTTCATTTAAAAAAGGACATAAAATAAGGATGACCATGTCACTATATATTGTATTTTGTTTTTTTTTTTTATTTTTCTATTTTTTTTTTTTAATTTGTTGTTGTTTTTGTTGTTGTTTATATGTTTTTTTGGTTGTTTGGTAGATAACCCATACGTTTTTTTTTTTGTGTTGTTTATTGTTTGTAGATACAATTTGTATCCTATATGTGAAGTTTAAGTTTTTTTTTTATTTTATTTTTTATTTTGTTATGTTTTAGTGTAAATTAGAGAAAAATAACTGCAAAAAAAAAAGAAAATAGAAAGAGAAAGAATAATAATAATAAAAAAAAACAACAAAACTGAAATAAAATATATAGTGCGGCAGGGTTGTGAATAACGAGTATTTAAAAGGAAATTAACGTTTTGTATCGCGCAACAAAATACAAATAAAGAGAGTTTTGGACAAAAAAAACAAAACAAAAAAAAAATTAATGTTAGGAATACACAAAAAAAAAATAAAAAATTGAAAAAAAAAAAAAATAGTACTACTTTTTAATTGCTATAAGCTTCTAGGTTTTTGTTTTTTATATTTATATTATTTTGAAACCAGTTCCACTCTTTTTATACTTTGGATATTTTTTTTATAATTAAATTGGACTTTAGAAATAATTTAAAATGTATTCAATTTTTAAATATGTTTCCGTATATAAAGATTTAGTTGATGGATAGGTTTTTTTGTAGTAATTATGGATTTAATTTTAAAAAATTTAATATAAAATTTGTTTTAAACCAAGTAATGAAACAACTGAGGTTCAAAGCAATCTGATTTATTAATATATTACACCTAAAACAATTAATTTCATCTTCATTTCAATTTCAGGAACATAAACAGAAGCTATCAGATTTCGAGTCCGTAGTCTCATTTCACTCACTTCGGATCCTCGACTCTTTTGTTATTAGTAATAGACAATATAAATTTTAACAAGATAGTTTCATTTTTTTTAGAGTTATTGTGCGAACGGGCGAGTGGATTTTGAAAAGACCCTTAAGGCAAGAGTTATCAATAATAAATATATCCATTTCTACATCTAACTTGCTTTTTTTTGGTGGTTACAAAAACCAGAACAATGTAATTTATTGATTGTAATTACTTAGCTTTCTAGTAACAGGTATCATTGTTAAGTATAATGTCTGAATTAAAAATACTTTCAGCAACAACCTTGTATTCGGGGGCTCGTGTTCGAATTCCAGTAAAATTGAAAATCTTCTAGTTTTAGATTTTATTTAGCTACCATTATTGGGGTTAAATTAATTGTGTATTGAATTTATCTTTTCCTATGTCTCTATAATAGTAAATTGATATTCTAATATTAACAAATACAAAAATCTGAACTAAAATTTAATTAAATAAGATGCAACTGTCAAAATATACAAAACACCTTTTCTTAGTTAAGTTTTTTCTTTGTTTTTTCGAAGTCATTCCACGAGTGAGAATACGAATTCCTAGGAATAGCATTTCCATCTAACACAGTTTCTTTCTGCTGTCCCATTCTTCCATTTGTGGTTGCATTAGACATTAGTTAAGTTTATTACTTATGTTGTTGGGATATTTTCTAAGTGTATCTGGTTCTTCATTTGTTGCCGTAGTATAAGTTCTTCTCCTGCAATTCTCCATAGATTTTCGTTGTATAGTCTGGCATAATTTATCCACTATTCTAAAACCTTCTACCATTTTTAATTTGCACGAACTCAATTAAATATCCATTATAAAGTCCTCTCTTAATACCATAAAGTTGTTCAATTTATGAGTTTAATCAAAAAACTCCTTTTCAATTAAATCTGCTCTACATCATCCACTGTTTAAATTAACGGAAAAAAAAATCTACAAAATGTACAGTTACTTAGGCCCTTCATGTAAAAGATGACTACATTACATACTAAATGAAGACTACATTAAATGTAACAGTAACTTATTGACAGTAGCAGTATATTGATGTCATTATTCTTTCATCTGAATTCAGTTTTTTTTTTTAATTTCAGAAATGTTGAGATTTTTATTTCTCAGTCATTTTATAGTTTTAACTCTTCATTTATCTTTGCTCGTTTTTATTTCTTTCAATTTGGTCCATAAACTTTCAGCACTTCAATTCAATTTTTGTATTTTTTTTTTTTTCTTTTACATTGTATACGATTATTGTGCCTTCAAAATAGAATGAGAATGGCAGTATAGCCAACAGTCAGTGGCACTATCATCAATTTAAAAATCAAAATAAAAAAAACAAAGTTGCAGCTTTCACCAAGGCAATTCATTTTTATGGTGTGCAGTTTTGTTTTTATATTTTCTACTTTTTATTAGTAAATTTGTGATTGTGATTTTAAAGTAGTTGAAATCCCAGAGTAACATGAAGACATGATCAAAGGCATATCCAATAAAAACTCAGAAAAAAAATAATTTAAATTGAGTTTTAAGTTATCAACATTTCAAATGGTTATACTATTTTTACCCATGGCCGACTAGTTGATTGGATCTGAATTTCATTTTGAATCTGATATTTATATATATATATAATCCTCTGTGCATGACTATCTGTTGCAATTTTTGAAGACAGACTTGTTGTTGATGTTTTTTGTTTTTATATTTGAATGAAACACTAATAAAAAAAACAAAAATGGGGGAAAAAAAACTGGCTGGGTAATTTATTTTGAATAACCATATGAGGATTAAACACTATCCATGGTCATTATAATATTATGGTTCCCCCAATATACCTCCCCAATATAATATCAGTGAATCAGTTCTAGTTCCTCCTATAATCTAAAGGTTTTCAATAGAGAATATACATATAACCACTAGTTCAATAGTAGTAGATCAAAATGGGGATTGAAGTTTTGATGAAAAAATTCTGAGGGTTGAACACCTAGGGATGGGTAAAAACATTTTTCCGAAAAAAAAAAACAATTTTAAAATTTAAAAAAAAAAATGGAATAGTCGAGGATTAAATCTAGGAATGGTCAGCACGGTTTTTATTTTTCTTAATATGTTTTGAGATTTCAATTAACTTTGATGAGTGTATCATACGTGTAGAATTGCAAATAATTGCAAACATTGAGTTAAACGAATCAAATTGGAAAATTGAAAAGGAAAATTTAATACTTTGTGTATTTGATTTTGTATTTCAAACGATGGAAAGCATTAAAATGAAAATAATATCTATATAGTTTAAAACGTAATAATCATTTATTATTATTTATCTGAATTGCTACTGTACCAACTTAGCTAGATTGGCTATTTTAGTTCAATACATTTTATAATAAAAAATTTTATTAGAAAATATCAGCCATATAATATTGTAAAAATGGCAATCAGTTAAAGATTTATCGGTTCAATAAATGTAATAAAAAATTATGACAATTTCAACATAGGATAATAATTGAATTAGTAGTAAAATTTATAAAATCACCAGGAAGATGTGAAAAATATTTCTAAATTAATTCAAGTTATGCAAACATGGAAAACTAAAACTGGACAGAATTGTTCAGAAGAAAAAAATTTCCTGCTTGAGGAACTCTAAACATTGTAAGTTTGAAACAGAAATAATTTATTATAGGTGTTTTCTGCACTCAATTACATAAAAGCGTACCTGCAGATATTTCATTTAACTTAACTAAAGTCTCTAAAAAGTCGTCACCAGATATTTCGTTAAAGTTTGGTATAAACAATGTTCATAGAGGTGTAACTTTTAGAGGCAATCAAATCCTTTTACAGTAAGCCCTTAGGTGGAATTTCTCCTGATCTATAAACCCATCTGTGGACTTTTACAAGTTATCACTGCCACAAATATCTCTTTTATCTCTATTAAAAATGGATCAATGAATGAAAAACTAACTGTAAAATCCCATCCGATCTATGAACACGTCTGAGGATTTGTAAAAGATGTCATTTAAGACATCATCCATGGAGATCCCCTTTCCGAAATTGGTCTCCAGATTACCAATTTTGATTATTTGATTGATAAGGAAATGAATTTCTATATCAAAATTGTTTGATGCAATAATGAATCTAAGAATAATCTATATAAACATCTTTGTGGATCTGTTATAACGCTTCATTGACACAAGTATTTGTCTTCTTTAAATTGTTAATACGGAAAGAGATAAATACACCTAGGGATGAAAAACTAACGGTAAAATCCTTCCAGATCTGTAAACTCGCCTGTGGATCTGCTATTAGATATAACTGAAGACATCACCCATGTAGATCACTTTATTTTTGTCTCAAATTTAACAATTTTGCCCTTCTCCCGTGTTTTGACATTAGGAGAATCAATAGTTTAATCATTATTAAAAAATTAAGTTTATTTTTAGAACATTTATATTTAATTCTTAATTCAATTAGATCCCAGTAAAAAAAAACTTCAATACACCTATTTTGTTAGTTATTTTAACCAAGGGCATTAGAAATTAGATTTTTCCATAATCAGATCTTCACAAATATCATTTTTATGTGTGGGGGGTATGGGTGTGGGTAAAGAAGACTTTAGAGAGGGAAAATTAAAATATAGTTGCCTGATGGTATTTTAGAATTTGAATTTTAAATTTAGTTTTTTTTTTGCGAAACCAATAAATTTTGCATACTTAATTAAACCGAATCTGCATTATGAATGACCAATAAATTGACCGTATAACATTTTATCTATTTTATTTATATTTTATAAATTATTTTTATATTTTTTTACGTTTTTCTATGTAGATTTTGCCTAAATTTAATATTCTAATTTTATATCCTAATATTTATATTTCAGAGAGTATAAATAAGGGAGTCTTTTTTTATAGTCACTTTTAATATTGTTGCTCCAATCATATAAATTTAGTTTTGTTGGTAAGTTCTTGTTGTTGCTGTTGAATTTTTTGTTTAATGATTGCATCCAATTGGATTAAAATGCATTTCTCTAAATGTAAATCTAAAAAAAACCAACAACAATTTCAAATAGATATTAACTACATTATTAATACTTAATATATAGAATTTATTTAAAATACTGATGGTCATTTCAGGGATGCAAAAATTTTAAAATTTAAATAAAAAATTCATGTGTAAATCAAACAGGGTGTCTAAAGCTTAGTTTACTAACGACCGGAAGGGAGGGAGATGATTTCCGATACTAAAACTAAAAAAATACATATATCAGATGAAAAGGAGGAAAGCATTAGACGTCGGCGTTGAAACGTTCCACTTTTAAATTTATTGGCTTATATTATTAGGAATAATAATTATAAAGAATTACCCTTTTCTCACCTGCTCAACTGAAGTTAACTTAGTCTGTTCTAAACTTATTCGTCAGTTTTACGACCTCAGGGTTATTAATTTTTTAATTAGGGCTTATAGAACACTTTTAAAAATTTTTTTTGATAGTAAGGGATTTTCTTTCGAAAATCGCCAATGGGCTTACATTTATTATATAAAATTTGAAATTTTACATTAGTTACTAAATTTTTGTCTGGACAATTTCAACAATTAAAAACACATCAAGGACCCAATATCTTGAAAACAACTTAAAAAATTCTCTCCTCCCTCACACATTTTTTCTACTTCCAGTGGCAGGAATCACTTACTGATTCCTACTAATTTTTGTGCAGTCTTAGAACACCCAGTATATATATTATATTTATATTAACCAGAAAACTATTTTAAATCTAAAATAAAAAAAAAAAATAAAATTATATTTGTAGTGGTTACCAATTATATGTGAAGGTTGAATTCTCAAAAAATGGCATATGATTAGATTAGAAGGAGGCGGTTGAATTACTTCATGTATGCTTCATTTAAACATCATTATATTTTATGGTCGTGGTCAGATTATCACTACACAGATTTAAATAAATAAAAATTTAAATATATATTTTATGAGGATATACATATATAAATAAATATATATTTACTAGTTTATATAAAATTGAGTATGAGGATATTTGATATTTAATTCACTATGTATGTATTTAATTTATTTGTTATTTTAAAATTTGAAATATGCTTATTTAAAACTAATAACTTCGCTTTAAAATTCATTGTGAGGAAGTTCCGTTATTTTAATTTCTGATGGATTAAATTAATATTGCAACCACTATGGAACTTCGAACTCAATGACTTTCCACAGTGATGTCATAGATTTCTCAAAGATTTTTTCAAAATTAATCGAGTTTTGATTCGAAGATCGAGTTTCGACTTTACAAATTATAAATATATGCGGTCGAGTATAATTCTTTTTCATTCTTCTGCTCGTTTAAATCTTTTTTGAGCTTTTCGGATAATTATAGGCTTTCATCTAAGTATGTTAAACAGCTGCTGTGAAAATCCTTTTTATTGCTACCTATCCTTTTTTTGACTTTCTGTCAAAGGAAGTTTCGGATCATTTCCTTATCAATGAGCAAAATTTCTTAGATGCGAATGGCTCATTTGTGCTGTGAATATTCTTCTTTCTCCTTCTTCTCCTACGTAGATCCAAAATATACAACCTTAGTTACAATCTCAATAAAATTATCTATAAAAGTGTAAGGTATGAAGATATTATTCTCAAAATCTTAGATTGCTAAAATTACGTTCAAAACTTTGATTTGTCAAATTTAATTTTTTGGATTTACACACTTCTGAATTTACAAACAAAAACGCCTAAACTAATTGTTAAGTAATTTAAATTAAAAATTTTTTTTACAAAAACAATATTACTAATAATTAATTATATGATATTGCAGTGATATTTAAAAAAAAATATATATATATTTAAATGGGTAAATTATGAGTCTAATGGGAATTTGGTTTAAGAACCCCAAAGCGTAAATATAAAGCTTTTTGGACATTTAATGTTCTAAATTTGTGTGTAAAAATTGATTTGTTATACAAACGGAAGAGAATTAGATATTTTTAGAACAATGTTAGAATTTGATTTTAATATTTAATTTAGTTTTTTTTCGAAAATGGATATGTAATTTTAAAATAGTAATTTTAATTTAGATTAGTTGAAAATATTAGGTACATATTTTATTTTGAATATTTTAATTTGCATTTTTAGTTCCACTTTTAAAATTAGTCATGTAATAAGTATATTTTTATTTTAATTTGAATAAAATAATAACCTAAATTAGTATTTTTTAGGTTTTGCTAAAATATAAATTGGATGCAAATATTCCCTTAAAAGCAGTGTAAAATTTTTGAATCAACATATCTCCTAATTTTTATATTAACTAAACTAATATGATGACGTATTTCACGACACACGATTCTTTCTTTAGGTACTTCACATAATCACAAATTAAGATATTTTGGGAGTTGAAAGAAATCTGTGAAGCTGATCTGAAAAGTCATTAAGCTAGATGTTTCACAGCAATTGTAATATTTGTTTTATTCATTATAAAATTAAATAACGGTACTTCCTCACGATGAAATGTTTTTCATCGACGATTTGATACCAAGCTTAAAAAAAATTAGTTTTTAAGCTCACAAATTGTTAAGAATTGGTATTTGATGTATTTTGATCAGTCTGAATTAAAGCAACGAATAGAAAGTTAAGATTTATTGATAAATAAAACAGTTCAAATGGTGGAAAAGTATATTTTCGGCTTAATAAGTGTAATTTATGCAATACAAGCTATTAGACTATAGGATTTTATAGTAAGAACTGTGGATCTACTTAAAAATGCTAAAAATATCGTAAACAGATCACATTAAATAATAAGCAGTTCCACGCAGAGCAAACACGGAAAAAGAACTACTTCTGCGGTCAAAGGAACAGAAAATCTCTTCGTGTGGGCGCATATACTTCAGTTAATAGTTTAAGGAAGGGCGCATATACTTCAGTTAATAGTTAAAGAAAGGAAACATCTAACATGGTTGCGCAACATAAGAAACGGACAGGCATCATAAACATTGGCGATTTAATTCATTCAACAACGGATCGAAACCTTTTCCAGGATATTGTTGCCAATATCGTATAACCGCTGATATCAATTTACGTATAGACAACACTAGGAAGAGGAAGATTTTAAGAACAAATTATATGGACAATGATTAGAGGACATATATTTTATAAAGATCTTCTACAAGAAATATTGTAGAAGATGAAATTACAATTTATTCTACCACTCACTTCAGGGTCAGGAACATCTTAAAATTCCAAATATAAAAAAAAAAATATTATCTATAATATGGTGGAAGTGTGTTAAATAAAATGTATGTAAATATTTATTAATAAAATAATTAAATAATTTCATTAACAATCAAAATCAAAATATATTAAAAATTTTTTTAATTAATTTTTATAAACTAAATGATAACAAAAGATGTTTTTATTATTTTGTCATTTATTTTGTTTAATCAAATTTAAATGAAGATTAAAATTTAAAAAAAATATTGTAATTACAACTACATACAATTAATACAGAGTGTCTGATTAAAGAAAGATAGTTTAAAACAGTTCCGAACAGCACCGAAAGTTATAGGAAAGTCTAAGCGAACAAAATTTTCTTCTGCAGCTCAATTTTTTTTTGTTATAGCTATATACAATTTACACAGGGTGTTTGATTTCTAAACATTAATAGAAGAGTTATAAATAATTCCGAATGTTACTGAAGGTTACAGGGAAGTCTAAGCAAACACAACATTCTTCCGGCGATCAATGTTTTTGTAATAACTTGCAGTTTATAGACATCCTAAAGTTTAACTAAAAACTTTGAACACTCATTAGTTAAAAAAAGTTACGAATTTTTTCCGAATGTACTCTAAAATAGTTTTCTGCCTTTTCAACAACTTTTTTCCATTCAACTTTAGTGATATTCGAAGTCGGGCACTTAAATTTACTTCAATTATTAATATTGTATATGATTGTATATATAATTGTTAATATAATATACAACTTTTTATTTTTTAAATCCTTAAATTGATGTTTCACCAAAATGGCGACAATTATACATTTTTCACGAATAAAATACATAATAATTACACATAATATATTTATGAAAAATATAAAAATGAAGTTTAAATAAATGTTTATTCCTTTCAGAAAATATTTCTTTACATAATTTTTGACATTTTTATGATTTCAAAGGGATTTACGAATGATTTCGTATGTGAATTTCTCTGAATTGTTTTATTTTATATTATTGTATACATTATGATCTGTGATGGTATTATAATTTTCATTTTGTTTTAATTTTTTTTTTTAATATAAATAAAGAGACAATAAAATATAAAAAAAAAACAACTAGAAAAAAAAGAAAACAAAACAGAAAAGAATTAAAAATGAATAAAGGAAAAAAAATAATAATTTATCCATCGGAATTAATTTGATCAATTATAACCTGAAAATTTTCGAATTTCGAAAAGTATACTATTTATAGTGTAAGGTAGAAAGTATTTCGAGTAAAATAGTTCGTCTAAAGGATATTTTTATAAATTTTCAAACCAAAAACCTAGATAAAATTATGATATTTACTTTTTAGTAGATGTTCGGAAATTGTTCGGAATTTTTCAAAAACGGAATCATGGAAATAAAAAACTGGTTCCAAATTTTGATAAATAATATCAAATTTAATAATTTTACAATTTCAACTAAGAATTTTCAATTCGGAAATACAAATATAATTTGATCGTAATTTTTTTACGAAGAGAGATAGAATTCTTTAAAGGATATCAGAAAATTGAAATGTCCTGGCAGTATAAGAATGTTGCTCACCAAAGCCTTCTCCTCTTCTATTCAAAAGTTTTTAATTTTTGGATTAATACGTTTGTTCAGAACTGTTCTGAGAAGTATCATTTTGAAAAAACTGAACATTTCGAATTCAGAAATATTTCATCTTTTTCATAAAAAACCGAACTTAAATGAGTTTTAACGTTCTAATATTTAGATTTTATGTCAAATTAACCGAAATTTTAGTCTAAATTAATAAAAAAAAGCTTAGAAATTTTAACGCAAAATAAATTTTAAAAGTTTTACGAGAACTGAGAAATATACGATGTAAATGGTAATGCGTTCCAAAATAGATACGAACATGTATGGAATTTTTCAACACTACTTAAAAATTTACGAAAAATATTGAATTGAATTTATAAGAAACTATACTTTTATCTTTAATTATTTGTAATATTTTCCATTTAAAAATATCAATTTTTATTTTAATAAAACCAAAATATATAACATACATTATTTTCATCCATTAATATTATTACTGTCGTTATTATATTATTATTACAATTTTGTATTTATAAAATATATATATATATATATTTTTGCATGTACATATACTTACTTGCATTTCATGTCCTTTATTTTATTTTTTTTTATTCACTTTATAAAATTTATGAACAGTCAATACGTCGATTTACTCTTCATTTAAAACTGAAAAAAAAAAAATAAAATAAAAAAATTTTTTTAAAAGAATTGTCACAATAAAATTTAAAAATAAAAAAAATTATATAAAATTATTATTTTTATTATTACAATTTTTTTTTTTGTACACGAATAATATACGAATCTGAAAAATATTAAATTGGAATTAACATATAAAGAATAATAAAATAATATTTTATGTTTAATTCTCGAAAAAAAATTTTTTTTTCGAATTGTCCCAAAAAACGAAAAAAAATTTGATAAATATTTCTTTGATATAAAATGTCCGATAATTGAACATAAAAATATTTTACATCTGATTGAGAATAAAAATCGAATAGTTAAAAGCATTGAATTTGTATACTGACTGTTTCGGTAGTTATTTTTTGATCAAGACAAACGACGTCTCATGACGCATATATTTTATTTGGTTTACGGTCTTTAAATAATATATTGACTGCTTAAGTTGTAATTATGCAAAAGATAACAATAAAATTGATACTTTGAGGCATATGACGTCTCATGACGCTTGTATTATATTCTATTAACAGTATAATTAAAATATATTGGCTGTATTAGTAGGGATTTGGTATTTTGAATTCAATGACGTAAAGTTGGTACTTCCAAATTTATGACATCATATGGCGCGTTTATTTTTTTTCGGATTACAATATTTAAATAATATATTTTAGTACTGAGTTTCCAAAGGATAACTGTATAATTGGTACTTTAAGAAGTATGACGTCTAATGACGCATATATTCTATTTGCCCTTATATGGCCTTTTATGTCGAAACTTGAAATTTTTAGAAAAACTAGAACATTTCTATTCTATTAAATGTATTATAAGCTGCTTACCGTTATACCCAATTAATATTCTTTAGTCCTATACGTTTTTTATTTAATATTCACAGCTTGGCTTGCGATATTTGTTTGAAATAAACAAAAAATATAAAAATAAAATTAAAAAAAAAACCATAATCGAAAACCCATCATTTTATGTATGATCGAAGAGTAATGCATTCAGAAAGGGTCAATGAGAAACAAATTAATGTGATGGCGTGATTTTTATAATAAAAAAAAATTAAAACACAAAAATATAATAATAAAAAAAATTTAAATTGACTCTATAAAGAATCAAAAAAAAAAAAAAAACTAAAACAAAAATATCCTTTCTCCATAAAATAAAGGATTATTTTTTCTCAGTCATTTTCTCTGATAAAAACTACAACACACAAAAAAAGACATTAAATATAAAATAAAATAAATATATTTACATTATTACATACCTACATATATTAATATTACATAAATTTAATTGTCACAATTAAAATACATTAAAAGATATAAAGAGATCGAATCATAGACAATAATAAAAACAACAACAACACAAAACGGTAATTTACAGTTATATTAAGGATTTAAAAAAAAAAAAATTCATGACTTTGATATTCATTGCCTCAATGAAAGAACTTTAAATAATTGGAATTTTTAAATATAAAATCATGAATATTTATTGGAGTTTTATAACAGTATAGATTTTCAGACTGAAATTTGACTTGTTTCTATAGTAACCCGAATTTTTTTAGTTTAACTTTAATTAATAAATAGTTTAATGAAAGGACTTATGTTTTTGAACTTTCAGAATCTTCAAAATAATAAATATCACTCTAAGTATTTCTGGACAAAAGTCGAAGAAATTTTTGCAGAATATTGTGTCCCAAAACTATTAGCCACACAAACCTGTGGAAGTTCGGAATGAAACAGGTGAAGAAGTAAACATAAGTAGATATTGAATCACTTAAAAAAAAATACCCATAGTATAGCAAAAATGGCCTAAGAATAGAACCCCCTTGAAGACCTGTTTGGTAAAAGAAAAATGAAAGTATGTTTGCAAAATATTAGTTAGCCCCCATCTGCGTTACCCTGGTTTCACCCAACAAAGTTTGAGAGCGCATTAAAAAGTGGTCGTGCACTAACAATTTTATTTTGTTTTTTGTCGCTCCTATATATGAAATATACATATCGAGGAAGTTCCGTTATGATTTGCTGCAATACCAAGAATCACTATTTTCACGAAGCTGTTGATTACTTAACGGCTGTTGGTGCATAAGATTATGGAATACAAAATCTTGTGCCTCTTAACAAACCTAAAATATTTGTTAATTATTTAGTATTATTATAAATATTTATACCGTTACGATATCTACTGTTAAAACTTACTATAGAAACTACTCCCATTAAATATGATCAGATTGAGTCTGGGTGACAAGATTTTATGACTGAAGGATCCAGTTTCTTAACAACTGCAAATAGTTTACTCTCACTTACAAAAAGTATTTCCAAAGATCTGATGACGATTCCATGGATCTTTCAAACGAATTATCAATTGCATTACTACATTCACATTTTCAACATTTTTATAATCACCGTCAATAATAAAAAGGATTATGTACTATAAATTAAATGAAATCTTTATTCTATTTATAAAATCCTTTACTAATGTTTTTTTACTTTGTTTGCTAACGGTATATAATAGGCAATTTCTAGACAGGATTAAATCCTTTATTTTCTTTTCTTATAATAAATATTATATTGTCTTAAGTTATTCTGTACATAATCAACAAAGACAGTTATGAAGCTTCAAATAAAAAAGTGATTATATATATTTTAAATGGAAAATTTATAAGTTTTGCAAAACTTATAGTTATTTAGGAACGTCTATTGGAATTTAAAGGTGACAATAAGCAGAAAACAGGATATTAAAAGAAATTTTGAATAAAAATTCAAATTGTCAAAATGAAAATTTGTTCAATTTTAAATAGGGTTAAAGGTCTATTATATATTTAAAACCCTTTTTATAAATGTTATTCTTTTCATGTTTTGTATAGTTTGTGTTAATTTTATCGGTTTTTTAAATTATAGGTTAAATATATCTATAACTGTCTATTAAAGGATAAATCGAAGGATTTAATTGTTTTTTTAATAGTCGGCCCCCTGTTTATTTAGAAATTCATGGATAAAAAATAAAATTTTAAACCAAATACCCATTTTGGATTAATATGAGGTTCAGTCAATCTAATAGTGTTATGAAACCTAAGGAACAGTTTAGAACCCAAAATTTTCCAAACGCAGATTTGTTTTTAGATGCAAGCTTTTTTGAGATAATCTAATTTTATAATATTATTGATCGGGTATGAAAATCGGTTGAAAATACTAATTTTCTTAAATTCCCTGACGCCCTATGTCTCAGTTTGTGGTTGAAATTTTGGTAATTCTTTGATATTTTCCCTGACTATCCCCGGCTCTCCGATATTGCCCCTGAATGTAATAGTATAGCGACAACTGGACGGAAAAAATTATAATTAATCTTTGTTTTAGAAACTGTGTCACCTTGGATAGTATTTCATTATTAAAATCTACGATAATCACTAATCAGAGATTAATGGTTTCATCTCTCAACGCTTCGGAAGATTGAATCTTATTTATTATTTTTAAGCTATGCAAAACAATATTTAGACCTTATAACATCTCGAAAATTTTAGATCCCAATTGAGTTATTAATATAATGTTATATATAGTTATATTTTTATATTTAAGTCATAATTTACATTTGTATCTGTGAGTTATATTCTTAAATTAAAATATTTGTCTATATTTGGTATTTAATTATATATTATGTTTGAATACTAATTAGCTCTTGTATTTTTTATATATGCATTACCATTACGTTATCAATTCGAATTCAATGACAAAAACTAGTCGAAATAAAGAAAAAAGTTGAACAGTCATTCACAATAGTCTTCGGATTAACGTACGAACGATATGAAAATTTGTTTCTATTGTGCAAAGAAAGACTAAATGGCTAGATTATGTTGTGAAGTCTGAGATTTTTGTATTGAATGAGAAACTATAAAGCTTAAATTTTTTAATCTGATAAAGAAATTCATAATACCATTTGAAGAACAGATTCTAAGCCATGAAACAATATTTTATTTTAAATTTTATCATACAATTTCAAAGGAAGGATATTTTAAAGATATGCGTCCTGTTGCAAATGTTGCCCTGATTTAATAAGAAATAATTTTATATTTTTTATGGATAAACACGTGCAAAAGGTATACCTAAAGTTATTGCTGTCCTCTTTATTTTATTGTAAGATATGTCTGCGTTTTTAGTTATCGAGATCTATACCGATTTTTAATTTAATATTTCAGTCTTTTTTTTTTATATAATTGTTAAACATGTAATTGTAATTGTAACTGTATTTATTATTTGTATTTTACTGATTTTTTTGTTTTGTAATTCATCCCTTATTAACCATAAATATCCACCCTTAAATTGTAATTTATAAATATATTGTACGGTATATATATACAATTAAACATTATTCCAATTGGACATTTTCTCTACGAGTATTTAAAACCTTTTGTAATACCCATTTTATTATTTCTAGATTTTAATTTTTTCGAAATTAATTATTTATTTAGGCTGAACAAAAATCAAATAAAAATTATTATATTTGTTTTAATTTAATTTAATTATTTTTAGTTTTGTATTTTTCTGTTACTTTTTTTAATTGATTTAATTATAATTAAATGCAAATTAATATTAAATAACAGAATTTGTATAATAATATTAGGTATAAAACTTATTTTAGAGATTTTATTTCAAAAGGAAGTTTAGTTCTTCAATATTTTATGCTTCTCTAACAACCACTGCTCATCTTAAGGATTATAAAATGCTTTTTTCGAAAGAAGACTAGAACTTATTCCTATAAAAGTTTGCGTAAAAACTTATTATTTTATAAAACTGTTCATAGATTGGTAAATTCCCATAAGGCTTGAAATTGTAAGAAAGTTAAATTGATGACAACCAATTTGTAGGACGTAAAAACCAAAGCTTATGCCTTATTTGTTATCTTATGGTCCAGACAATCTTAATTCCATTTATTCACCCATCAAAATATTGGAGAATTGGCACTCTTTTATAGATATCTTGTATGTAATGACACACTTCTTCTATTGAATAGAAATCAATTCAATAGCTTCGTTGCAAACAATTTCAACGCATCATTAGAGGGACTTCAAATTATCATTGTTATACTATGGAAATTCCAAAAATGGCTTAAAACTGGTTATGAAACATACTTTTACAATTTGCAGGCCTTTAAAAAGGACATGTTTGAGTTTGTATCCAAAGTACCTGCCCAACTCTTGTTTATTATCCAAATTCATAATGCTTTTAAACAATGGAAATGCTTCCAAGAGTTAGCAAGTGTGTAAAAAGGTATTTTGTGTGTATGTAAAAATTCAATATAATTTGTCATAGTGTTGAAGGAACTTTTAATATAGGAATTATATCATACGCATAATTACTTTTGGCAAAACTTTATGTACATAACTTATTAGACCTTCAGTTATTTACAAAAAAAAATATTATGTTAACTACAAAAAAAGAAGTTGTATCGCAGCTACTCGAACCCATGGATCTAAATGGCTAGATTTCAATAGTAATAATAGCGATTGCATAAAGCAAATTTGTAAAAAAATCGTAGAATGTTTACTTTTTGGACTATTCTGCGGGCGGACAGACGGACATTCATAGCTTGATCGATTTACTTTCCGATTCTGATCTGTTCCATATCTTTAAATCTATATCTATCCCCCCTCCTTTTCTGTGTCACAAACGTAAAAACAAATTTAGTAAACATATATAGTCATACTAATATCAAAATATTATGAATTAAAAGCCCTACATATTTTAAAGGAAAATTTATAGGAGTCTCAGAGCATATACCGTTAGAATCCCGTTTACTTAAAAATTCGTTATTAAAAATCAAATTTTTATTAAAGGACAGCCCGTCTTTTCTAAAACCTAGCTTTAAAGCTGTAGATTTTAGGACAGGCTAACAATTACATTGTTTTTAGATATGAAGTGCTCGGTGTTAGATGACGAATTAAAAAAAAAAAAGGACTTTAATAATCGGAATTTATTTATGTGATTTTTACCATAGAATTTTAACCATAAACATATTCGTGCCCCTTTTTATTATGACCCTTCTAAATAAGATACTTTTCATTTTACTTTTTTATGGGAAACTAATTTAAATAAATATATTTTTAAATATAAATTTAAATTTAAATCAAATTAACTTTTAAAATCATTTCAAATATGATGCAATATGTTTTTTCGAACTCAGCACCAAAACAATGGCTTCCTTCTTCCTTCAAATACAAAAACAAAAACCACTCTCTTTTTTATTTGCTTTAGAATTTTTTTCACTGGTTATCACAATAATGAATCTATAAATTGTTTCCTTCTTATTACAATATCTATTTAAAAAGATAAATTTGCCAGTTTGTTTTTTTGATTACATCCATATTTTCTAATTTTCTTCATTATTTCGAAAAAAAAATCTCTAAACACCATGGAAAAATAATCAAACATGTCCTTTTCGCATCATCTATTAAAAAAAAAATCAAAAAACCAAAAGATCAGAAAAAAAATTAAAATGAAAATCACCCAAGAGATTGGTAATGCGTTTTCTTTAAGATACACAAAAGATATACAAGTAATAAGAAAGGTGGAAAATGCCCAGAAGGTGAACCTGGACAAAAAAAAAAACAAAATTATAATAAAAGGTGAAAATCCGGAAATATTTAAATTTATTTTTATTAACTAATAAATTCATGTATTTAAGGCACAATCAAGACGACCAAATATAGATTACATTTTTATTTTTAATTTTTTTGTTTTTTTTTTTTTTCTTGGTGTGTATCTTAAGATACTTTTTTTTTTTTTTTCGTAACTGTGATTCTATTGTTCGTTTTAATTTTATTTTTTTTTATTCTTAGTTATTTGAAAAGTCCGAAAATATTTCTTAATTTTTAATGAAGTTCAGTTTTTTTTTTGTTTTTAGTATCGTCCTTATATAAGGACGAAAGAAAAAAATAGCAGATTGTTCTGGCGCAATTTTTAGTCTCATATGATTTTTGTGTTTTTTTTTTTTCAAAGTTGACTGCAAAGTTGGAATTATAAAAACTAGAAGGAAACCGAGTAATGAAGAAACTGAGAAGTTTTAAAAAGGCACATTTCCAAAATTAAACAAAGTTCCATAATCATTTTTGGGTAACTCTTAAATATTAAGGAAGCCCTTTGTTACTGGTGAAAGCTGTTAATACACTCTAAAATATATGTAAGACTTTAATTTTTGAATATTACTTCCAAAAATATTTGGACTTGGGGATTCAAGTTCCAAATGTTTTCGAAAATCGCCAATGTTCAGAAATTGAACCCTTAGTTTTAAAAATATATGGGTTCAATTGATCAATTGGTCGAAAATATTTAATTAACTTACTTAAAAGAATAATTTTTACCTAAAATCTAGCACCTGCCAAAATTTCAAACCGATATCTTAAACTGTTTGAATGATTGAATTTTGCATAAATTTAAATACCGTATGGCAACCTTAAGTATTTATTTGACAGGATTTCTACTATTAAAGCTTACAAAATCAATTGTGCTTTGGTATTTCCAAATTAAAGATATGGCTTATAAATGTTGTGATATAAAAATTTAAATAAAGGGCCAGTTAGAACTCTTGGGGCTGTAGCTCCGTAGTATGAGGCTATAGAAAGAATTTGTTCCATAAAATTAATTATTTTTGTGCAACCTATTCGGAGTCAACATTTTATTGCTTTATTTCAAACCGTGAGTCTTATAAATACCCGGACAGACCGACAGGTGGACGGACGAATAGTGTGTTTTTAAAACTTTTTCAAAATGCGCTAAAAAAGGATAAAGACAAAAAAATCAAGAAAATTGAAACACTGAATATTTACTAAGAAATTATAGGCGTTTTTCATTCGTTTATTTTTTTTTTATTCAAAGTGTTACCATAGTTACTTGATTATTATAATTTTGTTTTTTTGTCGTCATTTTTAATTAAACTTTACTGTTGTTCGTCCCAAGATATTTGTTTTTGGTAAAGATAATGTTAATAATTTTCCTGTTCATTGTTTCTTTTTTCTTTTGAAACTTATATACGTGTATATTTTGTATACATATATTATTTACAAACATATTTACTTTTTTGAATCAAAATGTAATTTGAAAAAAAAAATAAGCCATATCTTTTTTTTTTTTTGTACTGAATTGTTTGTCGAATTACGATACTATGGAAAAAAAAATTCGCATAAGTTAAAAAAAAATAGAAAAAATTAAGAAAAAAAAAACAATAAAAGAAAATTGGAAAGTTTATAAACTGGCAGAACTATGATTACCGCAATGAGAGAGTTTATTAAAACAAAATACAAAAGAAAAGATATTTACCAAAGTTTTTCAGTAATCACAAGTATAAGACAAAAAAAAATTAATATTAAATATATTTGTGCCTATATTTTAATACTAGTTAATATTTAGCAAATGGTTAATAATAAGGTAGTATTATAGTTTCCCAACCGAAGCCGGGACGAAATGATTAATAAAACGTGCTCTTTGAATTCTATTTTCGAATTTAAATATGACAAAAAAAAATAAAAAATTTCGATCAAAAATTAAAGAACCTCTCCTTGGGACTTCTTTTCAAATTATCAATTTTAAGTTTCTGTTACAAAATATGGATTTTTAAATCAAAGCAATGCCAAGGTTCTTTCAGGAATCCTTAAAACAAATAGAACTTAACTACCAATCTGATATTTAAAGGCAAAACACTTGGCACTGGAATTGGAAACCTTGAATTAAACAAAATTTTATTGTTAAAAAATAAACTTGCACTTAAAGTAAAAATCATTTTATTTAAACAAAAAAAAGGTACCTATATATTTATATTACTAGTTCGATATTTTTTCAATTGAAAGAAGCTTTTTGGAAAATATCAATTAAAAATAATAGAAAAAAAAACCGCAAACAGAAAAAGAACATTAGAGTTTCGTCAAGTTCCCTACAAAAAAAATTCTTTTAAGGAATCTAAACTTTATAGAATATTATTATACCCGTGCATACATATATGACATCGGGTATATTAGATTTGCTCCTCCGTTTGTAACGCATCGATCTAGACGAGCTAGATATAGTGTCAAGGGTACGTATCGGCTCAGAATCGAAAAATTAGTCGATCTAGCTATGTGTGTCTGTCCGTCCGTCCGTCCGTGTGTCAGCACGATAACTCAAAAACTAAAAGGGCTAGAGTCTTGAAATTCACACAAAGTGATTTTTAGACAATTTCTAGGTTCCCTATTGTTTTTAGTTAAAATCGGACCAAGTCTTCGGGGAGCTGCCATACAACTTTTTTGCACCGATATGAATTTCTTCAAAAGTAATTATACTACGAGAATGAAAATTACACACGGTTAGTTTTATAATGACTCCGGCACTTATATGAAGTTTCAAAATGTTAGGGCCCCATTTTCGGGGGGCTGCCATACAACTTCTTTGCACCAATATGAATTTCTTCAAAACTAATTATACTACGAGGCTGAAAATTACACACGGTTAGTTATATAATGAATCGAGCACTTATATGAAGTTTCAAAATGTTAGGGCCCCATTTTCGGGGAGCTGCCAAACAACTTTTTTGCACCAATATGAATTTCTTCAAAACTATTTATACTACGCGGATGAAAATTACACACGGTTAGTTATATAATGAATCGAGCACTTATATGAAGTTTCAAAATGTTAGGGCCCCATTTTCGGGGGGCTGCCATACAACTTCTTTGCACCAATATGAATTTCTTCAAAACTAATTATACTACGAGGCTGAAAATTACACACGGTTAGTTATATAATGAATCGAGCACTTATATGAAGTTTCAAAATTTTAGGGCCCCATTTTCGGGGGGCTGCCATACAAAGTTTTCGATTCAATAACTTTGAATCTAATGAAGCTACAAGGTTAAAATTAAAATTGGGCAGATAAATTAATAGGGCAAGTTACTTGGCAAAGTTGGACATCACTCGGACCTTCGGACTTTTAGGGTGGGCCAATTTGTTTTTTTTTTGTTTTTTTTTTGTTTTTTTTTTTTTTTTAAGCTAAAGTTATGGGACAATGAATGAAAATTTTGTTTATTTTTTTTGTGATTATTTTTTTTTTGTTAATTTTTTTTTTTTTTTTTTTAAGGTAAAGTTATGGGACAATGAATGAAAATTTTGTTTTTTGTTTTGTGATTTTTTTTTTTTTTTGTTAATTTTTTTTTTTTTTTTTTACGTCAAAATTATGGGGTAATGAGTTAAATGTATAAGGGAAGTAAATTACGGTTTATTTTATACACCATAGTGGGTATGCACGGGTATCTAAAAGTTGACAAGGGCAACTATAATCTTCCTCGTTTTTTCTTATTATCAATGCAGTAATGATTACATAGACAAAAAATAAAGGAACCAAATTATTATTTAAATATTTTCATATATTCTCATTATATTTATTTTTTCTATATGTATATACATATATATATATATATATATATATACATATTACTGTTCTATATTTACAATAAAGTAACCACCACATTTTTTTTTTCTTTCATATATTTATTAATTTTTTGTTTATTTGTTTTTATCTTTTTTGTTTTTTGGTCACTAATTTGAGAGTTTATTAAAAAACTTATAATTTCATTCATATTTTATATTTAGTTTTTATTTATTTTGTTGTTTTTTGTCTATTTTCCATAATAATTTTTTGGATTTATTCACAAAAAAAAAAAAAATATATAAACAAAAAGTTATTACAAAATTTTTTGCAAGAAGTAAAACTTTTCGATTATATTTGTTGTGTTCTAAAAGAACAAAATTTAGTTTTGGGCAGTTTAAAAGCAAACCCAAAAAATGTTCTAGTTCTATAAGTGCAATAAGAAAATGGAAATCTAAAATCTTTTAACTGGTTGATTAAATTTTCTTTTAAGCCTTTTATCTTTTAAAAACGAATTTTGTGTACGCGAATATTGCAATTTGTTTATTGTTTTATTTTAATTAAAAAAATATTTTTTTTTGCTTTCTTTTAATAAAAACGAATAAAATAGAATTTAAAAATGTATTAAAAATGTCTATTTTACATTTTTATTAAAAAAAAAATTACAAAATTATAAAAAATTATAAGAATTTTTATCTTTGAGAATCAAAGGAACTTTGGTTTATACTTTTATTTTACTTTAGACTTTAGATAATTTGCAAGCATGTAATCCTAATTATATATGTATATATGAATAGTATGTAAGAGTTTTAATATTAATTATCTAAAATTAAATAACTTTACTAAAGAAGTATGTCTATTTACAAATAGGAATACATACATAGGAATAAATAAATTAAGACACAATTACTAAAAATTCTAATAAATTAAAAACAAAATAAGATTCAATTACATTTTAAACTCATTTAAAATTAAATAAGAGTAACCTACCTAATTTCAACAATATTTTTTTAGAAAAGTATCTTAAGCCATTCTTATGAGTTTTTTTATACTCTTATATGCTATATAAATTTTAAAACCAGTAACTATTTTCAGATTTATATGCAATTTTAAATTAATCACATATTGTTTTATTGCTATTTTGTTAATGATGTTATTTATCCTATATTAAATGGATTTAATTTGCTTTTGATTAAAAAACAATTAATTTAGATTCCTTAAAACTTAAGTAGTTATATATGCAAATACAATAATTTAAAATTTATTATTTTTTTTTACCCTAATAGATACTAGGTACAAATTTATTATAAATATTTAATTATAAAATTTAGCAAGGTCTAAATATTTTTTTTTTTCTTATTAAGGTAATTTTAAAACCTATCTACCTTATCATTATTATCTACGGAATTTTAAAACATATCTAAAGGGAACTGTAATGTGTATTTTAAATATGTAGTAATAATATTACAATTAAAATCAATTTCTATTTTTGAATTAAAAAAATAATTTGGAATCATAATTAATATCAAATTAATCATTGTAACTGAAAGAAATAACCGTTTTATATATTTAAAATTAATTAACTTTAAATTATTTAAAAAAATTTATCAAATAAGAAATTTGTTTTTGTATAAGTTGTATTATAATTAATAATACAACTTTTATAATAAAAATTTATCATGAAATTAAAATAAGAAGTAAAAATTATAAAATAATAGGAACATATTGTTTATCATATTATGTTTTACCTTATTTAAAAAAACCTAAACTTAGTTTTGTTTGTATTTATACCTAATATCTACTGTCAAAAACGAATATAGTAAATCAATCTATTGATCTAGAATTTATGATCTAGTAATCATAATTTTTTTTTATAAAATACAGCATGAATTGAAAAATTATGATTTTAATAAAGGGAAATGAATTGTTTTGAAAAGGTACAAAATCTTTAATATAAAACCTTCAATATACTTATATTATTTAAAGGTACCTATGTTCCTATACTATAAAATAGGAAATTTAATTACAAATGTTAATGTACATACATCCATACATGAATCATTTGAAAAAATTTTCTAATAAAAATATAATGTGCTTAACCAATAGCAAGGTTAATTAATATTTACATACAGTCAAACTTTCCTAACTCGAACTTTTTATAAATCTAACTAAGCACTTTATGAAATTTGTTTTAAACTGAAAGTAGCATACCATATATACATAGTCCATAAGTTTTTTTTAAATATTTGGATGAATAAAATTTAATAAATCGAAATCCACTGTAAAAAAGTTTTTTGGTTTAATAATTTAATTCTTAAATATGTACATTATACCAAAACTATATAAATAAGCCAAAAACTATTTTTTTATGAGTTTTATGTAAGTATGTATCTCGAACTTGAAGTTTCTCAAGTTCAAATTGATTTTCGGATATTTAAAGAGTTCGAGTTAGAAAAGTTTGACTGTATATTGTTATTACTTATTTGCCAACAGAGTTTCAGTCGATTTAATAAGGAAATTTATTACATACTTATAAGTTAATAAATTCATTTACAAAATATAATATTTAATCAAAATAATAATCAAATCCAAATAATATTTAAAAATATAAATGTAGGAAATGTTTATTAAAAAATATTTGACTCACCACAAAAATATACTTTTTTTTTATCCATCAAAATCCACAAGTATTGAATGTTTTGAACACTTTCTTTTCAAATCATAAAAACAAATTTATTTATGTCCATACATAAGTATGTAGGTATGTACTATGTATCTAAAATATATTTAAAATAGGAATTTAAATAATTAAATATTTAAAATATAAAATAGGGTTAAAAAATTATAATTCCTATATATAAACATAAATAAAAAAAAAAAGTTTACTTTATTTTAATAAAATATTAAAATATACCTACCTTGTATTAATAAAATTTTCAAGGTCCATATATATTCCAAATTGCAATACGTTAGGTGTAAAATTATAATGTAAATTTCTAGAATGTTCTAAAAAAAAAAGTCCTCTTATTTCAAAGAAAATATCATTCAGATCCAATATTGCTAAAAAATCAACCGGTACAATACATACACACATAAAAAATAATAAATGCGTCTTTTTTGCCAAAAAATTTTGTATTTTACAAAACTTTGATCTGAGTTTTCAATTAAAAATTATGCTGTAAATTTAGGAAAAACTAATTTAAATTTTTAATATATTATTAAAATTTGTATTAATTTAAAATAATATTATTATTAAAAGATCATATTACCTACATATAAATAAACTTAAACCATCATTACTTTTTCCATTAACTTTTAACCTATTTTTTAAAAATCTCCTTTAACTTCTCCTATTCAGTACTCACACACATTTCAATAAATATTAAATTTGCAAAAAAAAAAAAAAAAATTACAACCACCACCACCCGCCAAACCTAGATTTTATATAAAACTTTCGATTCTACTGAATTTACTCATTTGATCATTTATATACGTACACTCAAACATATTAAAATTTCAATTGTATTTTCAATTCTAATAACTACTTTACTGAGTAAAGTAGTGATTGATTTCCAAATAAGCCGACTCAACCGGCTGAATTCTCTCTCAAGTATTTTTTTCTATTTGGCTGACAAAAATTTGATTAACTGCTGACATTATACTATGATGATACCACAATGATAACTTAAAAATAAAGCGTCAACTTTTTTTTCAATTTGAAGCTTTTATTAATTTTTATGTGTATAATAATTACGCATACGCGTATACATAGAATATAATGCGTAATATTATCGCGATTTATTCGTTATAATTTGAAAAAATTTTATTTTGGTTGCAATTTTTAATATTTAAAAAAAAAAAAAAAATTTAAAGTAATAAAAGACAAATTGAATTGAAATTGAATTAGTCACGGTTTTAATGCGGTATCAGTTACGGGCTTTTTTTTTTGTTTTCTGAAAAGTTGGAAATGTTAAGTTGTAAGTTAAATTGTTTTTGTAATATGTTGTAAAAAAATTAATATTAATTAGAATTGGTGATGAATGGATTTTAATATTACAATTTTTTGAATTTAAAGTGTAGTATGTTTTTTATATTTTAAAAATATTAAATGATTAAATATTAAATTTAAAAAATTTCTAATTTATTTTATTGAAACATTTCGGTTTGTATGAAAAAATTTAAAATTGAAAAAACTTTCAAAAATTTTAATGGCGATTGATGATAGAATTTTATTATTAAGATTTTTTGTATTTAAAAGTGCTGTTTTTGTTCTATATTTTAAACATATTGAATTATTAAATACTAAATTTTAAAATTTTCTATTTTATTTAATCAAATCTTTTAATTTTGTATCATAAAATTTAAAATTAAAATTAAAAAGTTATTAAAAAATTAATGGAAGATTCTAGTAAAACATAAAGTAATCTTTTTTTTTTGTAAAATGCGTACCTACCGTTATCCGTTATTTCCATAAAAAATTTCAAGGTCAAAGTATAGCTTATATTTCTATGATGCACCTATTTGTGAGGGTAAGTATTATTTTATTTTATGAATTGTAGTAGTGTAGTAGTAGATTATAGATGTAGTATTTTATATTGTGAATTATGTACATGTGTATGTATGTATATATGTATTAAGAATTCAAAATTTATAACATTATCTGAAACAAATAAATTGATTAAAAGACTTTTCGAATTGAAAAACTTTCAAAATGTCCAGATTTTCTATAATATTAAAATAATATTTAGTTGTACCTTTAATTAAAATTTTTATAAATATAATAAAAACATATTTTGAAGGTAACTGCAATTTAAATGTACATTTGTACATATGATGAGGTCCGTGAATTAGAGATGGTCTTTAATACATACGCATTATACTGTGTATGGTGTGTTTGTGTTGAGTATTATTGTTGTTGTTTTATTTAAATAATTTTATTATAGACCTAGTATCTCTACGATGACCATTATTTTTCAGAAAAAAATACGGGACCACTATATAATTAAAAATATAATTTTTAGAAACATATTACAAATCCAGTTGTGTTTAAAAATAAAATACCTAAAAAAGAAAACACAATATTTTATTTTTAATGACATCTTAATATAAATTTTTTTGAAATTGAATATGAATATATGTAGATAAATTTAAATTTGCAACATTTATATAATTATATTATATTTTATAAAAATAATAATAGGTAATACCTACTATATTTTTTAAAAATGTTTTTAAAAAAATGTTAAATTTTTAAACAAGCAACGAACTGCATTAATTATATGGTACTGACATAAATTAGTGTCAAATTGACAAATTAATAAACTGTTTAGATAATCAACTAATTTGACATTTCATTATAAAAATTTAAACTACGTTTATATATGGGAACTATGTTATTTTTAAAAAAATAATTTAAATATAAATTTTTTTTTGCATAATTTTTAGTTTGGGTTCGTGTTTTTTCATAAAAATTTATTTGAATATAAGAATATGGGACAAATACGGGACAATATACTAAATACAGGACTATGAACTGTCCCGTATTAAAAAAATAATTCTACAGTATAGCAAACCCAAATACGGGACTGTCCCGGTAAGTACGGGTCGAATGGTCAGCTTACCTATGCCCTACACTTCTATATAAATAACTATACTTGAAGTAGGTATTTACTCTATGTAATTAATATTTTAAACCAATTTATACTAAAATTTAATCCTATTTGAAAATTCAAATACATACTTACATATTTAACATTTAAAAGTTTCTTTCTATTACTATTTGATGAAATCTTTTGTTTTTGCAATTTTCATTAATTCAATAATGTTTATTAAAGTATGTACATACATAGGTGAGTAAATATGTATTCTAATTTTTATTTTAATTACAAAGAGAAGAGTAGTACAGCCAGTGCTGTCACTTCGTTGTTGAGAGAGAGAGTAGTAAAATTTAAGATAAAATGTAGTATATGTATTAGGTGCAAATGTAGTAGAATTTTTTTTCATGAATTAGTGAACAAATTTTAGGGATTATAAAGAAAAAATTAGACGAAAATTATATATTTTTGAACTTTTATATTATTTTTCTTTTCTTACAAAGAAACATAAATGAAAATAAGAATTTGAATTCACAAAAGCATAAATTAATAAAAACTTAATAAAATTTCAACAATTTAATTATTAATTAACAAAACACAAAAGTAAATAAAAATATTAAATCAAAAGTAAAACTATATAGGTATTATTCTTTTTGATTATTATAAAATCACATAAAGTAGTTGTAAATTATTTTCGTATATACTTTCCATCTACAAATTTAAATTTTTGTGCAAAATTTAACAATCCTTCAGAATGTGAAGGTTCCCAGCAAGGCTGTTCAGGCTTTAATAGCTCTCTTGCATACATTAAGTTTTCAATCGTTTTTGTGTTAAGGCTGTTTCTTAGTTTAGTTTTAATTAGGTTAAGACTAGAAAATTGCCTTTCCGCCGGTGCTGTACTATGTGGCAGAGAACATAGTACTAGCATATACTTCTGAAGATTTGTAAATAGTAGTAGATATTTGTTACTACGTAGTAGATGTTTAAAATGAATAAAAAGTAGTAGATCTGCTACATTTGTAGTAAAGTGACAGCCCTGAGTACAGCCTGTACAGGTACGTCATGTCAGCATTGTCAGCAATGCAAATTATTGTTTTGATATATATAGTGATGAATTTGTGTAAGTATAAGTATATTTGAATTATTTTATAAGCGTATAGTTATTTTGAAGTAAGTATGTATGTATGTATAATTCAAAAAAATTTTTTTTAATAAATATTACACCTATTGAAGGAGTTTATTAAATTTAGTACAAATGTAACATAAAACTTTATTAGAAACAAACAACAAATAAAAATGTATTTAAAAAAGGGTGACCAGATTAAACTTTACAAAAAAGAGAACATAATTTTATGAAAAGACCGACACCATATCGATCTATTTTATTTTTAAAAAAAAAAGTTATAATATTTTTGTACGTATATATTATATTTATTTATTTATAAAAATAAATTTTATTTATAAAACATAATTTAATTTATAGTCAAAATTTCCACAAAAATATATTTTCCAAAGATTTTTATAGCATAACGTATATAAATTATATAAACTATAGGTATAGGTAATATCTAGTTAAAAAAATCAAATTATAAATTATAAAACGCGAATTAATAAACAAACCAAAAAATCTTAGCATTATTTAGTTTATAAAATTAATTAATTTAAATTTTTATTTTAAAATTAAATAAATTCTATCATATAATTTCATGCGAAAGACCCGGCTTCGAATCCCAGTGAAAATTAAAAACTTTTATCTAGCTTTTGACTCGACTCAGTTACCATTTGCCATTGGGTTCAAATTAATAGCTTAATCAATAATTAATAATTATAGGTAGGTATATCTTTAATAAAATTAATATAACCATGGTAACAAATATAAAATATAAAAATATAATTTAATTGAATATAAAAAACTCACAGATATAGAATACCATATAACTCAAATACAAATTATTAAAATTATATCATTAAAATCAATTCTAATAACACGAATATAATATATGATACCATGTTCCAACATGTTCCAATGGTATAGACAGGCTTAGCCTAACAGTTGAACAGTTAGCATTTAAAAAAAAAAAGCTGTTAATTTCGGTAGAAGAGTTTATGTTTTTTTATTCTGAACCTATCATAAAATATTAATTTGTTCTTTTAAAAGAGGACGACTGGTCACCCTTGGTATATTAGAATTGAAAAATATTTTATTTTTAGAAGAATACATTGATGAATTGATTTTTTTTTGTTACTTTTGTTGTCAGTTATTTCAGAAGTTGTGCAACAAATAAAATATTATTAAAGTCTTGAAAGAGGATTTTAAAGTAGGCATCAATTAATTTTGATATAATAAAACTACAAATTCTATTCAGTATATCTACATTTTAATTGTATTGGTAATTAAAAAATAATTTTTTTAGTTGGAACATTAGAATTAGGTTAGCGTTAAATGAATAATATCAATGAAAGTTTTAATAATAATTAAAATATGTAGGGTATGTATGTAATAATATTTAAATAGCAATTAGGTATTATATGTAACTAGTTCATATAAGATTTTAAAAATAGAAATTTTTGTTTTTTAAATGATTAAAAAATATTTTCAAAAAATTGGTAACATTTTTTAATTTTTCCATGAAAAGTCAAGATTAAAAGTCAAGATTTTGGCTATAATCTTTGTTTTAAAAATATCTTGCAAAAATTATATACATACATATATATATGTAGGTACTTCAAGTATGTAGGTATATATAATATAAATTATTCAAGATCTTTCTTTAAAATTTTAATTAAATAAAGATATGTATTTTGATTAATAATGAACTATATGCTAGTTTCTATTAAGCTACAAAAATGTGTTTCTTAGCTTTTTTATTATTAGATTTATGATTTCTACCTGATAATTTTTATTTAGTCTCATTTATAATTCTTATTTTTAATAAAGAGTGTAAAGGAATTTCCATAGAGTGTTTGTTATTAAAAGTAGGTACTGAATATTATCAAATTTAAAACACTCTAACCTTCTGAGCACAATGAGCGCAACCAAAATGTAGAAATTCTACTTCAAATGTTAATCATAAGGAAAACAATACAAATACACACAATGAAAGTAACAACAAACTTTCAACGCAGCGTTGACGCAAAAGTAATCAACTTTTTACTACTGCGTTACTTTGACAGCTAAGTATTTATGTTCTGTTAGATATTTATATTTATAATTACTGTTTAGTTTAAAATTAGAGAATACAGAATTATAAAAATTAAAAATTAAATTTATTTATTATAGGTCTCTTCACGAACAAATAATTAAACTTAATTCAATTAAAATCGTTTGTCTCGTGAGGATGTTTTTTGTCAAAAAAATTAATTGAGTTATATTAGTTTGGGAAACAGCTGATTTTGAAATTTCATTTGTTTATATTAGAAAATTATTTTAATATAAACAAATGAATTATATTATTATATTTTGTTTATATTAGAAAAGTGTTGATATTTGAGACTTTTTTTTATTACTAAAAATAACAAATATATATGTGTGTAAATAAGTTTGAAATTTAATTTTAATTACAAAATTATTATTTTAGAAATTACTTAAAAAAAATTTAACTTTTATTTATTAACATGAAAAATGTAAATATATGTACCTTTTGTTTATAAACAAACTTGTTGTCATCAGTTGTCAAAGTAAAATAACTCAATTAACTTTAATTGAATTATTTAAAAACTTGTCCTGAGGCTTTTTATTTTTAAAATAATTGAATTAAAACATTCCGTTCGTGTATTCCATTTGTTCGAAAAGTGTAGCAAACTTGTTATATGGCAATGTTGGAAACTTGTTATATGGCAATTTTTCTAATTTTTTGATTGGTTGAAAAAGCAAACTAGTCATATAAACGAACGGAATTGAAATGTTAAAAAAAATAAGTTTAATTTTTTGTTCGTGATATAAATAGTTAAATTAAAAGTTCATTGATTGCAAAATAAATTATGTTTATTTACTTAATTTGTTTACATTAAATGTTATTTAAACGCTTTCAACATTTTGCATTGTGCTTGAAAAGTTTGTAGCTAAGTTTTTTGACATTTTGCAACTTCGATGCCTTCGATGCTTCGTCATGGCTACCATCACTGTGTCTCAAGGCATAAAAGAGTTACATATTGTTTTCAAGATGTTTTATTTTGAAATTATATTATTGAATGCGATTTCATTTCACTTCAACAAATTAGGTTTGTTTTTTTCATGTTTGAAATTTTGTTTGAAATTTTGCCTGTATAAATAGTTGACAGGTAAATTTTATTAACAATATTTTAAAAAATATATAGGTTTAAAAATATGTTTAATTTTAAATTTTTCAAATCGCTCTAAATTATTATGTAAAGGCAATAATTTAACTTGTCATATAGTTACATATTTTCTCATTTTTTAATCAATATAATCAATACTTTTTCTATTAATCAATTCTATTCCAATCAATTTCTATTAATCAATTTTTTTTTCAAAATTTTCATCAATTTATTGTATGAGTACTTGATATTAATCTAGTTATATCAAATTTTAAAATTTAAATATTTGACAATTTAACACTATTTTAAAGACTTAAAACAAATTTTCATGAATACATTTTTTTACAATTTCATAATTCATTTAAAATTCCACCACTTGATGTCCATAATCCCATTTCGTCAAAACCAATTTCATTTTAAGAACTTTATACAAAAATACAACAAGAACAATTAAATGAAGTAGAAAATTTTTCAAAACCACAATAAAAGTTAAAACATTACAAAACCAAAAAAAAAAAAACATCTAGCAAAAACATAAAAAATTAAATTATTAGAATTTTTCATTACAAATTTTCCAGTTTTTAATTCATTTTGAATCCTGACTGACTGATGAACTTAACGTCAGCATTATAACAGTTAATTTATATTAAAAATAAAAATACAAAAAAGTAAAAACTTTTTAAAAATTTTAAATATTATTATGTACATTTTGTATTGTGCTTAAGTTTTACCTGGGTTTTTACCTGAATTTTACCTTTACCTAAAAAGAATGAAATAAGAATAAAATCAACTTTGAAATGGATATGAAAATAAATGAAGAGTAAAAAAAAAATATAATTCAGAATAGTCTTCATTTTGAGTTGAAAATCCATACCCTTAAGTCATTTCATGAATTTTTAATTATACATGGTATTCTGGCCAACTCTTTATTACAAATTTTATTCCATTTGTTTTATTTTTATTCACTTGTTCATTTTTTTTTTCATTTTAAACTTAACGTGTCAAAATAGTAATGAATGTTACAAGAAAGGTTTAGACTAACGTCAGATCAATTACAGTAATGCCCAGGAATTACAGTTTCAAGATATTGTCATAAGCAATCAATCCTATTCTAAAAATTGAGACCTATGACTAGATTATAAAAATCTAAAGTATTCAGAAAACCTAAGTACCTAATATTTTTTAAAGGTTAAGGAGCTGTAAATATTTCAGAAACGCTGTTATAATATAAAAACCTGGTTTATCTTATACCATTTTCACTTTAAGTGAAGAAATTTTAATTTTTAATGAAGTTACTTAAACTTTCATTTAAAACTAAATATTTAATAATAACAATCTTATGTTACATTAAATTTAAATTTTACTCACTTATTATATTCGAAATTTCTTTACTTAAAATCGCATTCTATTCACTTAAAGTTAAAATTTCTTCATTTAAAATAAAAATGATTTTTATAAAACAACTTCCTGTAGTTTTTTAAAATAAATTCTTATATTAAAAAAATTTAGATCCCAATTACGTAATTTTCAAATTCATTTCATACATAAGCTATATTGTAGATCTAAATTGTTCAAAAGGTCTAATGAGTTCGAGAAATGGCATAAAATATGTATCTGTAAAATCCATTAAGTTCATATCTTCCTATGAAAATGCATAGAAACAAGCGTAAGTTCGCATAGACACTCTTTTAATATCTGTAAGTTTATATAAAATGATTAAAACCAAACATTTTCAAAATAAAGGTTGCCAGACGGACGAAATTTTTTTTTTTTTTAAATGTCAAATTAATTTTTAAATTGAAATGAACTATTTTAAAATGAAATACAAAGTTAGTCATTTCTAGACATCTCATAGAATATTAAATTGAAATACAACAGAAAGAAAGTATTAAAAAAAAAAACAAATCAAACTATAAAATAAAAAAAAAAAAAAAAAATACAATGAAAAATTTTTCCGCATCATTGATGTGGCTTTTCCAGTCATCATAGTGTATTAAAAAATGAAAATAGCATTGGGTCTTACTTGAAGGATTTTCATTTCAAAAACAAAAGCAACAAAGACAATGAAATAAAATGAAAACTAATGAAATAAAAAAACAAGATTTTGAAGACAGACGCGAGAATTTTAAATAAAAAAAAAAAAAAAAGAAAAAAAATCAAACGGTACTCTTGTTTTTTTTTTTCAACTTCAAATACACTTTTTTTAAGTAACTCAAGTCCTGTATTTTAATTCAGAAATTCTGTACATTCCTAAATATATTTTTTCCTGGACGTTTGACTTCTATTAATGCAGTCTGTTAATTTTTCTTTCTTACGGTACTTTTTTTTTAACACTTTTTTTTTTGTTGCATATTTTATGTAGTTTCCAAATAAGTTTTTCCAGGTTTTTCTTTAATTTTTTCTTTTTTTTTTTTGTGTTTTATTACTCTTGAGAGAAATTTGTTTTTAATATAATATAATTCTGTATGTTTGTATATGGAGATGGAGATATATGAATATTATATGTGTAATGCAAATGCGGCAAATAAAAATGAAGGGCAGAAGAAAAAAAAGAAAAAAAAAAAAAATTAAAAAAATTAATAGAATAAAAATTTTTATTTAAATTCTGATATGGAAAAGAGTAATGCGATGATATAATCAATTAAAAAATATCTGCACGATAAATTTTTAAGGTGTACTTATAAAGGTGCTTTTGCATAGCTTTTTGCGCTAATTGAGATTTAAAATGTTTCAAGGAAGGAAGAGACAATTGGCAGATTGATTGCGTTGCGACGTCAGCTTTTCAATCGAAGAATCACGAGAATGTGGTCAAAACCCGAGATTCTTCGATTCGTTTTCAAAAATTCTTCTTGTGTACAATTTACTGGTATTACCCATTACGTAGACTTCTGTAAACTATCCAATTCGCACCAAGTTTGAACTAAAATAAATTAGCTCTAAAGTTAGTCAGTCTTCAGTCCCTGTTTTCAAGATTATTTTGGAATCATTTCTAATCTGACCAGCTTCTGAATTTTTAAACATTTTAGAAAGAAACTCTATTCCAGGCTTGTACATTAAAATAACCATTCCAAACAAATAAAATTATAGCCTATCAGTGTGTGGCAATGAAAGTGGAATTCTTGGAGTTTAGCATACGAATCACCCTTTTTTTTTGAGTTTAAATACTTTGTAAATTCTTTGTGGCTATCTCAAAAGAAAACTTGATGAGAGTTCCTTTAATTAAACTAATTTTTAATACTATAAAGTGTTGATCTATCATAACAAGATCTTTAAATTCGGTGTTAATTTATTTCCTAATAGAAGAATAATGATATTAGAGTTTTAAAAGTTTGTAATGGGAGTCGAGATTTATTTTCTATTTTTTAAAGTATTAATCTTGGTAATTGCTTTACTTGGCTAAAAATTCATATAAAAACTAAACTTTAAAGTAATCCTTCGATACATGGCATATTTCAACTTAATTGGACCCCAAATAGGACTACTAAATGAACTTTTAGAACATATTCGAATATACACTGAAGAAGATCCTTTAAATTTAGAAGTAATTAAATGGACTGTGAACGAATAGCAAGAAAGTAGAGAAGACTTAAATAACTCAAATAATTTTCCCTATATATATATATAAATATATCTATCTTAAGGAACTATTAATCATTTGGTAAATAAAAATCAATTTGTTCTACTTAAAAGGAGTAAACTACTCAACAACTTTTGGGATTTTTAAAATTAATGTAAAGGAATTTAAATATGTATCAGATAATAATTAAAATAAAATACATAGAAATTTATGGATATCCTTAAAATTAATTATCTATCTCACATAATACATAAAACCAAACCCAAATACAAAATAAACAAATATACATAAAATAATAAACTTTACAAACCATTTAATTCAATTTTCAAAATCATATCCTTCCCAACATATCCTTATAGAGTATTCTTCTATTTAATATATCCTTAATAAGTAATAATGTCATTCATATGACAATCATCAATCTTTTTACTATTTTTCTATACTATATGTATATTTAGGAAAAACCTAAATTTTGTTTGTTTTTAAAATTAATTTTCAAAATGAATTTTCTTTTAGTCCTTTATTTTTCCAAAAAAAAATTAAAAAATTTTTCTTCCTTATCTAAATGAAAATGAAATAATTTCATTTACATAATTTTCAAGAGCCCAATAAATTTTAAGTTCTATATATAAAAAGGACCTTAATACACCATAAATACATCAAACAAATAAATAAATAAACTAAAATGAGAAAAATTAAAACAGGATCACAGGATCCAAAAAAATAAAACAACACAAAAACAAATTTGTATCAGAAGAAGTAATAATTTTTAAACAAACCATATAATATTTAGATATATGACTTTATATACATGTATGTATTTAAAACTATATTTTATATAAATAAATTATTTTATGTACTTGTTACATATAATATAGAATATAAAAAAAAAAATACAACTAAAATTTATTTAAGGACATCTGCTTGTCTCTACTTAATTGGTATTAACTGCTTAATTTATAGTTAAAAAGGCAATGTGATTTGTTAAAAATAAAGAAAAATTTAAAAAATATACACTTCCATATATAAATATGTATAAATGTACATTTAGACATTTTATAAAATTACACAATATAAAAATATAAATAAGTAAATTTAATTTATTAATAATAAGAATATATGTTACAAATATTTTAGAAAATTATAAAAGTTATACTCAGTGACATACTAGAGAGAGAGAGAAAGGGGGAGTGATGGAGACTATTTCTTTAGTGATTTTTATTTGTTACTAACAGTTTGGTATTTATTGTATTGAAAAAAATTGAATAAAGGGGTAAATTAATAAAGACTTCACTGTTATAGCATTTTAAGAACTTATAAAATTTGATAGACTTACTGTTAACTGTTTGGCTATTCCTGCTTTTAAGTTATGTTTCTCTTTCTATTCCATTTTAATTTCATAAGGCTTTTATTAAATCCGCTGCATTTAATTCTATTATGAGCAGTTGGTTTTACTTCTGCTAATGTTTTTTCTTCTATTAATTTTTTTAAAGTTTTTCTTCAAGTGTTCCTGACCGTCTGTCAACTGTCTTTTTTCCTGAAGTCTTGAATCTAAAATCTATTGGATCTAATTAAGAATGAAATTTCTTCTTTGTATATGAGTACTATTCACCTGTATTCTACCTGGATTATTATGAAACACTGGTTAATATTTGATCAAATAATAGGTCAACATAATTCCAAACTAACAGTTATTCCCATAAACATTTAAGAGAAACAGATGTATGTCCTCGAACAGATATGGCGTCAATTAAATTTTAAAAAATCTGCTATTATATTTAAAAGTACGGTCGTGATAGTAGAAACTAGTTAAATTTCAAGATTTAAATTATTTAGAGCAAAAGTTGCAACGGTGAAAAGCAGAAGATAGATAATATCTTCAATTTGTCGTCGACATAAACGATATACGCCACTTTTCGTTTTAACCAGCAGAATAGAAATTCGGAAGTATTACAACAGTTCTATACTGCAGCGACTGGTGATCTACCGTGCTTTATTCTTTCCACCTACGACGAATTTTAAATAATTTACAATTTAAACTTTTTCCATTTGAAGGATGGCTCCATAGGAAAACAAAGATCCAAAACAATTTCCTGTAACAAAATATACAAGCAAATCAATGAGAGTGTTCATGTAATTCTTTTAAATATTCTTATTATAATAATTTAGAGCAAATACTTCGGAAAAAATTTGTCGTTTCTATTTTTTTAATTTCTTAACTTTTATTTCCAATTTTTTGCCATTTTCGTTGTTTGTTATAACTAAAAATTTTATAGGTTCTTCTACTGTATATCTTATTTATAGTTTTCACTCTTATATTTTTCACTCTGTGTGTTTCTTAGTATCACTGTCTATCGTTGTCCTTTTTTTGCAAGTCTTCTTAAAAAATTTTTTTCTGTACAATTTTTGAAATCTCATAAATTTGTTTAAGTTTTTTTTTGCACCAAAACTATTGGTAACTATGTATAAACTATAAAAAAGATATGGGTGATTGTATTTCATATACATACAAGAGTGAAGGGTACAGTATATTATAGTACTGTACAGTACACAGATTTTTCCTTGGAATAAAATTTTTTACATATAAATATATATAAATATTTCGAAGGCGAAATCCATAAATTTTAAAAGTATTTAGTGTTGGTTTGGTTTGGTAAATGGTTTACTTGTATCTAAATTACAAGTTCTAATAATGTTCTTTATTTAAATTTATTTGAATTTATTTCACTCCTGCTATTTTGTATAGTATATAGTTAAATCTATTTTAGGTGTAGGTACATTTATATCTGTATCTAATTATGTACAAGTCAGTGGGTGGTTCATATATTAAGACAAAAGTATCTACAAGATGGATATGATATTTAAAAATTCAATTGGAAAATAAAAATAATATAAGAATTAATTTTTCTAAATTAAAATGGAAACAAATTGTAATAATATGGGAAATGGAAGGGGGCTAAGACTTATTTGAGTGCCAAGAAACTGGATACAAAGAAAGACAGTAAACTCAAATTGAAGAAAATTATATTTCGTCCTTTTTTCTTTGGACTGGAATGGAAAATCAGTTTAATTAACCAGTTTCTTCTAAATTGTAAAAAGAATTGTAAAATAAATTATATGAATGTCTTTAATTATTTTAAGTACACATGAATACTTAAAATAATGTTACTCGTGTGATATACGAATTTAAATTATTACCATATACTAAATATTAAATCTTAATTATAAATGGTATTATATTAATAATTAGGGTTATACAAATACAATTATTTTCTTTCAATTTAACAGATAGAATATAAATAAATATGGATACAAACATATTTTTGGAATAATTAGAAAGTGTCTTGCTGTAGATAAATTACTAACACAAGTTGAATTAATACAATTAACTAATCTGTGGGACTTGATTAGTCCATGTATATTCCTCAATAAAATTAATAATAAGCTAGTTGGGAGTTGGTTCTGATAGAAACTATCAATGTTTTCTCAGTCTAATAATTTGAAGGGATTTATAGCTAATTCTGTTTAGGTGACATGGGAATTAATGAGTTCTGCGGACTATTTAATTAGCTTAATCTTCTCACTAATGAATATTGCTTCCCATAGTATATAGCTCGTAAATATTACCCACATTTTTGAAGACTCAATGTAAAGAATATCGCAGAGGTGATGATTTGTTATTCTGTACTACTTTACCATTTTCTATTTTATATTGAAAAATGTTCAGTTATTTGTATCATCTCTTATCTGAAGAGTTTATTTTGAAAACCAGAGGTCAGCTTGACATAGTGTTAGAAAAAGCATTTGGAGAATCCATAGTAGAATTAGATTTTTTAATTAAATTATAGTTTCCCTAAAACGAAGCTTTAAGGGAATATAGTTTCAAATGGGCTTCAATCAAATTCTCTTCAATCAGCCCATTGGGTAATAATAGACTAATAAATATACAATTATTTCCTGAAAGTTAATGAAAACTTATACGAGTATGCTAACTTAGTACAGATCCCAGTTCTATATCTCAGATTTATAACAATTATATTTTTAAACTTAAATGTTGTTTTCTAATGATGTAGTAGGAAATTGGTTTTACACTTTTAAACTGCTGAGTAGGGAATTAGTTTAAAAGTAACTAAAACCCAAAACCATATTGAGTTTTATTCACCAAATTTTGAGAATTGTAAAGTAAAAAACTATGGCCTTAAATAATTTTCTATTATTTGCAATTATTTCCGAGATATTTTAATCTACTTTTATTTTCCGAACGATCTATAATCGATTTAAAAAGTCTCTAAATTAAAAAATACAAAACCATTTCCCACAATTTTTAATAATTTTATTTTTACAAGCAAATACGAATGAATACATTTTCAATTTTATTATACCCTACACCTATAGAATAGGTAAAGGGGTATATTAACTTTGGTATGGTGTTTGTAACCACCTAAAGGAAGCGAGCTAGATATGGAAAAGTATATATATTTGTGATCAGCGTGACCGCCTTAGTCGATATAGCCATGTCCGTCCGTCCGTCCGTCCGTAGGCACGATAACTCAAAAAATAATGGAGCTATCTTGATGAAATTTTAACTGTAGGTTACTAGGACTGAAAGTACGGCGGGGATTGCATATGGGCGAAATCGGCCCGTGGGTTCGGATTCTGGACCTTTTAATCAGTTTCAGGGCTAACGAACAAATATAAAAAATCACGATAACTCAACCATTGGAGTTGGGGGTCGGGGACCAGCTACACATTTCCGAAGACCTTTAAGCATATCTTTAAAATTAATAAAGATAACAACTTAAAGCAATGTAGAAGCTTCCAATTTGCCACAAGGGTGTTCTTTACTATCTCTTGCGTGTTCCTCTAATTTGGGATCAGTTGGAGTGGTGGTTCTGTACCCCTTTTAGACCTTCCAAGTTTTAAAGACTTTTAATCGAAATTACTAAAAATAGTTACTTAAAATTAAGATAGGCAGTTCAAATTGTGTACAAGGGTTAACTAGTACTATAGTTCAGCGCGGACTATATAAGGGCGAAATCAGCCCAACGGTTCGGATTCCGGACCTTTTAGTCGGTGTCAGGGCTAACGAGCATATATAAAAAATCACTATAACTCAACAACTAATGAGGCTATCTTCATGAAATTTGTGCTGTAGGGTATTGGTAATGAAACTACTGCGGTGATTACGTACGGTGAGGATTGGACAATGGGTTCGGAACTTAGAACTTTTTGATCGAATTTAGGCCAAACGAGCATAATTCCGAAACCAATAAAAATAGAACCTCCAAATTTGGTATCAGGGCGCCCCTTCCTATTTCTAAAGTGTCTTGGGAATTCGGGCCCCGTCAGAGTAGTGGGTCGGGAACCAGCCACACATTTCCGAAGACCTTAAAGCATATCTTTAAAATTAATAAAGATAGTAACTTGAAACAAATGTAGAAGCTTCAATTTTGGTTCAGAACCTCTCTTAGACCCCCCCAATGTGTAAAAGCTTATCATCGAAATTATTAAAACAATTAACATAAAATTAAGCTAGAACGTTCCAATTGTGTACAAGGGTTAACTAGTATTGAAAGTATGACGGGACTGCATATGGGCGAAATCGTACCATGGTTTCGGGTTCTGGAACCCTTGAAAAGTTCAAGGACTAGCAAACATATATCTTAAAAACACCATAACTCAAAAAATAATGCCGGTATTTTGATGAAATTTAACATTAAGTTACTAGGAAAGAAAGTACCATGGGAATTGGTTCTGGTCGAGTTTAATTTCGAAGCCAAAGAATATATTTCCTATTTCCTATGTGTTCCCGAAATTTAGACTTAATTGTAGTGGTTCAGTTATGTTCAAAGGTACTTGCTGCATTTATGTAAAATTTATTTTTATATTTAAATGAATTATATGAAAAGGTGTAAATTTGTAATTGTATTTTAGAAATACATTTATTGCATATTTTGCGTTTATAAGCTTTTCTATTAGGCATATAAACTAACCATTTAAAATAATTGCAATTTTTAAAAATTTGGATTATTAAATATATTATGCTTTGATTATCTTTTTATCACAAAATTTAATAATTAGAATTTTTTCATTTTGTAATTGAATTGGAATAAATATATTTTCATTTATTTCAAGTTAGTTTGTTTTTTAATATTTTTAAATAGATAAATTAGTAAGAATTTGTAATATTTTTTAATAGATAGTGTAATTAGAAAATGTTTTTAGTATTATAAAGTTAATTTGGTTCTCTATGTCTTACGATCAAATTAATAGCAGCTTTTATGGTGTTAAAATGACTTATGAATATGTCCTTAAATTTGAACCAAATAGGTGTAGGGTATTTCTAAGTCGGTTGCACCGACTGACTGTTTCTTTACTTGTTAGTTTTATTGTAATTTATTCAAAGTTTTATAATAAAAATTTTCAAAAATGTTAAAATCGCATCTATGGTGACCAGCTTTTTTGCAAACCAACAGGACATAAATTCAACGCTTGACTCTTCAATATGCTGTGTGAGTCCTAAAAATCAATCAAAATTTTAAAGGCGTCCAACCTCGTGAAGAAGAACTAAAAAAATATCTCAAAAAAGTTGGAAAAACCTGAATACAAATTAAGGCACTATCACAAAATAGAGTTGGAAACAGAAGATATATAACGAGGAACAGCACTAAAAGAGGGAAGTCCTTTAAATTACAAGACATATGGTTAGTGCAATCATAGCCAAATTTTATCTAAGAAAAAAATATCCTTTAAAAGTAAAGTTTGGAATTTTTCCCAATAAAATATTAACAAAATAATCCTTTTACTTTCTTCAGGAAAGGATATTTATACAGTAATTTTTTTTTGTTTTCTTATTTTCAATTGATACGCACACATGTCCTGTTTTTTTATTTTTTATGCATTTGAATCCTTAAAAAGCAAAAAAAAAAACTCATAATAAACGTTTCACATAAATTTTTTATTGAATTAAGATACATAAATATGTTCGGGAACATATGTTCAGCAACATTTATGAATAAATTTTGTTTATATTGCTTTTGTTGTTGTTCTTATTTGCGTTCAAAAAAACAACATACAATTGAAACAAGTGAATAAAATTCACGTTTTAAATTATTATTCCCATTTCTCTTTAAAAAACAAGAGTCCTTGTTTTTAAAAAGATTTTTAATACCGTTACGGGTACATACACATATACATATTATAATATGTTACATACTTTTATATATTTTCGAAGTTTTATTTATTGAATTCTAATTTTATATTTGGAAAATTTTCGTTTTATTAAGAGAATATTTAGTGTGGAAAGAAAGGGTTCCATTGTACTAAATAAATATTTAAAGATGTAATTTTTGAATTGAGGCTTGAGGTTAATGAAAAAAAATTAAAATAAATACTGTAAATATCCCTTGTTACATACTTGGTTTAGTATATTGAGTAACGGGTTTAGAATATTGTGGTTAACGAAGAAAATTATTTTTCTAATGAGAATGTGCTAAGTTGAATCTGAAGTTATTGTACTAAGACATTTTTGTAGATGAGGTTTTGGATGACACCCTGTATTTAAGAAGTCATGCGAATGCTCTGTACTAGTTTACTCGCAATATTCGTACGGTGAAGGAGAATTAGAATGTTTAGTCAAATCTGTATGGTTTGTCCAGTAAGGTCTTTTTTTTACGAAATTTTAGATACGACTCTGGGATTTAGATGCGATTCGAGTACTGTTTACTTGCTAACTTACTAGGTTCCTATGGTGATGAGTTAATGTAGTTGCGCATTTTACCAGATGAGGTGTTAGATGAGATGTTCGATGCAGATATTATGCAATATTTTACACACTAGATTTATATGGTGAAAAAGAATGAGTTGTGCGACCACCGTGCACTTATTTTTAATGTCCGTTAGTTTCGTAATGTAAAGAAAGTGATTTAATTGAGGGATAAAGAACAGAAAATCAGTCAACATTTTGATAACCAAGACCCACTAAAAAGGAATAAAATACTAAAGATTCTTCTATGAGAGGTTGGCTATTTAGTCTCTAATACTATATCCAATCTTTAAACAACTAATAGAAGTTATTTTTTTTTTGTTTTGGCAAATATCATATTGATGTTGCGATACAGTTTTACTTCCAGAGTTTAAAAAACCAAAGTTTCCTGTAATAAAAGTGTACCAATTTTAATTCCAAAGCTGTATAAACAGAGATGTCTAATTGGTCTAGCGAGAATCATAACTTTTGTTGCTCCACCCACCGCTTCTACTTCATCTCTTCCGCTGCCGATAGTATCAAAGGGTTTTACAGTTTCAAAAAAAACTAAATTTTACATCAATTTTTCGCATTCTATAATAAATTCAATTCATTACAATTACAGGATACTCCGAGAACTTCAATCTCCAAATTGGTCACACATTGATTAGGTGAACTTTAACTGTTTTTAATCCTTATATCCATAATAATTATACGAGTATTATGAAATTTATTATAAAATATAATTGATATTTGCTATTTCTTAACCTCCCTGTACTTAATAAAAAATTTTATAAAATTTTGATTTTGTTAAATGGTTTTTTTACGGTTTGCCGAATATTTATATTGGTAAAATAATTTGTATGTATCATATGTGTTTACCCCAATTAAGTTCTCATGTTTTTTTTTGTGGAAGATGTACAGAACTGGGGAGTTGGGACATAATGAAAATAAAACAAATCGTTTTGTATAAATATTTAGAAAATATAAATTGATTTCAATTTTAATTTTTTTAGGTGTTAATTAAATATTTTTCAACATTTTTAACTTTTCTTTCAATTATTAAGTGGTATATTGTAAAGGGATCGTCTTCTAAGGATAATGTGAGAAGGATCTTATTTAAAAGGAGGATAATATGAAAAGGACCTGTAAGAAGTTTCATTTTTTAAATTTTAATTATTTCAAGACAATAAAATAATATCCTTGCATATATTAGTGGTAATGCGTATTTTAAAAAGGATAAAAATTAATTTGTTTAAGGATATTAAAGGATTTTTTTAAAATATGTGTAGGAATTTAATTTAAAAGATAATGGGACCGATTCCATTCAGTTTTCTTTATTTTAGAAACTTTATTGCAAATGATGTAAAAAACGCAGGACAAAAGTTTTAATATTTGCCAAGTTTTATATTAAAACAGTTAAAATTAGAATTTCATACCGAACATTTGTGTAATTTTCAATATTCAAAAATGGTATGAGTAAATTTATTTTAATAAAGTCATAATTCGTTTTATTATCCTATATTAGACACTTAATTTTTTTTTGGGTTTTTTATTTTTTTTTTTGATTAAATTTAGTACAAAACTTTTACTTACCAAAATATGGTTGATTTTTTGTGAGGGGAGGTTGAAAGATTGCTTTGTATTTGAGGGTGTGTTGAGGAACATTTGGGTAAATTTGTTTTTTTCCACAATTTTCCTTTAAATTATCACAAATCAAATTTAATAAAAGTGGAAAATGCCCTCGGTTTGTTGCTTCTGTTGCGCTTATTTGTTGTTATTAAGTGTCTCACATATATTTACAAGCAATTTCATATTTTACCACTCTAATTTTTAAAAGATTTTCTCTTTTTTTAATGTATTCTTCATTTTTTTTTTAATATTTTTAATTTTAATAAATTTTCAAAAATGTGTTTAAAAAGTTTTCAGGGTAAATAAAATTTTTTAATTTTTTTTTCTGTGTTTTATTTGATGTTTATTTATTTTATATTAGTCTTTCAGGATCTACCCTCCGGATTCTAGAGTATAAGACAGGTCAATTTATATAAAATATTTAATTTGAAAGAATATGGCGGTCACCATAGTGTATTATAGATTTGAGGGTGGGTTTGAATGGTTTATTGATGTTTGTAGAAATAAGTATTCTTATATAGAGTCTTCTTTAAGGTCTAGCGTCAAGGTTTGAACATATTATTTTGTGTAATATGTTTTTTATTCTTTAGTTTATTGGATCATTAAAATTTTATGAATATTCTGACAATTTTAATAAACTTGGGGTTTTGATTTAAGTTCTTGGGTTTAAGTGTTTAACTGTTACTAAAATGACAAGGTAGGGGTTTATTTGGTCATTGGGGAGGACAATTATCTTGGAGGAGGAAATGATCTTAGTATATTAGTACTGTGGATACATCTTCTACACGAATCTAACATGGTTTTATCACATTTTGAATATATTCCAAAAATCAATTTATATGTGAGTTTATAAGGTTAAATGAAAAATAAATTGGTTTATATGTGAGCTGTAAAAGTAAATGCAAATTATTTGTTAGAATTTTGTTATTTTTTAATATATTACATCTATGTCTAATATTTTTTTTCACGTTATTTCATTTGAAGCCTTATCAACTTGATATCTCTATTAATTTTTATTCAAAGCCTTTTCTAACATTTCATTCCAGAATATTTCGCGTCTATTCAATTCATCCAGCGTTCTTCTTCATATTGTTCTGGGTCTACCTATTGACCTGGATCCGCCTAGAGGATTCCAGTTTGACGGTACTTTGTATGCATTCCTCATTTTGCCTTGTTTTATGACCAATCCACCTCCATTTCGCTATAATGATTTGCTTCGCTATTAGATCTTCGTTTGTTAGTGCCCACAAGTCTCCATTATTATTCTGTACGTCCAGAATATTTGGCATATTATATTTCGAGATGTTTATTTATGAAGAGTTGTAATTTATTCTTAATGGAATTAGTGAGCAATTATGATTCGCAGCCATATGTTGATGTAGATTTTGAATATTAAAGAATATTATTAGTTTGGTTCGTCTTTATATTTGCGAACTGTTCTATATAGGACGAGCTTTATTAGAGGCTGTTCTAGTTATATCGATTACATTTTGTTTATCTTTGTCGGTGCCATCTGTATGCGAAAAGAGATTCCCTAGATAACAGCAACTATTTGTACATTCAATGGGTCGATCGTCCAATTTGTTACAACCCATTTGCAAGGTGTATGCTATGTTAATCTGTAGGCAAATTTCTCTATAGAAGGTTTAGTTTATATTGCGCATCTTCTTGGTTACTGGACAGAAGACATGAGTCGATTTCGAATATTTGTCCTATGACCAATACAAGCAACAGAATCTGCTTTATATAACTTTTATAATTGGTATAGAAATATTAATTACTGTTTTGCCATTCATTTAAACTCAATGACGAATAGAAGCTGGTGCTCGAACCTGGAATCTGGAATCACAAGCTCTGTTAGATTACCACTGAGCATTTAACCAACTATGCAGTGTTTTCTCAAATATTTGTTGAACGTCTGAAATAAAACACTACGTATAATTTTCACAAAAAATGTAATCATCACAATACCTGCTTTTGTCAAAACCCTTTCTTCTTATAATAAATACAATTTTTCCAGTAAATTGAGTTTTCTTTTAATAATTTGTTAGATACTAAAAACTTTTCTTTTTATAAGATAAACTTTTTCTTACTTAAATTAAATCAAAAAAAAAAAATTTTATATTTTCCAAATAATTAAAATTTAAAAATTTAAATGCATATATGTATATATATATTCTTTTACTTACCAATACTTACCAATATTTGACCTTAACTTGCTTGAATTGTCATAAGTGTCCAGCATCAAGAAATAATTTAAGAAAAAAATTTTTAATTCAATTGCCCAGTTTTTTAAAACTAAAAAAAAAACTGAAAATTTTTAATTTAATAAATGTCCTTTTTATTTTTGAATAACATGAAAGGACATTCGCAATATACACACATACACACTAAATTATAATTGATATAAAGAATTTTAAATAAACTTTAGGATTCGATAAGACACATAGAATCTAGGTATTCTACAAATTATTCAGATCACGTTGTTGAAAAACAATTTTCTGCAACAACTACAACAACAACAACAAAAACACCAACAACAAAGACAACAGCAACAAAAAGATGAAAAAAAAAACTATTAAATATATAAAATCATGCTGGTGCTACTAAGAAAACTAATTTAGTTTTTCTAAGTTTTTTTTTGATGAAATCCTCCACCTTTCAAATGTATAGAAAGTCCTTAATATTTAAAATGAGTCCTTTTTTTTTAGAACAAGCTTTGTTAATTTATTTAAATCTGTGTCATCATATTTTTTATAAAAATAAAAACAAAACAAAAAATTTCAAAAGTTATTTTAAACCACAGCACGCCATCCTTATAATAAAGTTTATTTTTTTTTTTGTTGTTGTGTGAGAAATCCTTAAGGATAACCCCTTATAAACATATGTGTAACGATTTGTGTCTACATTTATGTGTATCCTTAAGAGATACACTCTTGGTTTTCATTTTCTTGTTTTTTTCTGACTATCTACCTTTTCGAGATGTATAAGTGATGTAAAGTGTCAGGAGGTGGTTGTAAAAAGTGTTAAAAATCATATAATTTTTAATAATATTATATTTAATATTTATAGTATATGCGTGTTCTATTTTTGATATAATATTATAAATGTGTGTTGACAGTTAAGGACATATGATTGTGAATAGTTCTGTATATTATTTTTATTATATTGTATTAGCATAGTAAAAATTTAATTAGAATAATATCAATTGACCTGTTGACACAGTGATAATTTTGCCAATCGATCTTTTATCCGAGTGACCCTTTAAAATAAATAAATTTGCAATTTACATAATATAACTCACAGATATATAAAACCTTTGTGCTATTTTATGAGCCGTAGTACTAAGTCCAGTATCTTTTGTCCTATTTTATTAAGTGTAGTTAAATCACGTATCAACTGTACATATAATTGATTAAGATCAATCCTAATAATAGGAATATTATATGCCTAGAACATTTCCTTTTGATTTGACTAACAGTATTAACATTATTAATAGCTAGTTTTATAAAACTTTACTGAAAAAAAATCAGGAGGTAATCCTGTGACTATAATATTAGGCAGCATTTGTAGCCGATATTACTATTAAAAATTATTTCCCAGAGATTGGAATCTGTAAAGTAGGAATTATTTAAAAGAGTTCCCACGACTTCTAAAGTTGGTTGAATTAAAAAACAGGAATTACCGTTATTTTACTTATTAATTTAAATTTTTATTCCACAACTGTTACCCATTAGTGATTTTTTTTATGATAATAATTTTTAAGTCCTTTGTGATAAAAAAAAAAAAAAAATAAAAACAAAAAAAAATTAAAATATATTTCATAACTATTTTCAGTATATCCTCGTCAATTATAATTATATGACAAAGGACGAAAGACGAATTTAGAATGTTGATGTTTTTTTTTGTTTTTCTTATTCTATCTTGTGTAGTTGATATTAATGGTAATAATATTATTAATAATGATGATAGTATATGTTATATAGTTGTTTAATAAATGTTAGTTATAATGGTTTTAAAAGATGATGAGTTAAAACAAAATTTAAAGTTTAAAGAAATCTGAAAAATCAAAAAAAAAATTTTTATAAATATATGCATTAATTATTTAATAAATATAACCATCTATAGAAATATTATTTAATATAATTATTTATTAGTATTTAAGAGACGTGGCAAAATTATTTTTTGATTAAATTTTTTTTTTTGAAAGGAAAAATGTTCCGCAAGATTAAAATGGCTCTCAACAACACTTGGAATATGATAGTGAAAAAAACCCTTAACTTCATTTTCATTTTTAAAATAACTATTACAAAATTTGCAACAACATTTTTCAAATCATTTTTCAAACCGTTTTTAAATAAATTGATTTAAAAATAAACTAATATGATTTGAAGTCCGCAATCAATTTAATTTAAAAAAAGACTAGTTGAAGAGTAAAACAAACTGAAGAAAATGGATAAATCAGTCACCAAAGTTGGAAGTTGACTACTCAGTTATTTTCCTTTTCAATTTGTGACTAGTGCGGAAATCGAATTCACACTCTTTCAAAAAGACATTTGCTGCATCACCAGCGTCTCCTGATACATTATCATTTGACTGAATGCCATTTGTACAAATATAAATATTCTAAAAAGGAATATCCTGATTGTTAAAATAAACCTAAAAAACTTTGTCCCTTACAATTTCGGAAATATACATGTAGAAAAAGTTCTAATAATTTTAATAGGGAAAAATTAAATACACTCAAATGAAAAACATCGGGTAACTTGCCAAAAATAAAATTAAATGTGACACACAATACAGACCAGGCAATTGAAGTACTGGCAACTGACTCGTTCTTCCTATATTAAAGTATTTACTGTAAAATTATCAAATTAATCTGACCACGTCTTTTATCACACTTAGAAAAAAACTTACTGCTTTTAATATGTTTAAAAAAAAAAACATCACCTCTTATTAACCGAAATATGTCAGAGAGAAAATTATGTCCCTTGACATTTTAAAAAATTATAACTACACTAATATATTCTTATTATACATAGACAATTACTGACATGACACACAATCAGAATTTTCAAAAGATAATATAAATTTTTTACAGGTAAATAAACTTTGTTTTAAAAATAGTTTGTGGTAAATTGTGTCATTAATTTATTTTAAATTTAATATAATAATATTAAAAATTATAATAATGAAATTATGGATAATGATTAAAGATGATTCTTATGATGTTATATGAATGATGAATGATAATAGTTGAATATTATGTTTGATAATGTTAATACAAGGACTTCAAAAATATTTTTTATATGAAAAATGGAAGAAAGACATTGACATATTATATTATACATAAGCAATTAATATTTATAGATTATACGTAGGTACAGTTATGGTCATGCATTTATAAAATAATGAATTTCTAGATAGAGGGAATTTCATTTGGGAAAAAACTATAAAATTTAGTAAGCTTTAATTCCCTTATGAGGTATTTTATAAATTAACAAATTTAAGATTATTTAAAAAAAGTTGCGTCGTAAGACGTCAGTTTTATTTTCAATTTTTTTTAACATTTTTGCGTCATAAGACGTCAGTTTTAAATAAAATCTTTTTTAACAAATTTTGCGTCATAAGACGTCAGTTTTAAATAAAATCTTTTTTAACAAATTTTGCGTCATAATACGTCAGTTTTGTATTATAAAAACTAATTTAATATTTTTGCGCCATAAGACGTCAGTTATATTTCAAATTTTTTTTAACATTTTGGCGTCATAAGACGTCTGTATTGTATAAAAGTTTATTTGTGCCATAAGATGCCAATTAATTTAGTGGTCTATAAACAACTCTTTATATTTAAAATGATTTAATACACAAAAAATTTAAGATGAGAAAGAAAGAGAAGAATATACAACAAAAAGAAAGTAACAAGTTTCTCTAACTGGTTTTTTATAACTGTGGAAAAGAACTTTCTTTACAATTTTTTGACATATATGTACTTTTATTTCCTTCGTAAAATGAAAATTTGTGAATTGAAAATTTTAAATAAATTTTAATAATTGTTGCGTCATAAGACGTCATTTGTATGTTACATCATTTTTAACATTTTTTTGTCATTGACTCACAGAAAAAAAAATTGGGATTTAAGAAAACAGATAAATCATATTATTCTCAAAGTTTTTGAAGACCTTCAGCTTTTAAGGGAATCTTCCAATTGACGTCCTGTATTTAAAACTTGATTTAAAAACTTGTTTCTTATAAAATGACCGACACTATGATATATATAAATAGAAAAATTAAAATATATATGTATTTATCTTTATATAAATAGATTTATATATATATAGTAAAGTATTAAAAAAAAAATATTAAATCAATTTAAATTTTGCTTGATGAGAGTTGATATGTGTTTAACAAGGTAAGTAAACACATCACTATTCATTTAAGACTAATCAAAATTTTATTTTAAAGTTTTTTGACTTGCTTACAAACAGATTTACTGAATGATTAAAATAAAAGTAAATATTAATATAGGTGTTTATATATATATTGTATACATCTTAAAAAGGATAAGAATAGTTATTAAAAAATTAATGTGGGTGCACGAACATCTTTTTATTCTATAGAATAATTAATTAACCTATACACAACATCATCTTATGAAAAACTTTGCTTTTATTATATTAGTTTTAAAGAAGCGTGTTTCTTTTAATGAAGTTTATTTAAGTTTGTTGTTACATTTTAAATTTTTAAAATGCATATTAAGAAAATATTGAAATCGTATTAGAAATTTTTTTGTCATAAAATTCAATCAAGAAAAAGTACTTCAAATTAGAGATTTGAATATAATTACTATCTCACAAATCTATCCATGTCGTCACCTAAATAATTAATAAAAAAAGTTTGATTGAAATTTTGTCTTCAAGTCCTTTGAAATGGAGATTTAAAAAGTTTTCAACGTCCAAGTAGGTAACCTGAATCTATGGTGTTTCATCATCATTTTTAGAGCTCGCCTAAGCACTTTTAACGAATACCTGCATGCTGGTATATTTGATTTTCATAATCGGGCTTATAAAAGTTCCGACTGAACAGAAAACTTGGAACAATAATTTCCAAGAAAAAATTGAACAGCTCATCCAGGGATTTTCAGTAGTACTCTAATTATGGGCCCATATACTTGGGCTTTAAAAACCTTTCAGTAAGTAAAATCTTGTAGTTCTCGAACTATGTTTGGAATTTCAAGTAGTAAAGTATGTCTTCTCAATGACACCTACTTTTATGGTATATTGAACATTTAAACAAAGGAATCCTAAAAGATTTTTGAAGACTTGAAAATGACTTCCCTACAGAGAAAGCTCCATTAGTGACTATCTAACAAATTTTTGAAACCTCCGATATCTTGAATACCTACTGTACCTATAGAACGGTTCAAACTTAAAAAACGATAGTTTGCTTCGAATTTTTGAGAAAAGCTTAGATACATTTACCATGTAATAATCTAAGGGATCCCGGGTTAAGGGTAAAATTATATTAGGAAACTTACTTTAAATAATTTCCAAAATTCAAAATTTCACCTTAGATCACCTTTTTCACTTTGAACCTTTGAATTAAAATTTAAAAAAAAAACTTTTCAATTTTTATTTTGTTTTTCAATATTTAGATAAATTCTTAAGTACTTAAGATACACGTCTAAATAAAAAATTTTATTTTTTATCCTGATGAACCTCATAACATTTCTATATATACTTTTAGAATATACATATATATATTAATATATACCTTAGTATTAAAGTTAAAACTATGTATTCTATTACTTCAAAAAAAAAAAAAAAATACTTGTTAAAAAGAGAGAAAAGAGATTAAAAAGTTTTGACCCTTTCATCTTTTCACTTGTCCGCAAAATTGTAACTCAAGTAAAAATATAGAAAAACTTAACGTAACTTTAACTTAAAACTTTTTTTTTTTTTTAATATTTGATGCAGATAAAATTTAATCCTGGGCTTTTGGAATTCAGTTCATATACAGTTCATACATACATGCATTTTTGTATAATATGTATATAATATGTTATATAGAAGTTGGTATACTTGTAGATACCAATTTTAAAGGCTTAATTTTTGAATTTTATGAGAATTTGACTCATACCAATTTTTTTTGGAAAAAATTTCTTGACAATTTTTCTCCGAAATAAAACAGAAACTTTCGAATGACATTAGAAAGTTTTAGTGGTAAATTGAAATCAGAAGTTTTTTTATGAGTCGAGGCAATGGAAATATGTGCAGAAATGATGAAAATTTTTTATTATATCATAATTTTAGTTTTATTTTGGAAAATTTTACAAATTTAATATTTTATTAAGGTGCATATCAAGGTGTTAAAAATTTGATAGAGAAATTATAAGTTGCATGAGAAAATTTTTAACTTTTATTTGAAGTTTTCATAAAGTTTTAACTTCTATAGAAGTTGATGATTTTTAAAAATATTTATATTTTTTATTGATTTTCTTTTTAAAAAACAATTCCTGCTTTATACATTTTAGATTGTAGTTGGTAAAATAACTAGGTGAATTAAATGTATTTGGAATTTTCCGCTATTACTTTAAATTTGATAAATTCAGATAATAGGGCAATGAGAAGATGCTGCATTACATTGCGCAGTACCTTATGGCTTCCAAAGCAGGACTTCATCAAAGCAGGATTCCGGCGGTTGTTTTGGAACTTTGCCTATGTGAGGTTGGATTGTTTCATTTTAAATATCTTGTTAAGTCTCAGTTTTTTAATATAGCGGTGAATTTTTAGTTTTTAGAAGCACCATTCAAGCCGTTCGTTCGGAAGAAATCACTCATTCGAGGAAAGGATGAGCAATAGTCATTTCTGAGTATCGATGACAGATACCATCTGATGCCATCAGCTATCACCGCCATAAATTATAATTGTGGTATAATTTGAAGATAGTTTGATTTGCATTTCCAAGATATTTGAGTACTTTCTTTTTCTGGCTACAGTTCTGGCTACAGTCTGGCTAGTTTCCTTATAATTTTGAATAATTATCAGTCTAAGAAAAAATCCATGTTTAAATGTTTTGAACATACGTAGCTATTAAAAACTAAAACCCTAGTCTCTTTACTAATCTTGACTCTATTGATTTCGAAGGTTGAAGGACGGTTTTCGAAAAGAACTCGAGCTTGAGCTTGGAAGGCCTTTGATAGTTATTTACTTAGTTAAAAGTAATCCAAAGAGCATTTTGAATGCTTTTATATATAAAGTAAAGCTATTTCCAATCCAGTCTTGAACAAAACTACTATTTCCCTTATTTTCCACCTTTTAGTAGCATATGGTATCAACTTGCCTCCTCATGGGACGTCTTTTCTTCCATTTAGTTAGAGGGTTATAATTTTATTGGGTTTTCGAAACGTCTTCGAATTGTCGTCGCGAATGAGTTTCTACGTTCGTCCAAGAATTATTCGACTAAAATTCAATTAAAAATTTCATAAAAATATCTGATATGAATCAAATTTATCCTATTCGATCATCCCTCTCCGTCGTCATCCATATCATTTTGCTCTTTCCATCCATCGAAATTTCATTTAACGCAAAACCAAACCAGAAGTTTTGAACACCAATCCTTTAAACCCTGAAATTCAAAACAACAAAAAAAAAACTCTGAGGCAAAAATAAAAATTATGATGGTAATTGTTTAATGGACGATGTGGTTAACATAACTTTTCTTTTATTTCTTATTATTGATTTATTATTGTTTTTGTCTAAACTTTTAAAACAAAGACACAGAAAAAAAAACAAAAAAGGATATTTATTCTTTCCTGTAAAAGGACATTTTATATTTAATTTATATCTGTATGCACATAATTTTGTCATTTAATTTTTATTAAAAAATAATATAAAAGTAAAAAACCATGAACAGACTTACATTTTTACTATAGGTATATAAGAAAACAAAGTTTAAGAGTTTTGTTTTGATTCATGGGGGCTTTTATGCGAATCAAATCAACAGGAAAATTTATATCCTTACAATACTTGTAAAAATAGATGAAAGAAAAAAAAGGAAGAAACTATAAAAATGTCAGAATTCTTCTTATTGTCTCAAGATATTTTGTTTTTTTTTTATTCTTAGTTTAAAGAAAGGGTTATTTGGTCTCTTTGTATTCGTGGTAATTTTCTTTCATTGTATTGTTCTTTTTTTGTTTTATTTGATATCCTTTTGTATTTCTATTAATTCAATCTTTTTTAAAAGGATTCCTATTGTTTTGTGATAAATTTTTAATTTTTAAAAAATTTTTTTAATTTGAATGCATTAAAGATGATTGATTTCAAAACTTTGGTTTCTGTAATCTCAATGGATAGGAATCTATAGGAAAATATTAAAATAATTTTCTTTACGGATTTTTTGAAAAAGGTTTCTTGTAGACTTTATCTTAGATAGTCTATCCTTTTAAATTAAGAGTATGTTTCTATCAAATAAGAAAAGATAGAAGCAGTGATTCTTATGCCCTGGGTTTTAAATTCTTAATCAAAAATTATAAATCAAAAACTGGACTGTTTGAATGTGTTTGATAACTTATAAGTACCCACATGTTTATTTTCTTTTAAAGAAATCTTAAGATACTATAAGATATTTTTATAAAGATTTTTTTAAAAAAGTTGACCGGTGGTCATTTGCAGGCAGAGAAACTTATTACTAAAAATATTTTAGAATTTGTAGAGTAGTTTTTTATCAGATTTTATTTGAAAAATTTTAAAAGAAAACTTTCTTAAGTATTTATTTAAGAAGGTTTAATAGTTAAGAAACTAGGACATTACGTAATTATTATCATAAAATACCAGTATTGAAATAGATATAACTTTCAGTTAATATTGTTTTGACAGATATGCTTTATCTGAAAGAAAAAGACGCTTGAATAAATCTTCTTCAAAATTTTTAAATTGTCATATAAAATCTGCCTAATAGTGGAATGATTAAATCGCCGACCTTTTAAATTGAAAAGTCTTGAGTTCAAACAACGATGAATGTGTTCGAGCTTCGGGGAATATGATCCTCGTACGAGTATAAAAAATTAATTTCCGAGTATAAATTTAATTTTCGTACTCCAAAGCAGTAAATTAATTTGAATGTTAAATGCTGTAGGGTGTTATGAATAACCATTGTAGAGAGGATTTGCTTAGCTTTAGAAAAGATATAGAAACATATATTCATGTTTGGTTAGCGACACATTTTAATTCGATCTAGCGATGCTTGTTAGTCCTTCCTTAAAAAAAAATTATTCTCAAAATCATGAAATTTGTAATGGGCGATAACGGACAAAGAATGTAGATTCTAGAAGCTTCTGATTGAATCAAGGGCAAGCGAGCATACTCTCCAGACCAATAAAGATAGGGCCTTAAAGCTTGGTATATGGATTTTTTTTTCTGTTTCCTTGGTGTCCTTAGAGTTTGGAATGAATTGGTTATTATTGTTCTTTATCTTCCGCACATCTCCAAAAACTTAAAAGCATATCCACCCATTAAAAGCATATATTTATATCCGAAATTGATAAAGATAAATTAACTTGATATGTGGGAAATAAATTTCCTGTTTCCAGCTGGTATTGTGTTCTGAAGATTTGGAATGAAATTTAGTAGTGGTTTATGGGTTTCTTCCACACACTTCTCAAATTCTAAAAACCAGCAAATCTTTGATATTGTTAAAAATAGAAATTTCACATTTAGTACAAAAGCAGGGATTCAGTGTTTTTGTTCTACTTCCATTATGCCCCTAAACTTGGGGATTCTTTAGAGTGGTTGTTCGAGTACCTCCAAACATATCCCAAGATCTAACATGCATGTCTTCGAATTAACAAAGTTATAAAACTTAATTTAGAAGGTAGTTTTGCCCGGCTGGCTTAATATTCCTTGTTTGAAATGTTGGAAGTTTTTGAAATCTTAAATGAATTGAAGTGAGGGTTCGAGTATTTTCTGTTGCATTGACTTTCTGTTGTTTCATTCCTTGTTTTCAATTTAAAAATTTCTTCGTTTTTCAAAAATTTCTTTGAAGCTTTGGAAAGTTAATTAGGATTGCGTAATCTATCCTTATTCAAAGTCATAAAAAGCTTATCAAAAGTATCTTCGGAATTAATTTTAATTTGAAGACAATTCTTATGAAAACTTGCCGCTGGCAGTTTATGAATTACATTGAGACGCGGGGAAGCCATTTGGTTTTTTTTTTTTAAATTTAAATTAGATTGTAATGGGATACAGCCGTAATAAAATTTTAAAATATCTTCATAATTAAGATTAATTAAAATAACTTTTCCGAAATAAAATTTAAATTTATATAAGTATAATCCTTACATATCTGTGATTCATAAATCTTTTATATTTTATTCAAAACTGATAATATTAAAAGATGGTATAAAATTGTCTTAAGACATAAAATATTTCCTGAAGGCATAATATGTTTAGTTTTGGTTACAATTCTAAAATACTTACCATTAAAAAAAAAACCAGAAAACTTAAGTAATCAGATCGTGATAAGGTGATTCCAAGAAGTTTTTAATTTTTTTTCCATACGAATTTTATTATCCAACAATAGTAAAAACAAAAAAAAGAGGAAAACATATTCCTTTCCTTAGTTTTTTTTTTGTTTTTATAGTTTTTTTTTAGAACCCTTTCGTATTTAAAATAAAAAAATCTTTTGCAACCATACAAAACTAATAATCATCTTTTATTTTTCTTAATGACAAAAAACCATTTCAATAAATTATGCAACATATAACTATATTTATATATTACAGAGTACACTCTGTGTTTCTTTATAACATATCTAAGAAATATATGTATGACCATGAATTTTGAAGTCATTAAGATAATCACAAATATAAAAAAGTTAAAAAAAAAAAAAAATTACGATAAACCACTTTTATAGTAATAGACACACATATGCTTCAAACTACCTTCTTTACATTTTTAACCCAGAGTCCTTTAATTTCTTTTGTTAACTATCTATTAAAATATTAAATCCTTCCAAGCCACCTCATCTTCTGCGCCTCGTTATACCCGTATGACTATATAGTCCAAGGGTATAATAAATTTGCCATTACGTTTGTGACGCAGAGAAGGAGGGGGGGTAGATATAGACTCAAGTGTATGGATCGGATCAGAATCGAAAAATAAATCGATTTAGCTATGTATGTCCGTCCGTCCGTCTGTCCGTTCGTCTGTCCGTCCGTCCGCACGATAACTCAAAAACTAAAGGAGCTAGGGTCTTGAAATTTTTGCACATTCGTTTTTTTGCAATAGCCGTCATCGCTATTTAAATCCAGCCATTTTGGTCCATGGGTTCGGATAGCTGCCATACAACTTCCTTTTTTATATGAGTATTACTCTGTACCTATTACAGCTACGTGTCTGAAATTTTGGAAAAACTAGTTTAGTTTTATGGCCAAAGTTTTTGCAAAATTTGGTTGGTCTACTGCAGAGGGTTCGAGTAGCTGCCATACAACTTCTAATTTTATATGAGCATTACTCTATACCTATTGAAGCTGGGTGTCTGAAATTTTTCCAAAAATAGTTTAGTGTAATGGCCAAAGTTTGTGCAAAATCTGGTTGGTCTACTACAGAGGGTTCGAGTAGCTGCCATACAACTTCTTCTTTTATATGAGCATTACACTACACCTAATGAAGCTGAGAGTCTGAAATTTTGCCAAAAATAGTTTGGTGTAATGGCGAAAGTTACAGAAAAATTTGGTTGGTCTACTGCAGAGGGTTCGAGTAGCTGCCATACAAACCCTTCTTTTATATGAGCATTACACTACACTTAATAAAGCTGTATGTTTTAAATTTTGCCAAAAGTAATTAACCAGATGATATAATGTATATGTTACGGTCATACGGGTATCTCAGAGTTGACACAGACTACACTACTACACTCTTCCTCGTTTTTAAATGAATTAGCAGTTGCTTGTTACCGTCTGCTTTTTCTTCTACAAAAAAAAAAAAAAAAAAATCCAAATATTCAGAACAATATAATAAAAGTGTCTCATAGGTCTCATATATTTGCAACGGTAAAAAGACGACATAAAATCTATCTGTAAATTATTATATAACTCACAGATAGATTTTGTATACAGAAATAAAAACTTCTTAAAAATGAAAAAAGACATATAGATAAAAACTAAATAAAAAGTAGAATACTGAGTCCTTTTTTTTTATTTAAGGATGTTTTATTACCTTTACAGGGTAATGGAATATGCAATATAATGAAAATACTAATAAGAATCCTTTAAGTTTAATTGCTAGAATGTTTGTTGTTATGTTTGTGTTCTCCTTTTGAAACCCTTTTTTACAATAGTAGTATTTTACCTCTTACAAGAGATAACAAGGTCTTTTTGAAGTCATCTGAGTTTAATTCATGGTTTGTGGATTTGTTTGTTTGGTGTGTTGTCTGTGGTTTGTCTTGTTTTTTTTTTTGGTTTTTGATTATTAATTTATTTAAGGTGATCTGAAACTCATTTTAGTTTTTGATGATTTTAATTTTGTGTTTTTTAAATATGATTGTAAGGATATGTTTAAATCATTTTAAGGATAATGACTTATGTATGTTAATATATTCATAACATAAACGGGGACTCCGTAATATGGAAAGGGGAAATGCCGTTAGATTATTATGTTTGGAGTGATTCAAGAAATTAGAGTTTGATTTAATATAAAACAATATTGCGACGGGAAACTTTTTTGATGCTAAATTGGACAATAGGACTTATATGAGTTGTGGAGAATTTAATCGTATGGTTTAACATGCATCGTTTTGTATTATGTGTGAATTTTACGTATAATAAAACTGAAGCCTCCAGACAGACTTTTAAGGTTTTAATTATATATTTTTTCATCTTCAATGTCATTGAGAATGAGACGCATACTACAGTAGAGTAAATATCTTGAAGTAGTTCTTTAATGAATTACCTAAATTAGGAGAACTTTGACTGAAAATAACAATAAAAAAATCATACGGGACCTGAAAGCATGAAAGGCACAGAAATTCGAGAAAGAAGCTTACACGTGATCTAATTTTTTAATGCGAAACGCAGAAAAACTTCGTTCTTATTTTACTACTTTGAATACCTGAGAAGACACTTACCTGAGCCGCTATATTTCTAAATTAAGAAACTTAACCTGAATTTTATTGTTAACTGGGGGGAAGCGTAGGAATACCACCCAGTCATAGATGAGTAAGCTTACATTTTGTGTTTCATTTTTGATGAAATTTGTCTTATAGCAGTAAAACCTAGTTCTAGAGCTCCAATAACGGAGTAACTGTAAAACTTAAACAAAAAAATAATAATATACCTATATATCTATCATAATATGTTATATAATATGATATATTAATTTTCAAAAAAAATTATACCGTTATAATAGATTTTTAACTTTTTTATAATAATAACGGTAAAATATATACAAAATAATAAAAAAATTACAGTTTCCAAAGAATTGTATTAGTGTGTGTGTAAGTGTATTATTTTAAAACTTATGTGAAAAAATATATAAATTTTATAGTGAATACCTTAAACATCAGTTGAATTTATTTTGTACACACTAACAATAAGTATTTTATAAAAAGAAAGATATAAATAAAATATATAAGAAAGAGTACGATATATTAGTAGATAATAGTTGAATCATATTTTATTGTTGTACTTTTCTTTTTCTGATTAGTTCTCCTTCTTTTTTCTTATTTTATTTAATTTTTATTTTTTTTTTATATTTTAAAATTTTTTTTTTTATTGTTATTTTTCTTTTCTTTTTTATCCTTTTTTCTTTCTTTTAATGTGTATGTGAAATAAAGAGATTTACCGTTTTTAACTTGACATTTCCAAAGTTAAAGTTTTAATTTATGACACTACTTTCAACATTTTGCCAAAAAATTTTTAAATATATATATATATATATAACATAATATATATTTTTGTATAACGGTATTTGTATGTATATATATATATATATATATATATACAATATCTATATATTAGATATAAATAAAATATATATCAGTATGAATGTATGTTTGCTCTAGGAGATTTTTTGAAACTATCTTTACTAAATACATATATATAATATGTACCGTTTTCTTTATGAAGAACAGGAAGCGAAGAATGAGAAACGGAGTTAAAAGGGGGGGGGGGGTTTGATTTATAATAATATAACTGTATTTTAGATTAAAGATTGAAGAATCTGAAAAAAAAAGAGAAGAAAATATAATAATTTAGATAGGATACTATGTTATATGTATAATATATTATATTATGTTTGTTATATTATTTAAAAAGTATATATTTTTAATATAACGGTAATATATATTTTTTTCAATTCATATTTCTTGTCTCTTTTCCACTCTTCCCAAAATGAAATTTTCTTTAAATAATTTTCCTTATTTCGGTTGTAATTTAGTATTAAGTAGGTGGTAGTTGGTACTATTAGTTATTTTTTTGATATTGAAGATATACAATGAATTTAGATATGAGTATGAAATGGGTATAGAATTAAAAAAAAAAAGAAAGAAAGAGAAGAACGATATATTTTTAAAATTATATATACCCTGATAAAATAATGGGTTAAATTTTTTTTTTTTTTTTTATAATTTTATTTTATATTTTTTAATCTTTGTTTTTTTGTTCTTTTTTATTTATTATTTTATTTTTTTTTTTAGTTTTTAAAAGACTGTTAGAAAGAGATAGATATAGAGTAGTATAGCAAAAAAAAAAAAAAACAAAAATAAAAAAGGAAATAGATGGGTGTTTATGGAATATATATCAAATGATATATTATAGTTTTGTATATTTTGAAGAAAAAAAAAAAAAAAAAAAAAAATCTAGACAAGGACAATATATATAGTTATAGGGTGTGAGGGTGTGAGACCGACTTATGGGAGTTTAGGTTTTCCATGTGTATACATTATGTATAAAATATTTAAAAAAAAAAGAAAAAAACAAGCAATTTTTCCTTGAGATATGTTATGATTTATGGTGATGACTTAAAAAGATGATTGGCTTCGAGCAAGATCGGATTTTTTTTTTTGTGAATGTTTGGTTGTGTGTTTTTTTTTTTTGAAAATTTTGGTACTATATCACATACCATTTGAAATTGTGTACAGAACCCGTATATATCATTAGGTTATATATGTAAAATATATAAAATATATATATACAAGAATATATAGGGGTTCTTATTAATATTATAAAGTTTTATTCCTTATTTATGGTTGGGGATGAATGAAATTTTTTTTTTTTTTTTTAATTTATAAATTTTATAGTTTTTTAGTTGCTGTTTCTTGCTTTTTGTTTCATAATTTATTGTTAATGTGTTATTTTGATTGTTAATTTGATATCATTAAGTTTTAATTATGATTTGTGTGAATTTTGTTAAAAAAATTTATATTTCTACTTTTTTAATGAGGTGTTTTTTTTATCATCATAATTTTGTTATATTGTATAGTTTTACTTATTTATGATATAGGTTAGAAAATATGACTTTAGAATATTTTGACAGAGGTTTTGTTTTTTTGTGTTGCTTTTTGAATCATATATTATGATATTGTTTTAAAGTTAAAAGATAACAGATATTATGATAATATTTATTATAAAGAATTTTTTTTTGTATTTTATATGAATTTGGAAGTGCTTTGGGGTAGAGTTAAAATAATGTGTCTTAGTATAGGGCATAAGGTTATAGTTCATTTAAGTTTATTTAAAATTTAAAGTATAGAAAAGTGAAGAATTTTTAAAAGTTTCGTTAAGATTAATGAGTTTGTTTTAAATTGATTTTGATATTTAATAATATATTTTTGATGTCGTGCATTTTAAAATATTTTTCTCCAAAATGCCCAACGTCCCTCCAGTGATTGCAATTATATTGTGCAATAATGAAATTTAGCAATTGTAGTGTGCAATCATGCCTAAGTTTTTTTTTGTTTTAACGAAAGAATGGGAAGCTCGAAGGCCACCCATTGGAACAGTGTGTTGTTCCTTTTAGGTAGTGTGCGACTTTATCACACCAAAACTACACCCTTTACCGAATCAAACTTTATGAAGGCACCTGTGATTCTAATGTACTGTTTGGTTACAGGGATGGGGATATAGAAGGATTTTAGCAATTTGGTTCAGGTTATTAGTTGAATTTTAGGAGATGGTAAAAATTGGATGGCATATTTAGAAGAAAGACGTTGATGTTCTATTGAAAGCTAACGTTGAATTTATAAACATTTTTAAAAATATTAATATTAATATCTCTAGTGATTCTGTGGACATTCAAAACAATACTCTTTTAATAATAAACTTTATATTTGCCGCTTGAATTCTATTTTATTAATATTACCTTAGACAACATTAGCTTACCTCAATAAAATATTTAGGAGTGGATTATCATTCAAATCTTCGCTTTAAATGTTGTTTCAATGAATTTTCATATTTTAATGTTTTTAAATCGTTGCTCACTTGTCAGACTAAACTTAGAATTTGCAAATCAAGGATGGTCGTCAGTTTATATGGTACACCTTTATATACGATTGAATACTTAATAAATAAAAAGTAGGAATGAATACTTTCAAAGATTTGTCTCACGCCCCTTGCTATTGGTTTATCTTATTATCTTATCACCATATGAACATAGACTAAAGTTAAATTTTTACCGTTCCCCTCTTCTGTACTGTTTCACACTGCTGTCTATCCTAACTGATTGTTGATTTCGGCTTCTTTATTGAAAACTAAGATTAATAGAAATATTTATATACATATATAATGTACCAAAGCTTTAGACGATTTCTCTCTACCTTCATTTTTTTGATCGCAAACTTAAACTTCTGTACTCTTGTTTCATTAATCCCATATCCTATCCTACTCTTTAGCCAATATACGACCTGTGATATCACCCCCTTACAAATAGAACTATTGTTTTCATTCTATCTTCGTAATCCTACGCTTTACCTAAAAGGTTCCGCGTAGGATTACGTCCGTCTTTCTAAGGTATGCTTTCTGTATACAATCTAAAAATTTTACCACTTCTTCAAGATTAACATTACTCTAAAGACAAAGTAAAATACATTTTCTTTTTTAAAATATTCATTACAAATTTTCAAATAAAAATGACAAATTATGTACTAGAAAACCAATTAAGCTTAACAAACATGTTGTTTTATTTCAAAATAAAGCATCACTATCACTACATTAGGGAGAAGAACAGTTTATCAAAAGAAAAGTTGCAAAACAATATCTAACTAGGATTTTATATAACAAACCACTATCTAACTAGGATTTCATATATTTTATGCCTCATTTTATGATGAATTTATTACAATGAAATAGAAAGAATCAAATCCCATTCTAAATATGCATAAGTAACCAACTAAATTGAATTGTTGTTGTATTTGCTATAATAATTTGTATTACGTACGTACACAATAGACATTTATTTTTCCGTTCACTATTTTAGAATAACACTTTTCTTTCCATCATAAATTTTCTAGAATATAAATTTCGTTTTTCAACTTTGTTTCATTCCATTATCCTTAGCCCAAATTTGTGTGTTTATACAAAGTGTACATAACGTAATAATTGTCAAAATTTTACATACTCTTGGTTCCGTCAGAAATGAAGAACCATTTCGTATTGTCTAAAAGATAATAATTTTTCTCTGTTTGTACTTTCAAAAACCAAAAAAGTAACTTCTAGTTAGAAACCAAACCTACATATTATTATATAGAGTTCTGTACTTCGGTACAATGTTTAAGGATTTTAAATAGACTTCAAAAATATATACTGATATGATTCTATGAAGTCTTCTATAAACTGAAATTGACTTTATTTATCATACAGTGGATAAAAAGACCAAAAGTATATCATATAAGTACATAAAAATTTCCTGTACATTATATCCACACACATATTGTACGTTGCACGTAATCTTCTTTCGTTATTTTAAATTGTTTTTTGAATTCGTCTAACGATACCAGCAACTAAAATTTTAAAATCAAATCGTTTTTAAAAATTGTTTAGAATGAAATGAGGAAGTAAAAAATTAAAAAAATGAATAAATAAACAAAGAACGCATCCACGTACATATAGTGTTATACAAAGTATAATAATGTTTTCTTTTGTTTTAATTTAACTGGCGCATCTCATCTTCCATTCATTGTTTAATTTGAAAGAGGTTTCTCATCTTCGAATTCATTGCAGGGTAAGAGTTCTTATGGTAGAGTAATATTTAAGATTTATTTGAGTACTACAAGTTATTATTATTGTATAATAGGATGCCTATAAAATTCATTTGAATATTAAAATATGCGTTTTTTACACAGATTATACGGAAGAGACTTTACAATATCTCTTTCTCATTTGCTCTCTATTCATCTCTCAACCTTTTTGTTATGCACTTAAATAGTTTTTGAACACTTTTAATAATATATTGTCATCAGTTGGCATCAGTTGTTTTTTTTCGCATACAACAAGCGTATTATTATGAAAATGATCATTGCTTAGAAGATTTAAAATCCAATACAGGAATTACCGTTATTTCCTTATTTTTGGTTCTTATGTTTTGTTATTCAACCCTTAATCATTAAAATAGGTTTAAATGTATGATAGAAATAATTTTTAACTAAGCAGCAAATTTATATCCTTGTTTTCGTAGTTATATCCTGATATTTTTATATGTGTATATGGGTACAGTTTTTTTATATTAAGGATCGGTTTGTTGATGTTTATTATTCTAAAAAAAAAAGAAATAAGTACAATAAAATAAGAAAAGAGATATTTGAAAGAAGGAGTGTAAACCTAGAGTAGCTTAATAGTTTCAACAATTTGTCATTTTTTCCATTTAAAGAGATTTTTTGAAGTTCTATTAGAGGTATGCTGTTGTTTAAGTTGCTGTTAATACATAAAGCATATTAAAAAACAAATACAGATATATGTATAGCAGGAAATTTTCCAGGATATTTTTAGTGTTTAGTATAGATGTTGTTTATGATTTTCCTGTAATTCCTGCAAAAATTTTCTAGATGCATATAAAAAGACAATTCACTAGAGAACATTAAAGTAATTATAAGCTAGTAATAAAGTTTAGTATGTATAGGTGTATAGACTATAGACTAGAAATTTATTTTTGAATATTTTATGAGGACAGTATGAATGAATGAATGAATTAAAAACGTGTTAGAGTATAAAAAGAGGAAATATAGGAACAATTTAAATAGGATGTAAATCAAAATTATCATAATAAAAGTCAAAAATTAAACTCTTATTAGATATGGTAGTACTAGGGTAACTATAGTTTAGGTTATTATTGAGTATATTTTTTTAATCAAATTTATTTTTAAACTGCAATTTGATTATATTGTAGTCTAATACAAATTTTGTTTATTTTTTGAGAGTTGAAAAGAATTAAAAATGCAAATATTATTGCTTGTATGTAATTTGTTACAATTTATAGAACAATCTGCAGTATTAGATTTTGAATTTATAAATGTAAATGATATGCAATATTAAAAATTTTTGTTGAAAGATGGAAATTAACTTCAATTAAATAATTAAAATGTATAATTTAAAATCGTTTTGTCATCAAATTTATAAATAGTTATTTGAATAAATTATTTAAGATATAGGTATTAACTCAACTAAGTTGTGTTAATTTATCCTGTAAATAATAAAGTTATAATTTATTTGATGGGAAGTGAATTTAATGTTGGAATAAGACTTTAAAAATAAATATTTAAAGAAATTATATTTTTATTTAAGTAACTATGGTAATGTGTGCTTGCATTGCAAGCGTTTGAATGGTTGGTTTTTAGCAATTGTGTTCTTCATCCTTACATTATATTCCCGTACAAATTATGAACTAATAATGTAATGTATGAAGGCTCACCAAGGCCTTCTTAATAACTTTCCACTTGATGACATAAATAACTTTTATAATTCAGGGCTAAAAATGTCTTTTGTGCCAAAACAGAGAACCTGGAATATGAATGGTATTCGACATTATTATATATGCACTTTTATAGTTCAATGCTTAAAAATACTTTCCACGCCGAAGCAGTGGACTTGAGTCATGCCTCAAACAAAAGTTATATAATTTGCAAAGGCAAATGATATCGCATCATTCGAGTATATTAGGAAAAAAAAAGAATAAAATTTACCTTGAATAAATCGTTTAAGATACTCTATTTTTAAATCCCCGATTCAGGGGATAAAAAGTTTAATCAAGAGTCTAATTTGAGATGTTTATAAATTATTGAAACCGTTTAAAGCTACTAAGCTAGAAGTAAATACGAAAATAGCTATTTCAATAAACTTTTAAATCTTTGAGGGATGAAGTATGTGGCTTAATAACAGTGGAATTTAAATCTTGTGAAGCTCGTAAGAAATTGATGAATTAAATTAAGTTTTAAGCTTCATTAAAGATCTCCAATCTACTGGTAAGTAATGCCTCTATCTTAGCCTAGATTATTTGTTATTCAAATCTAATTATTTCCTATCAATTAATTTACGATTAATATCAATCAATTTTCATTAAATTTGCCATCTAAACTTCAACACACCAAATAGTAAATATCTATAAATAATTTGATTCCACCCAATAAATTCTTTCCAATCAAACAAACTATAAATATAATTTCTAAAACATTTAATTCATCATTTAAGAAAAAAGATTAATACCCAAACAAGGACTTAAAAAAATCAACATAGTAATTTTCACCCTTCAAAAATCTGTCAGATTTTAACCAAGAAAACCTGAAGAAAAAAAAAACCAAAAAACCACTTTCATTCAAATCATTAACATTATTTGTCATCATTAACCTAAAATAAGATTTTTTGCTGTTTTTTATTTTCTTCTCAACAAATTTCTTAATGTTTTGAAGAAACCTTACATCAATTTCAACAAGCAAAAAAGAAAATCTACCAAATACCAATATATTAATTCTAATTTAGATATCTAAATATTTTTCTCACCCCAGAGCAAAGGTATTTTTGACTCAATTTATGACGATTAATTTTAAAGGAATGGGGTGAGTTCTAACAAAAATTCCTGTACACACGAAGAATTGTTAATATTAAAAGATGTTCTTAGTTTAGAGAAAAGGGTTAAAGTATAGGCACAAAATTTATCAACCTACCTAAGCAGTAAATATTTTTCTAACCTCAATTCTTCAACTCAATTTCTTTTCAACTTTAAATCACTTTTTTTTTTTTTTTAATAAGACGACATCATCTTGATCAAAATCATGTTATATATCCCTCACGTTCATTTCCAAATTGTTTTGCATGTATATAGTACCTGTCACCAAATACATCACATTCCTTCGGTTAAAGTAAATTTTTTTGGATCCCCAGCATGAATCAAGTCATTTCTAATCTTTTTGCCGGATTAAAACCTAAAAAATTTTCACTCACATATGTAAAATATTAAGTATCCCATCTCCGAAGCTTCGCAGGTATATGTATTAAAAGAATATCAACTCTTTTTTTTTATTAACTAAAAATTTAATATTAAAATGAATGTTTCTAAAATTGCGTATAGATGAGAATATAAATGTTATCCCATTAATCTAATATTTAATAGAAATACTTTAAGATTCCCAGTTACCAGTTTTATAAATTATACCTAAACAGTTTGATCTATTAGTGATGTGAGGATAAGAAGCACACCAAAAAAAAAAAAAAATAAATGTGACAAATTAAATGAGGCAACAACGTGAGATGGAGAAAAATTAAATGAAATCTTCTAGTCAAGGTTTATAACTGTATTTCTAATATAACTGTTTTCTAGTTATACGTGTACATATATGTATTTATTTAGTTGTGAATTATTCTAGGATAATTTACTTACAGGCATTTCCTTGAGAAGTTGAAGAAGCAAAACAACAACAACAATATTAACAAACAAAAATAAATGTTAGTTATTTATGTCTTAAATTATAGGGTTCTTATATATATATATATATATCTTAAGTTATGGGGTTTTTATATTCCAAAAGAAAGGGGTAACTATATAAATTTAAATAAGTTTTACAAAAAACCTTTTTCAAGCGTGTAAATTATTTCCAGTTAAATTTAATAGTTTTACGTTTTTCTTACCTGTTTTTCTATTATTATTTGTGTTGTTTTTTTTTAATTATTTTTAATGTGTAGGTTGTTAAAATGTACATATATATATATATATTTAATTCATCACAAAATCATTCAACCATTTAAAAAGTTCTTTCGCTAACTTGTCTGTAAAGATCAGCATCACTCCACACCAAAACAAAACTATAAAATCGTATAATAAAAACTTAACGGTAATTCCTTAAGGCTTGATATAACTGTTATATATTATGTATGTAAGAAAATTTGAATCCAATTAGAAATAGGGTTGGGTATAAAAAAAAACTAGTAAGTTAAGTTTGTGTGTTTGTTGTGTTAAATGTTGTTTTTAAGGTGATGTAATGAGATGAATGAGGTTATGTTTAACTCATGTCATCTGGATGAATAATAAAATGATGATGTTGATTTTAAATGTTTAATGATTCCATATATATATATATATATAGGTGCTAGGGTTGGATAATGTTTTGAAAATTTATTTTAAAGGCAAATTATAACAAAAGAAGAAAAATAAAAAAAAATTAATTTTTAAATTTTTTCACTGTTTTTATTATTTTCACACCACAAGTCATGAGTTAACGTCATGAATTTTAATTGTTTTTATGTCGGGTGTTAGATTGATGTTATTTGTTTTAATTTTAGTGTTTTGTTTTTGCTGCTGCTGCTGTTTTGACTGCTTGTTAAGTGAAAGATGAATATTTTTTTTTAATTTTAATTTTGAAGTGTTGATATTCTTGTTTAGTTAAAACAATAAATTTTAAAGAGTTTTGATGAGAATATAATATGTATACAAGAAGTATATTATTGCTTGTTTGGAATAATTAAATGAATGTTAAAGGAATTATAATTGGATGTAATAAATAATTTAATTCAAATTTTTTGTGGAATTATTTTTGTTGTTTAACATTGGTATATAATTGTTTTAAATGCAAAATTAATATAATAAAATGTGGAGTTATTGAGATAAATGGATGTTGTTATAGTTTGTTAAGAAGTATTTCATTTAAATGAGTTTAAAGTTTTTAAAGTTATTTAAAGTTAAAAATGTATTAAAAATATTTTAAATTGTTTTGTGGTTTTAAACCGGAAAATTAGTTTGAAATCCAATTAAACAATTTAATAAAACATAGTAGTTGCAGCTAGTCCCGAAGGGATGTTGAGTTAGATTGATGCTTTTTTTTGGAAATGTAGTTATTTGGAAGTTTTGAATAATATGGTTAAATGTGGGAAATTAGAACTCAAAATAGATTTATCCTAGATTGATATTTATCAAGCTGAGTATTACATAAACCTTCATGTCCACTTATCAGACAATAAAATCCATGACATTCAATTCAGGCTAAACTAATAGCTTCACGGTAGAGTAAAACCAAAAAAATTTTCCTTCAGTTGTTAAAAGGATTCGAAATCTAATTCGTCCCACAAAGTTCAGAATTGTAGATGAAGGTACTCATTATCAATAAGGTACTTAATTCAAATCTTGAGCCCTTTTATGTCTTCAGCTATGCACATGAGTTCACAGACTGGACTGATTTAATTTTTAGCGGACTTAAATATTGATAAGCTCAGATCGTTCAGATTTAAAAGGTGATTGAGAATAATAAACTGTTATATTTAATACTTGAGGCTTTATAATATCATTATACGTCAATTACATTTTTTTAAAACATTGATTCATTTAATTTTTTTAACAAGAAATGAAGTCGGCATTCCAGTGAATAAAGTCTTTAGTGTTAAGTTGATGTTGCTGTTATTAACCATTTCATAGTTTATTATAAAGTGTTTCACTTAATTAATTTTTTATCTTGAATAGCATTATCTTATCATTTCAAATTATAACCACTGTTCACAATTTATTTGACTATATAGAGTTTTTTTATCAGTGATGTCTAAAGTGTTAGGTCTGCTGTGATGATATTTACCTTCATATCTGCCTTCAACGCTGCACATATTTTTCTTTTATCTCTTACGATATTTTGTGTTGATTTTTTTTTTGCTCTTAAACTTCTTCGCATCTACTCGTGGATAAGTCCTTGGAAAGTATGGTTTTGAACCCCTGTACAAGACTAATCCACAAGTCGAAGTGGAAGATAATCTTCTTCGCATTACTAGACGAATATATAAAATTTCTTGGGGAATAAAGATTTAGTAATCCAACTTAAGAGTTTAAAAAAAAACCTAAGAGTCCAAATAATCTTCTACTCAAGACGAAAATTATCTTAATTTTTAATTAATGAGTTCGACGTCTATTCTTTATAGAATTGTAAAACAAAGGAATCACCGTTTGTCTTTGGATTAATTCAGACTCACCTGGAAAAATTCTCTTGGATATAAATTCGAAGTTATGGAAATCATAAATTACCGTGACCCTTTTGATCCCTTTTGTTTTAAAACTTAAAATTCATAACTCAAGTAGTCTTAAATATCTGCTTAGTATTTACTATTTATGAACAGAATAACATAAAAAAAAAAAACAAAACTAATGGCGGCTACCTTAAAATGATTTTGTTTTGTTGTTTTTCATTATATTGTCGTCCATATAATTTTTTTTTTGTATTTTGGTGACTTGTTTTAAAATTTTTTCTCTAAATTTAATTTTTTTACTATCATAAATTACAAGAAAATCTGTTAGTTTTCTTTTTAGTTTTTTCCTTTCATAATTTTCTTTTGTTTTTTCATATTTTCCTATAAACAAAAATAAAAAAAAAAAAATATTAAAACATATATATTTTATAATTTTTCTTTTACACTCTCGTTTTTGATTTTGTTTTTCTTTACTTAAGCTTTAATTTTTGGATGGCAATAAATATCATTTTTAATGGCCTTGCCATCATCATAGAGTATAGAAGAGCAGCAGATTTAATTTTGTTTGTGTTTTATTTAGTTTTTTTGTTGATGTTGCTTTTGTTGTTGCTTTTGATGCTGCTGTATTTCAATCTTGTTGTTATTGTTTCTATTAAGTCAGTTCTAAAAAAAAAAATGCGCAAGGAAATACAAACCAACACTAACACTAAATACACTATAATTATTTGAAATTTTGTTTTTTTTTTTTTTGGAAACAAGGGTCTGATACGAAATTTCATTTTCTAAAATCACGTTTTTACAATATTTTGGTTTTACAGAAACCTGTTTTTGTGAAAATATTTTCAAACTCTCGCATATCCGATAGCTTAGAATTGAAATACGCGGTTTAGAATTTTTCTCTAAGTACCTCCATAATTAAGAAACCCGCATATTCATATTGGATAACATATATATAGATATATAAAATAATCGGAAGCCCTGATTTTGAATCTAACTCTAAGATCCGACAAAATCATATTACCTAAAAATATGCGTAGGCAATTTTAAAGTTAAGCCGAAAAAAACGATATTTAAAAAAACATAGATTTTTTAAAAACGCCATATTCTAAAAATGCGATTTTGGCAAACAAGATTTCGTAAAAACGACATTTTATAAAAAAACGATTTTATAATATGACGATTTTCTAAGAAACGGATTTTCTAAAAATGCGATTTTCTAAAAACGCGATTTTCAAAAAATGCGATTTTGTAAAAATGAGATTTAGTAAAATTGTGATTTTGTAAAAACGCGATTTTCTAAAGCGATTTTGTAAAAATTAAATTTTTTAAAAACTAGATTTAGTATAAAGTAGATTTTGAAAAACTTGATTTTATTGTAATGAGATTTTGAAAATCGAAATTATTTACCACTCCCCCAGATACAAATTTACAGTGTTGGAAAAAAACCAAATTGTTTTAAATGTAAAATAATCAGAGAAAAAAAAAGTGAAAATGAAAAAATTACCTTGGAGTCAGGTGAAATTTAATGGATTTCTTTAATAATTTTTTTATTTTTATTTTTTTCTTATTGTATTTTTTTTCCTTTCCTTTTTGCTCCCCTTCACCTTAAAAAAGTAAACTGTGAGAAACATTATGCAGCAGTGTGTTGAGTTTTAATAAATTTTTTAAGATTATTTACTGCAAAATGTAAAAAAATATTTTTTTTTTTGTGAAAATATTTCCTCTTAAATTATATTTTTTTTTTCTCACTCTAATATATAGTTTTTCATTTATTTTTATTTTGATTTTTGTTTTTTTTTTGTTGTTGTTTTTATTTTTTTGAGGAAAAATCCTATGGAAGTTGTTATAGTATATGGTTTTCGCCAAAGGTAATTAGTTATGGCATTATATTAGTGTTATGACATTTCTATTTTATGTTCTGTTATATGTATATTGTATATTGTACTGTATATAATTCTTAATATTAGAAAAAATTTTTTTAAATTACATACTTAATACCTGTGCCAGAGAAAAAATAAGGTATCAAGAAAACTGAAAAAAAAAAAACGAGAGTGGTATTATGAAACTGATTGAATGTGTATTTCTTTTAAAAAATCAACAAGATTTTAATATTTTTAAATTAAAATTTCAAATTTGAAGAAGATTTAAATTTAAATTCAGTAGTGTTAGTTGTTCATTTTTTCCGAACAACTTTCGAAAAAATTGCGAAAATCTCCGAAAAAGTTAAGTTGGAGTTATATTTTTTAAGTAAATTTTTTAATTAGTAAGTATTCAAAAAAAAATAATTGTATTAAGTGATTTTAGTATTTTATTAGTCTCAGAATATCTTCCGAAAAAATTTCGCATATTAAAAAAACCAAGTTGGGCTGCATTTTTTAAATAAAATTTTCTAAATCAAAATGCAGCTTAAAAAGTTTTATTGAACATTTTTAATTTTTAGTTTCTTATGCTTCAGAATAATTTTCGAAAAAGTTACGAATAATATGAAATGAAGCTGAGCAATTATGTAAAAATATTAGTCACTATTATTATTAGAAACTATTATTTACTGTGATATAATTTTTATGGAGTATAATACCTTCAGTGAGTCCAATTCAAAATCAGAATGCTGAGGGTGATATTTTTTTCGTAATTATATTTGGTTAATAGAGTTCTTAAATTTTCTAATAGTCTTCAAGCTTGCCTTTTTTAGGAATTAACTCTATGGTTTAAACACGATTTTATAGATTAATAATACAAACTGCCACGTAAACGTAGTTATATAGACTTACTTGACCATAGCTTGAGCTTAGCCTAGACATAACTTATCTATCTTGAAAAGTTCCCGTAAATCTCAAAACCGTGGCTTCGAAAAAGAACTTAGTTTACTTGAACGCTTAGACAAGTTGAAAACTATGGTTTATGTGTATCTCAGTTCTCTTCTTATTTTTTTAATCATGAAAGTCAAGAGTATAATAATACCATTCTGTTTATATCAACTAAATTGAGAAATATAAAAAAAAATATTAAACATTTTGTTCAATACTTTTTCATAAATATTAAACATTGGCTAGACTTATATGTTATTATTAAAAAAATTTGTTTCAAATTAAAATTAAACAGATTTAAATAATGATGAATGATTGAATTATTACATTTTTATTCGTTTGAAGTAAACTAATAATTTCTAAAAAAAAAAATTTTCAAAGAAAATTTAATTCTTTTGTACTTTTTGTTTATTAATTTTTTTTTTGAATAAAATAAAACTTCAAAGTATTTTTTCAAATTTTAGAATATAAAAATTTTAATTTATGATTAATATGATTACCTTTAGATTTTAGAAATTGTATTCTCTAATTCTATTTGAAGTTCTATATTGACACCATATTGTTTATAATAAAAATCCTTAAGATTTTACAGTTATTCTAAATACAAAAGTTTATTAAGATATAAGTCGCCTAATTGAATAGTAAATTATTAGATTAAGTACAGAATTTTCTAATGATGCTTTGTTTAAAAAAGTAATCGCCTACATAGATTACCAGATTCCTGAAAATGGGGACGACAATATGATTAGATATTAAGTTATTTGAGAGTTTTTTTGGTGAACAATCTGGAATTGACTTTAGCTTCATCAGAAATTCAATATCCCCGTCAAACTCTGTTAGATGCTGTTGTTTAAGCATAATACGAGGAAATCTTTATTGATAAGAATAATGGTCGACCACTTTTTTTGGGAGCGTTGTGATTCCATTTAAGAAACATTCTTGTTGTGTTTACTTGACGTTTATACAATGGCTGCCTTGCCGACTTCTATTTTCTATTTCTTATTTGGCTGTTCTTCTGTTAATTTCCATAAGTCTCTATTCGTAATGGTTCTAGAACTGAATGTCCTACTTATTATTCTCTGACATTTATTTACTAATGACTTTAACTTACTGTTTGCAAAACTACATTTTGCGGCCTTTGACGCAAGAAGGTAGTTCTCTAGTTTAAGAAAGAGTATTCCCAAAGAGTAAAGATTTTTGAGTTTATATAGAAAGTTGGTGCTCTTAGCTCAGTTTGATTGTTACAGTAATCTGTTAAAAATTCTTTCAAACCGTTCATTTTATTGGATTCCAGGTTATCGACATTTGTTCAACGTCTTTCGAACATACAAGCGATATTTTTTATCCATTGCATTACATTCTTATTTCCTCTAATACCTTTTAATATATGCTTGTTTTATATCAAAGGCGTCGGGTTTCAAATCAAAAATTAAAATTTGCAAATCAACATTGTATCACCAATTTTGAAGCAGAACCTGGGGAAGTTCAGTTTAAACTTAAGCTAGCCCCAAAATATCGCCCTGAGAGTTACGATTTTTCGGACCGGAACATGGTTTTTAAATTATGTCGCTTATATGCTTTGACTTCTGGATCTTAAGATACGGAGGCAATTTAATAAAGACAAACCAAAATCATTAACAAAAAAACCAATTTAATATGGGTAGGGAAGGATGGACTGCTTCGTTTCGAAAATTTATACAAATTTGATTCCAAAACTGGCATATTCCATCTAAAGAGAACAAAAATACTTTTAGGGGGTTACTATCAATTTTTTATAGGAAAAACCCGAAGACATGGAAGCAGGTGGGTGATCAAGTAGTCAAAGATCTAAAATCCAATTGAGTTTCTGAATTTAAGGAACGGAATAATCCAAAAATCAAATGACTAGCAATAAATTAATAGTTTAGTAGAATCCAATTATAAATAAATACATTCAAAATTTTCACATATATATAGTCAATTAACAATATAATAATGTTTTCTGCAATTAAACAAAATATGTTTTCCATTAAAATAAAAAAAAAAAAAAAAAAAAAAAAAATTTAAATCCAACTAAAACTTTTATATTATTTTTTTTTTTTTATAATTTTTAATATGGTGTCTGATTACGAGTTAATTTTCAATAATTTTCCAAATTTTCACATTCAATCCATTCACAATCACATATGCAAAAATAAAATACATAACCTCACATTTATTATATTATGAATCTGATTGCTTTTCAATTGTAATTTTATTGGTCCAAATACAATATGTATATTTATATATAATGACATCAATTACAGATTATAACTATATAAATACACATACCTATTATATAAATGTATATATGTATATGTAAATGAAATCAAAAAATTATATTCAGAGTAGCTTCAAAATGACAATCATATTTATTTTTAAGCGACTTCATATTTTTTATATTACACAAGTAGATTTTAATCACTTATTTTCACAAAAATATCATAATAATACATATAAATTTATATATATTTATATAATTGACATAAATAGACATACATATATATATATAATATATATAATTTATTTAATAACTATTCATATATCGGATCATAAAGGATTTAATATATTCAAATATATATATATAACTTTATATTATATAGGATATTAAGATTAAATACCAAAAATTATTACAATCAGAATGAACAGTATATATATATATATATATATATATATATATATATATGTCTATATGTATGTATAAATATACATATTTATATTTAATTTATTCTCAATGGATTTTTGATTCCAACAATTCAATACCAATTGTAATACAACAATTACCAATACCCAATGTACCCAATATACCAATACTAAAAATTTTTGTGATATGGGTAATAATCAAAATTTATATTTAAAATAAAAAAAAACATTTTACAATCTGTAGGCTTAATTGTCATAAATATATATGACTTTGTGTACGTGTATATGTTTATTTATAAAATTTTGGGGTTTCGTGAAAAAAGTCCCTCCCCCCCAAAAACTAAAACACAAAAAGTCTTCAATTTTCCAAATTAACGAAATGTTAATAATTAAAGTCTTTTAGTATTAAAGACTGTAACTATTGGCGTTCTAATGGTATTGATTTTAGTATTGGTTTCAAAATCAGGATTGTCACCTTTTCTAGAAGATTCTTTGTACTTAAGATTGAAGATTTAGGAAGGAATTTTGAACTATATTGAAAATCAGGATTGTCCCCAAGTAATTCATATATATGCTTTAAATTGAGATTTTACGTAAGAGCTTTGGGAGGCTTTTTAGATTTGGCTTCATTTGTTAGGAGTTCGGGGGTTTTAAGTGTTAATTGATTCAAAACCCGGATTTTCTATTTTTTCAGAACATATATGTAAGCATTGATGCCGGATTCTGAATCTGGAAGGGATTTTAGCTGTATTTAAAAATGTTCGAATTTCAACTCAACTTCAATTTTTGCTCAATTCAATATTTTAGTCAGCTCATGCTTTGAGCGGTACAATGCACTTACGGGTTGAGCGAAATTAAATTTGAGTGGCATCAAAATTTAGTTGACTCAAATGTTTAGCGAAATTCCTTGAGTGTGCTCATATATTGAGTTGACTCAAGATTGTGCATCTTTAAATTTTGAATTTAACTTGAGTTGACTTACACATTTGAGCTTAATTATTTATAACTCTTTACATGCTCTTGTTTTGAGCGGTACAATGAACTGACGGGTTGAACGGACTTAAATTTGAGTGGAATCAAAATATAGTGGACTCAAATCTAAAGCGAAATTCGTTGAATACGGCTCATATATTGAGTGGAGTCAATATTCAGCTTCTTCAAATTTCGAATTTAACGTAACGTTACTTATTTGAGCTCGATTATTTATAACTATGTACATATATAAAAATTCCTACTCATATTCATTTGTAAAACTTACCCCTTAAATTCTACATGTAATTCTACATAAAATTCTAAAGGTTTTAGAAATTTGTTTGTGTTTTTGGTTTTGAGAACTTTTTCTTTTCGGACATTTTTCAATAAGCTCCCAAAATTTTTGGTACATAAATTGATGCAATGGAATTAAAAATAAAAAAGGCATCAGGATCAAAATGTAATCAACACTCATTTTGAATATTATGCATGGAAAATTGTTTCAAAAAAAAAAAAAAAAAAAAAAATCAAAATACATAACACAAGCATTCAATTGTTGTGTGCAGCACAGTTGAAGAAAAATTCATTTGAAAATCCATCGTCCTTAAACCCCTAAAATGTATGCAATGATTGAATTTATGTCTATTATACTTGTATATTATGTAAATAAATAAGACTTACTAGTAAATATCTAGTTATATATCTATTATACATTGAATGGAATCCAACCCCTTTCATCATAACCAATACACAATATAATATGACATATCCTATTCAAGTTAATACTGATTTCTGAATTTTTGAACACTAGTTCAATATTCACAACACCACACACACACAGTTGTCTCGAATATTGGATGGATTTTAAATCAGTTTATAAAATAGACTAGAAAATCCTAGAAAAAAAATAATAGATAGATCCTAGAAAAAAAAAGAAATGCCAATTTAACACCATGAATGTCATTTTGATAAATCCCTAGTAAAGCTTTATTGGGTTTTAATTTTTTAGTTTATAACCTATAAATACTATGTATTTTATATCAAATGTTTATGTGTACATATAGATATATATGCATTTGTATAGAATATACGTGTAAAGTCAAAAAAAAAAAAAAAAACAATAATAACTATATTTATTGGGTAGATTTCCAGTAACTCAAATATACTTAAAATACTCTGAATGTCCTGATAATAACTGATGTCCGTTCATGTTATGCGTATATGAAAAGGATTTAAATTTTGGTTTTATTTTATTTTGTTTTTTTTTTTTATTGTATGCACAATTTGAAGAGAAGTCAATTGAAATGGAGATTTGATTTTGTGTGTATGTGTGTGTGTGATTTTTTTATGGCTTTTTAAATGGTAATCGGCATAAATTAGTTTAATTATTTTATCGTCCTGTATTGTTTTATTAATTTTTTTTTAATTTCTGATATTGTTTTTTTTTTTTTGAATTTTCAGTTGAACCTCAAAATTGTTTAAAATTAAATTTTTTTTTTGTTTTGGATGGAATCCTTCGGATTAAATTGTTTGTAATAGTGTGTGTTTTAATCAAAATTTGCAATTTTTTTTGAGAATATAAATTACATTTAAATACATGTTGCAATTGAATTTTGAAAATAAAAGCTAGAATTAAATTAAGTGGTGCTGTTATCAATAGCAACCTTATTTTTAGTTTTGGTTTCTAAAAAGTGTTCTTTTAAAACTTAAGCAGAATCGGACCGCGATAGGGACATATTTTTCTAACGGAGGCGAACATTTTTGAAAAGAACTTGGAAAGCTTAATCTTCTGGTAGTGTTAACCTTTTAACATGGGATAAAAAACGGAGAGATCTGCCCCGCAAAATGATTGAGAAGACTTTATTCCTTAAGAACTCAATAGAGAACTTAGAAGAAGCAGTTGATAAAAATAAGTTGATTTCTCCCTTGAACTTTTTCTAAATCATAAGAATTGGGAAAACCTTGGTAATGAATTCGGAAACACAAACAAGATGGTAATCTGTTTCAGATTTTGGAAGTGCAACTCATAAAAGTGTTCCTTTGCTTTAGAGTTTTACTTTGACGTCGATCTATGGAATATAAATGAGATTGACCTATTAAAGCAAGTATAATGACGGTTTAATTCTAGATTTTTCTTAGAAGAGTCAAAACTTGATTTTTTCAAAGTTTTTTAAGTAACGAAACTTTATTAATTCAAAATAAAATTTCTAGTAATTTAATTAACAACAAGCAGTTGTTCCTTAACTAAATTGTAATTAATTTTAAAAATATTCTACACGGTATTAATACTGTGTCATTGTGACAAATTCTTATAATGCGAGTTGTATATTATTTTACTATATTTTGACTTCCCTAAACATAAACTTTCCTCATATTTTATAATGTACACCTGGAATACTGTCATTAAGCCTGGCCAGAAGTTGACGAATAACGAATGAAAAAAGAACCATTTAATAAACTTCTTGGACCTTAGTTAACATTTCAATAATTATATTACAATAATACCAACATCGTAAACAAATGCAGATTTTATATAATAATTTCTAAATTGATATTTATGAAGGTGGAACCTGACCAACGTCAGGTCAAATGCTGATTTCACGGTAGAAATTGAAGAAGAACTTTCAGAAATGATAATTAGTATTCCATTAAAATAATTCAGATGTTAAGCAACAGTTTTCTTGATTAATTTATATATGTTATTTAAAAATTAATCTAATCACTAATCTTGTCGTCTGGTTTCATTCTAAATTCCTAATTTAACAGAAGTCACGATTATTTCAACCCAATAATCGGAATGAGCATTTCGCCTAATCAGGATTGGCATGTTTTAATAATTTTAATTAAACCTCCAACACCTCTGTACATATGTTAGACCTACAAAATATTTAGTATTATTCAAATGAAGACGTACTTTATATATTGCTCAAATTTTTTAAACATTGAGACTATGTAATTACATATTATTATCCCCAACCCAAATATGTAATTATACCATCTATACAGTCTACAAGATATTCTTAAATTTTACAAGTTTTTAATAAAATGTCCTATTTCTGTTTAGAAATAATTAACTGTAAAACATTATCAAACATATAACTTGTAAGATAAGTCGAAAGAAAAAACCTTATCAATATTAACTAAAACTAAATCCATATTAATTGAATTTAATTTATTTTAACCAAATCCTTGAATATATTTTTTAATTATAACTACATTGTATATTATATTAAATTTAGTTAGATAGGTACTCATTGAAATTAAAAATATATTTTATAATCAAAAAACAGAATAAGAAAATTAATACAATGAAGGTGAAAGTAATATACGAATCCTTAAAAAGTGTCCTTTTTTGTTTATTTTTTTATCATTTTATTTAAGATTATAATATTAAAAATGCTTATTGTCAATTCAAATATAATAATATCTTTTATATATATGTAGGTACACGTAAAATAACCCCTTTCTATATTCTATCAATAAACTTTTTGAATTTTCCAGAGAACAATGTTGTAATGAAATCCCTATAATACTACTTTTTTTTTTTGGTATAAATAATACTTACTTATGGTTTTATATATTAATTTGTATATGTACATTTATTTTTTTAGGAAATTCCTTTTAGGTAATATACGAGGTTTCAGCCTATGTTATTGGTGTACATTAGGACTATAATTACAATATTATATTATTTCAAAATATAAACTTGTATACGACATAAATATTAAGACCAAACATTATAATAGAAATATAAAAGTTACTGTCATGACAGTAGTAAGAATAGTTATATCTAATTAAATAACAACTAGCAACATGATGGTAAGTACCTAGTACCTGTATTTTAATATAATTGGGTGATCAGGGATAATAAGTTTTTGTAGTTATTTATTATTGAAGCTAAGTTCTGACGCAATAAATTCAAATATTGAATTAAATTACAAAACTGTACACTAAATAATTGGACCACCGCATGAAATCTTCTAATTTAATAAAAACTAGTTAAGTCATAAATGCTCGATGATTATTATACCAGAAGAATTTATTATAAGCACGCTCAAGTTCAATTGATGGGTTAAAAGATTAAAATAAACATTGTTACTGTAATGCAAACTTTTAAAATATCTTTAACTAGAGCTTTAAAAAACTATCTCATTTAAATATTTATGAGATTTAAGTTAATTTAAAACGGCAAAGTGATGTTAAAGAGGTCTCTGTAGAAAGGAAAAGTTTCTGAATTGAAATTTTTGAAATCTTATTTACAGTTACAATATTTCTAAAAAACAAAAACGGTACATTTAAAGAGTGAAATTTTTCCAATCTATATGACATATGAAAGTATAGTTTCCACTTAATCATAGGGCTTTCCTAGCCACTTTAAAGTGTTGAAGACAACTGGATCTACGAACCATTTGAATTTACTTTATATATAAATTCTATGATTACAATTGTAGTGTGTAACAAAATAATAAGAAATTGTATCCATATATTCTTAAGATCATTTTAGTATTTTATTTATATATATGTATTATTATTTATAAAAATTAAATTACATGACTAAATAGCTGTACATATATGTAAATTTTTCTAAGTCCTAAGTATTAATACTTAATATTGACTTTATTTTTTTTTTTGTTGTGTTGTGGTCTTCTTTAATACAACACGTAATAATTATACAAATATTGTATATTTGTTTCATTTGTTTCCATTACCTTATGGATCGTTTTTAACTATTATATATTTAAATGAAAATAATGAACTTGTTGTTATTGTTGTAGCAACATTTTCTTTTTATTTGTGTTGTATTATTATTATCATCTTGCATTCCTTAACGTTTCATTTAATACTTTATATTTTTGAAAAATAATATTTATACAATATGTTAATCTGTAAATTGTATATTTTTTTTTAATGATTTTTTATAAGTTTTTCCTTTAGTTTTTCTTAAGGTAGTTATTTTGGAATTTTATAATACGTTTTTTATATATATATATATTTTTGTACTTTTTACATATATATAATGGGTTGTTTATAATGTAAATAATAACTAGTTGGGCTCATCTTTTATATCAACATTGTTTTTAATGAAGATTTGTAATTCCAGTCTAGAATAGTTATTAAAAAATTCTATATTTAAAAAACAAAAAAAAAATAAAATTAAAATAACAAACTTAAATAAAAAGGGGTTAAATTAAAATTAATGTTATAAGAAAAACAGCAAATAAAAAAATTGGTAAAGTTTTTCTTTTGCATTTTTTTTGTTTTAATATAATTTAAAAAAATAATAATAATTACAAGTTTGAGAATAACTGGATAAATGAAAATATTTTTTGAACTAAAGTTTTGGGACTAGAACTTAAAAATTATCAGAAAGATGTGTAATATTTTTTAATCCTGTCTTTGTTAAGGCAGCTCTAGATGTATAGATGCAAATTACAATGAAATATTTATATAGTTATAATCCAAAAGTACGGGGCAAGTACGACGTTTTATATACAAATCTTCTATCAGATCTCGTACAGCTTTTTTTGCCAGATTTCTTAATATTTTTAGGAAAATTTACACAATAAATTTTATTCGGTTGCTCTATCTTCAGGTAATTAATTCCCAATATCGTGCCGTCTTCCGTGACAAATGACTTGCACAGCTTCCTTAAACATCAAATAGAAGCTAGTGTGATATGAATGCTGGAGATAAGTTTATTAAATTTTTGAAATACATTTATGAATAAAATCAGTCATAGGTTGGCAAAATTTTAATGTATTTTAAGTAATTAATGTACCTATATTCAAATCTTGATCAGCACTTTTCGTTGCTTATATTCTTTTATTTGTTATCCGTTCAAGTTCTCTTACAGCTATCCAGTTATTTTAAATTAAAACAATGAAAAATAAGATTATATTTTTATTATCTCAACTCAGATATTATGAATTCTTTATATTGGATATACCATCACAACTTCCAGTGACTATTTTTTTTCGTACCAAAGAGAGCGATATTGCATTTGCGCTAGGTCGTCGCATTAAGGGATCGTATACTTTCCTTACAAAAGTGCCCAGAGAAAATGATTTATTTTTTCAAATAATATATATAAAAATTAGCAGGAAAGATTTTTGCGTCCTTTTCCTTAAAAAATTGCTAAGCAGAAAATTTGCCTTGTTCTCGAGGCTTTTTAGCATCTGAGAATGTGGTTGAGGAACACTGATCAAACATCTAACGTTATAATTATTCTAGTCACGAGAAGACTTTGAGCCCATCTTAAGTTTTATGGAAATTTCTTTGTCTATTTGTTCAAAATTATCAATTCCGATAGTATTGAAAAGGTTTTGGAGACAGCGACATATTTTAGTTGAGCCACAAAGTCCAGGGGCTTAAAGACATAGTTTGTTGACACAGATAGATTGCTGATACTTTTCTTCCCGCGTTTGCACCACTTTGTTTTTAAAAAAAGTTTAAAAATCACTGATTTTTTTAAATAAACACGGACACCTTATAATTTACACTTTATTTACCACACAAACATATTACATATTATTAAAAACTCAAACACTTCCTATTTTAAAATTTGTTATTGTTGTTGTTCTTATTTTGTTTCTTTTTTTTTAAGTTTTTTTGATTATGATTTCGCATTTTGCTCCATATAGATAGTTATTATGTAATCAGTTAATTATTTCATTATTAATAATAAACATACATACACATACATATATGTATTGGATGTAAATTGCGTATATTTTTTGATTATATAACGGTATATAAAAAAAAAAAAGAAACATTTTCTTAACCATTTTTAGTTTAACTATCATTATTATGTACGTAAAGGATAATATACAACTTCTTAATATCCTTTTACAATAAAAATTTTTCTATTTAGAAAAAAAAAGGACTAAAACCGGTTTTGAGTAAGAAAAAGGTATATTATTAGGAGGCAGAGTGTAGGACGGCAACTGAAATTGTTTAATAGTGTATAATTTTATTTTTGAAGAAACATATTATTATGTATGAGTTCTAATATTAAAAAAAAAAAGGTTTTTGCTTTCGGAACGTTAAATATGTGTTATCCTTTGCCTATATTTACAAGGATAATGTTTCAAAAAAATATTGCATGTATTAATGTGTTTATACTATATTTATACCCGAAAGTAGTTTAAAAATGATGCAATAAATTTTATATTACGTTTATGAGGGTATCGACGTAGTGAGATGGATAAATATTCAAGGTTAGGATCGAACTATCAATCTATCAATCAAAGAATACTCAGCGGGTTCCAGATTCTGCCTTACAACTTTTTCGTTATATAACTCTATTTCTAATAAAGCAAAATTTTTGTTCTCAAGGATGGGCAGTAGCATATTAATAGATTTTAATGCACTCCGAAACCTAGAAGAGGAAATTGTGATAAAAATTTTTAGTGTAGTTTCGAAGGTATATATATAAAAGGATTTTGGGACATTGAACTTAGAAAACTTATGATTGTGGGGTTTCCAGGGATAGGGTGATGCATATGTTACAAATGAGTTTCCCTAAGCTCTTTTACGCCACCTAGATTGTTTAATTGTTTAGAGATGAGCGTTTGCTGCTCTCTTTGTTTCACATTGGAAAACTATTAGTGGAAAGTGGATGTTCATAAGCTTTTTCAAAAGCAGTTTGTTTTATCGTCAACGTATGCACAAAATTTAGATCCTCTACCGCAAGAGATTCAAATATACAATGTATACAACTACTGCTCCTATTATGCAAGTACTATTTACTAATTCACAGTCAAAGAAAGTTCAGTGTCTCAAATTTTGTTTTAAAAAAATTAAAATGAATGCCATGAAAAGTGATTGAAATGTGTATCTAGATTTGGGCGGATGGATATCCTATAGTTAACACAATCAACTCAACTCTTTTCCTAGTTTTTATTAATATTTTACTTAAAAATTATAGGTATATTGGGTGTTATATTTAAAACATATTATAATAATTTTCTTAATTTTAGAAAAATATGTGATCCTGTTTACGGTATTTGTAGATGGGGTTGGGGATGGGGATTGAGCTGCTATAGAGATAAATGAAAAAAAAAAATAAAAAATATAAAAATAAAATGTTTATGAGTTGTATATGAGTTGCTTATTCAGCTCATTAAATTTTTCTTTTAAAATTTTTAGTTTTTATTTTGTTTTGTTGTTTGGAAAACTTTTAAATACAGATTTAAGGTAAAAACTTTTTTGTTTCACATATTTATATACATACTTGTAGGTACATACTAAAATAATATTTAAGTTTTTTAAAGAATTTTAATAGAAGAATTTATTGTATACAATCCCTTTCTAATGCCTTCTGGTCATAATCTTTTAAACAAATATATATTATTATTATCTTATGTTGGTATTCAGAAAAGTTAATAAGGAAGAAAATGCAACTGGGACTCTTAAAGTTTATATACTTCGTTATTTAAATAAATTTTAAATGATATATAGCATTAAACGTAAAATTATGTGGTTTTTTAATAGAGATTTTTAAAATAAAAATTATGAATTATGATTGTTAAGTGGTCGAAAATGATGGGGTATTTCGAATATCTTATAAAATTTAACTTTGAAATAACCTATTCGATATTATAGTTTTAAACTACTAAGGGTCATTACAAATACCGTAAAACGCTATATTAAGTGGTTTTGTAGAGATTTTGAAGTTAAAAATACTCTGTTGAATATTGGGGTATTTCAAATTGTGGGTCATTTCAAATTTCTTATAGAATTTAATTTTGAAATGACCCATTCGATATTATGATTTTAAACTATTAAGGGTCATTACTAATACCGTAAAACGCGATATTAAGTGATTTTGCAAAAGAATTTGGACGTTAAAAATACTCTGTTGTACATTGGGGTATTTCGTATCATGGGGCATTTCGTATTTCTTATAAAATTTAATTTGAAGTGACCCTTTAGACATTGTGGTTTTAAACGTTTCATGACCCTCATTCACTGATAAAATATCTACCTCTAGCAATTTTAAAGTTATACTTATAAAAATTATCTAAAGATTTTTTGAAGCAGATTTTTCTTTAAAACATTCAAGAGCTACAGATTTCTTGGGTAAATTCATAAATTCGGAAAAATATTTATAGACAATCAATGTTCAATGTAAAATCAAAATTTGTATCTTAAGAATGCAATAAAAAAAATATCAAATTTGTTACATAATAGAAATGATTTTAAAATTTAATTTCACAAAATTAATAAAAAAACTAAAGTACTATAGGCGCTGATAATAATCGAATACATATTAAACATATAATTTTTAAGACCGCAACAATTCAAATAAAAATGACATAAAAATTGAAATGGAAATGACATTAAATTTTCAAAAGAAAAGAAAGAATTTCGAAATTAATTCAAATTATTAACAAAATGAGGAATCTAGAAAAAAAAAACACTTCCAAATTCGAAAAGAAATTATAGATATCAAAAATTTTTCAAATAAATGAACCACGCATCAAATTGACCCCTAGGTATAAATTAAAAATCAATAAAAAAAATATTGAATTTGGAAAATTCTAAAATACATAAAAAACCTATAAAACATAAAAGACAATCATCAAAATGCCCTTTTACATAAAATTAGAACTTTCTTTCTTAAGTAATTATTCAAAAGATTAAAAAAAAAACAGAAATTCTCAAAGAAATAGAATATTAAGACAATATTTTAAACCCATCAAAACTATCAGGGCATAGAATATAATAAATTTAAATTGAAGAATTTTAACCCTTTTAGGCCCAAAAAAATTAAGTGAAATGAAAATCTATTTGCCATAATGGTGTATGTGATTTTGATATTGGACTAAAAATGTTTAAATCACATCGGAAACCCTTATCAATAGTGAGGCAAGTGAGCAGATTTGAAATATTTTTATTCCGATTACATTTACGATTACTTAATAATTGTAATTAAAGGCTTTTTTTATTTTTGTTACTATTATAATTGATCTTAAATTGTTAAAAATATGATAAGAACTATTTGAGTAATCGATTCGATGATTACTTCTTCACAAAAACTGAAATAATTCGCAATAATTATAAAGTAATAAAAATTGTTTTTCGATTACTTTATAGTAATCATTGAATTATTGAAACTGAATTACTTTTAGAATATTGTTATGTTATCAAAATTAACATTATAAAATTGTACGCGGTATAGATAATTTTTTGATTACTAATTATTAACAGCTTTTTCCATCTAGATTTTGCATTATATTGCGATTAATGATTATTTAGTACTCGCAACAAACGTGGTAGTACTAAATCGGTACTATGATCTTAAAATAGGAAGGACGACCTACTTAATCATATAATTCAAAATAAAATGAATTGATATATAAATATATATTAAGAGAATTTTAAATATATTAAAAGAAATCTTAATAAAAACATATTAAATATAACCTCAAATATGTCATTTTAGCACAAGAGGTTTAATAAAGAGATGAAAACCCTTTCGGAATTATAGGCCTTGCAAGGAAGCTTACTTACTCATATGAAATCCCAATTAAGAAAAAGCCGATAATCACCAGAATGAAATAAAAATAAATTAAACGCATGTCATCTCAAATTCCGCTTATTCACGAAAGGGTTAAGAAAAAGAAGAAAACCCGTTTGGAATTATATAGTCCTTTTTATTAGTCGATTACTTATTCATATGAAAACCCAATTAAGAAGTTCGGTAATCACCAAAATTAATTAAAACTATATTAAACGCATGTCCTCTTCAATTCAATTTATACACTAAAGGGTTAACAAAAAAAAAAAAAAAAACAAAACAACTAATAAAAAATATATTGCTTAAAGAAATTCATCCTATAGATAGATTTTTTTTTGTATATTTATATCAAATCTTATCTTTAAACTTAGATTCAATTTATTGACATTGGTCATTATTGGCGTCAATTTTGTTCTTACCACACCATATTAAATGACAGCTGTAAATAATTCACTATAAATTTTTGTTATATACATATGTATTTATTATACATATATGATCATAAAATACATCTACCAATTTTGATGATTTTAAATATTATAACTTTGAATAGTAATTATATAACAGATGAGAAATAATCAAATAATCAATTCTGGATGAATTCTTTAAAATAAAATGGATCTGTGAAGACTGAAGACATCATTAAAAATCTTTAAATATTTTGTAATGGGACGGATTAAAGATTAAAAGAAACTTAAGAATAAAAAGGAAAAGAGGAGGAATCGAATTTTTAATTTAAAGTTTTTTATATTTTTTTAATATTAATCTGAATCTTGTAGAACGATATTTGGTCATAAATTTCAGAAAAAATCTTTGATGAATTATTGTTTTTTTTTGAGTGTTCCGAAGAGTATTTTATAATCAAATTAACCAACCATCATAGTTTTAATTTAATAATATTGTATTAAGATTATCAAAAACCCATAATTTTATTGTTTAAAAAAAATAAATTTTCAAAATGTTAGTAATAAAATTATTAGATGCTGAAAGTAACTTGGCAGGTCTGGTGCTTTCTTCTGGTTTTAAATAGAATTTTAAAAACAAATGAAGTTGGTTGGATTAATTTTCATTTTTAATTTTTTTCGGCATAGGAAAGAATCCCATGTCATTTTAACTTATTAGAGCTAGTTGGTTCTATATAAAATCTAAGGATTTAATAATAATCGCGTCTTTCAATTGAGAACTAGATTTTCACATGGACCAGGTGAAAATGCACAGGGTTAAATATGTATAGTTTTTTTTTAGACTATATATTGGTAATATGGGATAGAAATAGATTTTCAAAAATATTTCCAGAGATGTCACTTAATTGGAGGTTTTTTTTAGATAAAATGATTATCTAGCTATTTATTTAGCTCGGACTATTGGAAACTTCATATTATTTACATAATTTTTTAAAAAAATGTTCATTATAGTTATTCAATTTTGTTTAATCTATTTTGTTTGAATATATGGGCAATTCTCCTGATTTGGATGAAGTAATTTTTCGGATGACAGCTTAATAAATAGTTTTTTAAGAGAGTTGATAACTATAGCAATTTAACAATTAATGAAAGCTTAAGATAATTTTTTTTAACAGCTAACAGTTTAGAAAATTTTATTAACCATTTTTACTAAACAGCATATTAAATATGTAAGATTTAAAACTTATAAGATTTAGGTTTCCTAATTTAATTCGTAAAGGCTGAAACATTAATTGTACAAAGAAATATTAAATTAATTTATAACTATATCTTCGAATTTTTATTATCTTCCATAATCCGAAAATCACAAATTTCGTATATCGGATTCCCAAATATCCGGTCATATCTCTATCCTCGAAACCAAATCGCACACGTGTATTACATGAACTAACTTAAAGTTTTGGCGTGTTTGGGTGTTAAAGTTGCAATATACCTATATGAACTTAACACAATTTCAATAGGTGGGTTATAAACCCTTCCAATGTCCCTTGTAAAAAATGTCAACTGTTTTTGAATTTAAATTTTACTTTGAATTACTGACAATTTTTGAAGACTTTTTGTTAGGAGTTTAAATTTTTTTTCGTTCTTTGCCTGGGTTGAATATTTCAATCGAACCCACTGGAGGATGCACAAATACATTTTATATCAGTACTTAACTACAGTCAAAAAATTTTCATAGATCCTAACAATTCTATAAACTTTCACTCCGTAGTACTCACTCTCCTCAATTTTTAATAATTCCAAAATTTTTTGGAAAGAATTAATTTTTAAAAATACAATATGTTTTCTCTGCGGGATAGATACATCGATCCTTCATAAATAAGAATTGTTTTTTTTTCCATTATTATTTGATTTTAACTTTATTATTTTCTAATATTTTTTCAATATGAGAACCTAAAATGTGTTAGTGCTGTTGTCTTCTTTCAGAATGTATTTTCTTTTTCATCTTCAACTGATGCCGATCAACAAAGTTCAACAATTTCAAATTCAAATTTTTTTTTTTTTTTTTGTGTTTCTTTTAAGATTTAGCAATAAATTAGAAATTGGTTACATTCTTACTTGGGTGCTTATTATCTTGATTTATAGGTAAAGAAAAAAAAAAATATATCTGTCTAAGAAATTGGTGCTGCCACTGGTGGTGAATAATAGAAATTTATATAATAATTTATTAATAAAAAATAAATATGCCGATATTGAATTTGAAAGAAAGGAGGAGGTTATAAAATATTATTAAAAAATGTTGTCACAGCCATTATAGAATGTGAAGTGATGTTTTTTATTTTGAAAATTTCTATATTGGTCTTCTTGTCTGGCAGTTTGTCAGTCTGTTTTCTTTTATGTTGAGTTAGGTACATCATTTTTATAGGGATAACCACTATCTAATAAGTTAATAAGTATCAATCTCACTGCAGACATTTTGAACTGTCAGGTATCTTAACTCTGAATGGATGAAAACAGGTCCAAACACCGTTCAGTAGTTGAAAAAGAATTAAAGGTACAAAATAAAGCATTTTCAGTTAGCGTAACTTGCGACATCACTGTCAAATCCACACAAATGATGACGGGAATTGCCGCAATTATTCTTTTAGGGGGAACGTCCATGAAGGGAATCGCCGCAATTATTCTTTCAGAGGAAGCATGAATAACGGGAATTTCCGTAATAATTTTTTCAGTGACAACATGAATTACGGGAATTCCCGCATTTAAAAATTTGTTTTTAAAATTCCCAAATTTGTTAAAGATCGAAGAACTGCCTACTTCAACAACAAGTCATTTACGACAAACCATGTGTTCCAGAGATACGTTTTCCTTTTTCATCTTAGCAACTTTTGATAAAATTTTTTGAACATGGAACTCTCATTGGAATGTTCTTCAACGAATCTTTAAGTAATGTTTATGCTTTTCCAATTTAAGTGATCATGCTGATATTATTACATGTACATTTCTTGTACTCTTTATAGATTTATAAAGCATTTACCGTTATTAAGTATTTTATCACTAGATTTATCATAAGTAGGCAGATATTACCTCTATTTATTTTACTCAATTGAAGCAATGCAGAGCCTTAGTAAAATCTTCGAAGTTTTTGACCGAAAAGTTGAAATTACAGTTAGATTCTGATTACAAAGAGAGTTCGTAATCGGTAATAAGTATATATATTTTTACAACAAATGAAGATAACGAAAAGTTTTTCAATTGTCACGCTTCTTGGGAGCATAATTTCGGTTATCTACTTGGCACTTCCAGTAGACTTTGTTTGGAGCATCTATCTTTGCTTTTTCACATGTTTTTATAGTTAAGTTTCGCTGTTTTAACATCGTTTAACTCCAGGTGTTCTGAAGCTTGTACCACGTCTTCGGATCTCTTATAGGTTCCATTCTAGTAATCCACTTTCCATACATTGTCAGTGCCTTGTATGACTTATCGAGAAATAAGTAACACATTCTCCAACTCCAGACTACACATCTCTTCCTCAACCCCAATCACGGGATTTTATTTAATTCGATCGGCTTTTTAAGAACTTTGGAACCTTAGATGAAAAGTGCATCATCAAAATTAAAAAAACACGAAAGAAATGATAATTTTTATATGGATCAATTTTATTACCCATTTAAACAAAAAAAAATCTCTTCGCTCCTCTCTTTCTTTCACACTCATACTTTCTTTATTGTATAACATATTGATTTAATTCGTATTAGATTCGTATATCATTCGTGTATAATATACATATATATGATATGTATTTTATTGATGAAAATAAATTTTATTCGAATCAATATAGATTAGGATATAATGTAATAAATTTTATGAATTGAAAAGAAATGCATTTAATTTTCTTACTCTATCTCTCTCTCTATCCCTTCAAATCTCTTTTACTCTCACTCATTATATGATAATATAAAAACAAAAAAAAACAAAAAATAAAAATGAAATAAAGTGAAATGAAAATGGAAGGGTATTGATTTTGGTGAGATGGTTGGTGTAATAAAAACTGTCAAGAATTGATCACATATAATGACGTTATTTATGTATTTTGAAGTTTTTTTTAAAATAAAAAAAATATCTTAAGATACTTTTCTTTTTGTTTTTTTTTTTTATTTAATTTTATTATTTATTAAATAAAGAATATCATTTTTGAGTTAAGAGAATTGTCTAGTATCTATATCTTATGTTCTTGATTTTGATATAGGAGGCAATTAAATTTTTTTTGTATTTTAGATTCTGTCTGTGTCTTAAGAGTTATTGAAAGAAAGAAAGTATGTATATTAGAAGAAATTTAGAAAGAGAAAGAAAATAAAATATTGTTTATTTTTTTTTTATTTTTTTTTATTTGTAAATTCTTCATCATTTAAGTTAAATTTTATCAACATTGCAAAGAGAAACGAATAAGAAATAAAAGATATGAACCAAATGCATATACCTATAGATACTACTTCATCTCGAATTTCGAACTTCCGGCTTTTTCGAACTCCAGCTAAAATCGAACTTCTTCAACTCTAATATTTAAATCTCCTACCTAAATTTCCTAGACAAAAATAATTTTATGGCTGATCTAATGCTCCTATACAGAACACAAGTAATATTTTGGGCAGACAAATCAAATGAAAAGCTAGAAAACGAACATATAGAACATAGCATATAGAACTCAACTTTTCTAGGAGTTCTTTCAAGGCAAATAAGATTCGACTTTTGTAAATGTTCTTAGAGGCATTAAGGACTAGATTTATCTAGGAGTTCTTACGACTCATCTATGACTTCTTACAGGAATATAAGACTTAAATTATCTAAGGGATCTTACAGTATATGTTAGAAAAATGTGGCTGTGTGAATGATCTTTCATTTGTTTTTAAGACATATGACGCACACTGAGGTCATCTAGGAATTCTTACAGGCCTCGACTCATATATGACTTTTTACAGGAATATAAAACCCGACTCATCTAGTAGGTTCCTACACTATCTTTTAGGAAAATGTGGCTGTGTGGATGATCTTGTGATTCCTATGAAATTAAGGCAAAAACACGAAGAGTATTTCATTAGTCCCATGATTTTGACTTCATTGTGAAAATCCGACCCTGGTATAACAACATAAAAATGAAAAGAAAGTGGGAAAGATGATGATGATTTGTTGCCTTCTTTTGTTTTCTATTTTTGAAGGCTAAAACCTTGGCCTGTTTTTTTAATTCGGTTTTTTTTTTAATTTGATTTGATTTAAATAAAAAAAATTGAATATGTTGTCCTCATCTTTGAATTATGTATCAAATTATGCGTACATAGTTTTAGAGTGATTAGAAATGGAATCAATTCTTTTTTTCGAAAAAATTTCCAAAATTTATAGACAAGATTAAGAGAAAATTTATTGTTTTTTGTTTTTAAAGAATTTTTCGGAGTTTTTGGTTTTTTTTGTAAAAAGTATCTTAAGATATTTTTATTCTGTTTTAAATTCTATTTTATGGGAAACAAATGTGAAAGAACTTTCTATAATTTTATTGTTTTTCAAAAACTATAAATTTATTGTTATTATTAAAAAAAAATAAAAAATTAAATTATTACTTTTAAATTTTAAAAATTTAAAAAAACGAGTCTAGTCACTATTTAAAGTTCCCAATTTTTATGACATTTGATAAACCTTATGTTGAATCTAAAGGAATTTTTATTGTATTCTGGGGGTAATTTTGAGATTCTTCTGGAAAGGAAATTTTAAAGAATTGTCATAGGAACCTGTTTTAAATATGGACAATATAATATTAAATTGATTGTATGATGATTATGATGGTAAAACGCGGATGATTTTTAATGGTCAAAAAATTGAAAGAAATTAAAAAAAAAAATTTGTAATAAAAAATAAAAAATTTTGTTTAATGGGACCTAAATGAAGCAAATCGAATGACAAAAAAAGGGAAAAGCCATATTTTTAATTGATTTATTCGTTTTAAAACAATTAAAAAACAAAATTTTGGAAAGGACATTTTTTTCGAAAAGAATTATTATATGTTATTAATGTTCATTAAGAATGACTTTAAAAAATTAAATTATTATTTATCACAGGATGTGAGTAGTCATGTGTTATAGGGTTTGTTCTGGAGGAGTTAATAACTAAATGATAAGATTAAGCCGCGTTATAGAAATTTTCAAAAAAATTTTTAGAATATTTATGAGTTTTGAAATAAAAATGTCAGATTTTAGTTTTTGAAGAAAATGAAGGTTAGGAATTTAATTTAATTAATTGTTAAGTAATTGACTTCATTTAATAATTGGGCTGATATTCATTTATTTAATACTTGGGCAATACTGCAGTCAAAGCTTATAGGTGAAATGTACAACAAAGTTTCTTTTTTTATTTTATTTTTCCTAGACCTAGTCTAAGTTGAAGTAAGGTTCGAAACACTAAAGACTGTATTTTTTATTTCTATAATTTATACCAAAGTCTTATAAAGCCACAGTATTTAAAAAATAGGATAGTTTTTAAAATAAAATGTATTTGAAAAAATTGTTAGGGTACACTAAGTTTAAAAAACTTTTTTTTACTCCATTTATTTTAAGGGGGAATGGAGAACTCTACTTTTTCTAGTCTGAGTAGCCTCTCTAATGAATTAACTTCTATTAATAGTAAATAGGTACTCCAATGGTTTTAAATATAACTGTTACAAAATTTCAATCGAAATTTATTAGTTCTTTATAAATTTTTAAAGCTTTAGGTTTCGGTCCTTCTATATCAGCAATATTAAAAGAACTCCCTGGAAGAGCTATGTGAACTTTCTGCTTTATTAAATAAAATATTAAATGCTTGTATTAAACTGGATAATGTGTCTAAGGCTTGGAAGGTAGCGAAAGTGATAATGGTTCCCAAACATGGGTAACCACCAACAAGAAAGAAAGTCGTACAGATCGATCTCGTTGCTATCAATAATGTAAAAATAAAACTGTTTGAAAAATTATTACTAAAAAAAGTTGAAGCTTATTATTGAAGAAACACTGGTATTATCTAGTGGAGTCCTACTAGGGGAATTCACTCTCCTATAAAATAAATACACAGAATTACAAATATTGCATAGAAAAAGCGTTAGAGGAAAAACAAATATGGTCGTCAATCTTTCTAGACGTAGTTCAGAAATTTAAAGTAAATAATAAAGTCTGGCACTCAGGTCTAATGAATAAGTTAAGCAAATTACTCCTCCCATTAATGTTAGAATACTGGAATCATAACTTTCGAATGGATTATTTCGAGTCAAACAAGCAGATGAGTATTCATATTTATGAATAGTAAAAAAGGCGGGGGTGCATCAAATCAGTATTCTACGACCTGTGCTTTATTTACTATACACTAGTAATCTACCCTTCTAGAAAATGTAACTGTAGCATATTTCAATTTCTGCAAAATAAAATTAAGTCGTCATAGTTTCTAATATCATTGCATAATTATTATTAAAAAAAAAACTGGACAGTAATTACAGGACCAAAACAAGATTTTTAAAAATATATTTTAAGGCTATAATTTTTCTAAACTATAACTGTTTTTAATGCACCAAAGCATTAAATAACTGCTAGATCCCATATGCAATATTGAAACAATCACCATCAACCTAACTACCAAAAGAGTTTTTCTATTATATGCATATTACTTAAAAAATTTACCCCTACCCTAAAAATCCATAGAATTCATAAAAATAAAAACAAAAAAAAAAGGATTGTAGATGGATCCATTTATCTTGAGAAGGAATGTGATTTTTTTTCTATGCAAGGACTAAAAAAAAATTTGTTATTTAGTGAGTTTTTATTTAATTCTCAGTTTTTTTTTAAATAATAATAATATGCGGTCCAGCGATAAATTAGAATATACGGGACCTTATATTTACATATATATATATATATATTATATTTTATATTGTGTTGATTATATGTTGCATTCTGTTGTATTTTATTTACTACCCACTCTTTCGGTTTTCAAAAAATTTTAAAAAAATATTTAATGAGATGCCTGAAAATATGCAATTTTTTGTTTTATTTATTTTTATTTTGTTATTGTTGTTTTTTGTTGTTGTTGTTACTGTATATATGGTGAAAAATTAATGACATAATAATTTTTAGATGCAGGACATTGGATATTTGTTGTTGTATTTTTTTTTTTTTTTGCATAAAGGAACTAAAATAGAGCTACAGATTGTTATAATTTTTAAAAGTACGTTCTTTTCTCTAATTTTTATATTATTTTGCTTGAAATTTTTTGGAGGTGCTGGTAAAAATTTTCTAAAACAATAATATCCAACTATAAAATATTATAGTTTGTAGTAAAAGTATACATGTTTTAGATTCGTTTACTTTAAAATTAATCCAAGAATTTAATTAGGTTATTAGATGTTGAGGACAAATTTTGTTCAACCCGGCTTTTTACAATGACTAAGTAGAATAGTCGTCAAATGTCATAGTGATTCAAACACCGACATTTTGAATGTAAGATCTCGGGTTCGAACTCCGGTTGAATTCTGTTTAATAAAATTTTACAATCCTATAAAAAATCCGACTATATTTTCACTTTATTTTGTTGACTATAGGTTCTTTTCTAGTCTAGTGTAGTCATTCTTTGGAACTAATTCTTCTGGACTAAAAAAACAAACTCTACAAGTCGTTCTTAAGAACCTAAAATTTAAAACCTACACTGTTTCTTTGCATATTTTCTGTAGAAGATCCATTTTAGTATGGTGTCGAAATTACAAATTTTTGGGAAAGCATCGGAAATCCTTAAGTTTAAAATGTAGCAACGGGCGGTTCTATTAACACTACCCAATGTGTTCGGTAAATCGTATTTGCTGATTTCAACCTACTGTCTACGTATATCTAAGTGTTTATGTATTGTTTAGTGTATTACTAGAACTTTGTTATTAAATTCAGAAACACCTATTCCATTGCTGTTGATGAAAGGGGCAATACTTTATACTTCTAAGGCAATTTGTTTTATTTGTGTAAATGTGAAGACTAAACTTTAACGCCCCTCGAATTTGTTTCTTAATTTTTCCATGTCATATTATTTTTTGGGGAAGAAGTTATGATGTCCTCTTGAAAACTAGAACTAGAATGTATACTTTGAACTAAAATATTTCTATTTGAATATTTTTTATGGTTCTATAGTTGGCCATCTTTAAATGTACTGTCAAATATGTATCCCAAAGTTGGTAATACATATGACTTCTTTCTTTTAAATGTATCATCCGGTTTCGCTCATGCCCGATCATTCCAGAATCCTATATTTTCCACGTCCAATTCCCAATCATTTTTTAACATCCCTTTACTCAGAACCAAACTGTACATTTGTATCACAGGTCCCATCCTAAAGTTTGGTTTAAAAAGGATTGTGCTTTGGTGTGTTACAGTTGTACACTACCTATTGGAACTACGCACAGTTCTCATGGGTGGCTTTCGATGCTATTCAATTACGCACAGTTCCAATAGATGGCCTTTAAAGCTTTTTATGCCTCTCGTAGAAAAAAAAAGGAGCAGATGTTGGTATTCTTCATAGGTATTGCGACTATTTCCTTTATTATTTTCGATTATTTTGTCGCGAAAGCATTTCCTACTACATTATTATAGTATACATATAGACAGGCCCTGTAATGAATATTTAGAGACCTAAAAAAAATATTGCAATTTTTTTCAAAGTTCCCTTCAGTAAAGAAAATAAACAAAAAAAAAAAATTAAAAAAAGGACATAAGCATAAAAATAATATAAAATGATAAAAAATTGTTTTTTTTTTTTTTTTAGTAATTATCCTTGCAGAAAATGAATTTTGTATATGTGCATTAATCTGAAAATGTCCTTAAAAATATTTTGTTATTTTTTGTATATAATTTTTAATTTTTAACTTTGTTTATTTGCTGTTTTTTTTTTGTATATTTTGAAAAGCCGTATAACTGTAAAAAAAAGGATTCACTTAAATGTGCATAGGTATGTAAAAAAAAAAAACAAAATAACGGAATATAATATCAAAGTAATGAGTTTTTAGCTAGAAGCTTTGTATCTTTGTTTTATATTTTTTTTTTTTAAAACATATGCCATATGAACAAGAAAAAAGGACATGTGTGCAATTATATGTGTGTGAGTATATAATTTGTAAATAATGTCATCTTAATTGTCCAGCAAAAAGCATAATTTGGATCTGGCAGATGCAAGAGACGAGGAGAGGATCATTATTATTTTCTAGTTTTTTAATATAAAATAGAAAAATATAAATTAAAAAAAAAGGATATTTATTTCATAATAAACATTATCCTGATTTTTATTATTTCTCTATTTTTAATTTGTATTGTGTTTTTTGTGTATTAAAGTAAATGTCCTTTTGCACACAAAATGTGCATTGTATTTGTAGATGGAAAACGGCCTAAGGATAATGAATTTCATATTTATTACAATACATAGAGAAAAAAAAATATTTTATTCTCTAAATGTGACATTTTTTTACACTATTTTTCTTTTTTTTGATTATTTTTTAATTATTTATTTCTGTGTGAGTTGAAAAATTTTTTCAAATGCATTCGTTCGTAAATGTTTAGAGTTTTGGTTTTTTTTTTTGTTTTGTTAAAGTGACATTAGATTTATTTAAACTGATGTCGCAATTATGGTGCAATATTAAAAAATTAGTATTTTTACCTGTAAATTTTACGAGTACCTGAATGACTTAGTAATAATTATTGCAAAAAGGTGAAATAAATTTTATAAGATAGGTGAAAATAATGCCAACTGCTTAAAAGTTATCTTAAAATAAATAACGGGAATCCTTGGATTGTTTTGTGAATTTAACATAACTCTTATACTGAAAGTGGTAAGATTATAAGATTTATATGATTGCAAATTTTACTTATAATTTTGACAATCCCTGTACCGGAGCTCCTTTTTAATTATGCCTGAAAGAGTATTCTTATAGGCCCTCCTAGAGCTGCTTATTAAATGTTTATGAGAACAGATTCCTATGTTTGCTGCTTAGCCAAACCTCAAACTCCAAAACGTATACACATTTATAATTACCTATATAATCACATAGTAAAGCACTTCTTTTAATTAATCATACAAGGAACAATGGAAGGTAAACGAGGCGTAGGAAGAAAACAAATGTCTTGGTCAAGAAACATAAGAACAATTTGGAAATTTAGTACACACCGCATCTAATCGGAAGAAGTATAACAACATCTTTCTTTAAAAAAAAAGGAAAAAAAAAAATTGGTACACACATTCAGAAGTGAATTTGCAGCGGAAAAAAAAGAAGCAGGATAAACTAGAATTCGTAATTACCGAAGCTAGTAGAAGTCCCCTGGGTAATTTTGAAAACCGTTGTACGGAATTCTCTTGTTTATTGTTTTTGAAAGTAGATTCCCATTAATACGCTTAAAGGAAACCCCAAATTCTAAATTTGTATATAAATTTAAAATGAATTGTAAGCTTATAATGAAGCAGAGTAAACTAGGATTGGAAAGTATCAATGCAAGTTCAAATTTTTCGTCTAATTGTAAAAACCCCTTCGCCGAAGCTTCTTATTGATTGCTCTTGGAAACCTTCCTATTGGTACTGCTAAGTTCAACTTCGAAACTGAATACCAATTAAAAATTTTTGTAATCTTAAAATGATGCTGGATAAACTAGAACTGGATAGTACCGAAGCAGATACAAATTTCTAATACATTATTTTCACAATTCTTTTACAGCTTCATAATAATTGATCTTAATTCCAAATACTTATAATGGTTATTCAATGAAAGAATGCAAAAATTAAATGCCTGCTTGAAAACCCCTTAAAACACATTTAGTTCAAAAGACCTGGTAAAACCCAAAAACCATAAGTTCGGGACTTGCTGCATTGATCAGAATGATAGAGGAGTGTTCAGGCTCCATTGACCAGAAAGATAGAGGAGGGTATAAAAAATTGTAATACAAAGTAGGATCTATTTTTCCTCTCACTGAATTTGGGAAGTGCGTACCAATATAAAATTGCATAACTTCTTAACGGTTAGCACTACAATCAAGCTATTTAGATCTTTTAAAGGAAATATCTCTGAATATGCGATCGCTGGATAACTTGTATAAATATATGCAGTGCAGTCGTATATATTATGTGCAGTGTGATGCTTGCCATATTGTCCGCCATTGCTTTGATTGTCAAATTAATTTTCCAAATGCTTGTATATTTGACAATAAAATTAAATATTAGATCTTGGAAATATTAGAGAATATTGGATGCATGAAAAATATAAAAATTGAATGCTAAGCGTACTATTTGAATGCAACACTTGAAGAATATTCTGATTTTCAACAGCGTCAGATAAAATTCTTCTTTAATAGTACAAAATCATTAGCCATCCCAATTTCCAATGCAATTTTAATTGGTAAACATTCACAAGATGTGATTTAAGTCCTTTTAAAAATCCCCATTATATATTACAGTACATAATATCAAAACACTTTCAACTTTTTCAATTACCCAGAACATAATATACTCTTTTAATACTATTTACACTAAAAGCCTTAAAATCTCATAGGATATTAAATTTTAAAAATCCAACTACAACACATGCAAATTTTTTTTCTAACACATCATTTCTTTGGTTTTTTGTAATTCATGTTCCCATTTTTACCAAATGGGACGTCCATCTCAACTCGTATAAATCCCATTTTCATTTTATTTCTATACACTTTTGTATACCTCCTATGCATCTATCTATAACATATATCAACGATGATGAATCAATCTTATTTGCTTTCAAAAATGTTGCACTCATCAACTCATCGCAACATACAATAAAACAAAGTATAAATAAAAAAAAAACTTTAAACTTTGTCCATAGCTTTTATGTTGATAGGATTAAAACAAAAAAAAATTTGCATTGAATAGAGGATGCATTAGCATTGACTATACAATCAGCTCCATCTATGGTATTAAAAAAGATATTTCACACTAAAAAAAAAATCTTTGGATTTTTTATTGCTTCCAATTTTGTTGCTGTTCTGGTTTTTTTTTTTAAATAAAACTATCATCATTCATCAACATCAACTTTTAATTTATCATCATCAAAAGATTTCCACAGCAACAACTTAGAATATTAAAATCTCATTGTTTTATGATGTTAGAAAGAGATGGAGAATGAAAGAATTGAATAACAGGTTGAAAAAATTTTGGTTTTTTTTTTGTTATGTTTGTTGCTGTTGCATTTGTTGATTGTTTGGTTGTTGTTTTTTTCTACTGGTTCTCCAGATTTATGGTATTAATAATCCAACATCATTATCTCATCCAATCCCAATTGTAGGAATTTTTTATTTTTTTATTTTTGTTATGTGCTGAGATGACTTCAAAAAATTTAATAGTCCCAACTTAATCGCTCCATATATAACTAATGCTCATATGTTATATATATGCATGTAGGTATGTTAGATATTAATGCAGTATGTACTGAACCAATTGAAATTGTTATTTAGTTGTGCTTTGCTTCTGTTTGGGAAATTTTCTAGAAGAAGATGAATGCAGAATGTGACTGATGACAGTAGAATAGAACATGTTGATGCTTTTGTTATTATTATGGTTGTTAGTATGCTTGTATAATACGTTTAGTTGAATGTATATTGTATGAACTAAATGTGTATTTAATTGTATTAAATTGATTTATATTGGGGGGTTGTGTTGTTCACTATTCGTTTAAAATGTTAGATGATATAAATGTGTAATATTTGAATTTATTTTTAGTGTAGTTTTATTATTGAGGCCATTTGAGCTGATATGATACATCCCGGTTGGGTGAAAGAAGACGGGAGGTTCCTATTTCGGAGATGTGCTGCAGTAGGTTTGGAACACGCGAGTAATAAGCAATCGAGTGGAGAAGCACATAATTTTACGCTTACATTTTGCTCTTCTATGTTGCGCTCACAATGGTTACTTATATGAACCAATGTTAAAAAAAAATTCTGAAAAATCGCTCGATCGCTGTCCGAGTTTCCGAGACTTATGTGTCACATAATTTTACGCTCACCTAAGACTGAGATTTCGATTGAAATTATTTCAATCAGTCATCAGAATATTTTATTGCCGCATATTTCATATTTATAGTGTAGCAGGTGACTTATTTTATTAACTGTGGACTATTATACCTATCAGTCTTTCAAAATTTTAGTATTTCAAAACTATGTTACTTTGGATAAAACCTACTGACCATATCGATATTCATACTTCTCTTAGAGTCATTTATTCCAATTTGATTTGAAAAATTTTGATTCAGAAAAATGAAAAAATATAAAGTTGTTGAGGTAGGTGTATTCACATTTCATGCTGAGTTATCTTAACTCAGTTCCGTCCAAAGGCACTAGCTACAGTGCTTCCCGTCCATAACTTAACTTACTTTCTTAGAAACTTACAAGTCATTTATTTTGTTGGTATTAATTTTATTTGTTAATTCTAATCCTACAACCTTTTGATTTGACTTTAGTAGCCTAGTCTGCGCAAGGATATCGTTTGAGGCTTAACACTAAGTATAGTTTGGGCTTGGGGTCTTGGATTTAAAGTTCTTTTTAAATATGCTCTTAGATGCAGCATTTTACTTTAAGCAGTAGACAATTATTTCTATTATCCTTTGAGGCTTAAGACTAAGTTTAGTTTGGGCTTTGGGTTTTGGTCTTAAAGTTCTTTTTGAACATTCTCTTAAATTTACCATTTTACTTTAAGCAGTAGACAAATATTTCTAAATTCTGCACTTTTACTCCTCAAGAATAACTATGTTTCAAAAAACTATAAAAAAATAGTACTGTTCTGTCTCCTATGCTACTTTTTTTCATACTTTTAATTCAATTCTCTAAAGTGTTTTATGCTCTGAATCAATTTTAGTTAAGTTTTATTCATTTTTTTGCTTCTTAATCCATTCCCTATTCTCTTGTGCCTTAAATGGAATATGAAAAACAACAACAACAAAAGTATGATGATAATTAGGATGAAATGTTGATGACATTTTGAAAGCAACAAAAAACTCAAACGAAAAAAAAAAATAATAAATTGGAAAGAGCTGTATTGCATCACAACAGAACTCAGAAGCATCATTTATATACAGAACTGTATATATATATATATTCCTGAGATATCCTTAAAATTTTTTGTATGTACACATGTGTATGAATATTATGTGAACGAACAGTACTTCGACTATATTAAAGTTTCTTGATTCATCCATCTGAATTTCATCTGGATTTTTATTCGTTTTACTCTCAACTCAGGAATTCAGGAATTTTTTATCAAATGGGAGTTGAAAACAAAAATTGGATTAATGATGGGAGCTTAATAAGAAATATAATAATAAAAAAAAATGTTGAAGAATTTTTTATTTTTTCTGAATCCAACAAATGAAATGCTTTTGTTCTAACAGAAAGGCATCAGCAAAAGAAAGGAACAACTCAGGTTGAATGTGATGAATGGATTTTTTTTTATTTTGACAGGCAATTTTTTGTTGTTGTTTTTTTTGTATTTTATGCTTGAAGAATTTGACATTTGAATGCTCTCAAGATGATGGTCCATGATTGTTGTTGTATTTTGTTGATGTTTTGCTGCTGGGTCCTATAGAATTAATATATATTGAAAAATTAATAGTATAGTAGAAAATATATAACTTGGGCGTGGTAAATATAATTTTAAAAATTCCCATTGGTATATTTTGAGTTAAAGTTATTAAAAATAAAAATGAATGAATGGATTTTTGATAGGAATGACAGGAATGTTGGAAATTAAGTAAATTCAGAGATTTGGATACAATAATGGGTAAGAACAAAATTTAAGTATGGAAATGGTTTAATAAAATGGAGAAATTAATTTATTTCAATGTAAGTAGTTGTTGTTGATATTGATGTATTAGTTTCGATTTAGAAAAAGTTAGAAATAATAGAAAATTTAAAAATTTATTGGAGAAATAAGTTTAGAAATATTTTAAAAATTTTAAACTTTACATATATTGTTTTAGAGAAGTATTTCTGGAGACATGTCTCTGCGTCATAAGTATATGCTTTTCTGGCTATAAATAATATCAAATCAACGGCTGTGATTTATCTCGAGGCAGCAGTTAATTGAGCTAATCATCAGAAGAAAAAAATTTAGTTAGATATAAGGTACGTACTAAGAAAAATCAACTTCAACTTCAAAGAAACCCTCGTTTGGATTTCCAAAGGTTAAAGAAAAATTGGAAGGCTTAACACTTTACACTGAAAAATAATTAAATAAGCAGAAAAACCTAGCCACTAGTTAAGGTGGTACCATAAAATAGAATTAAATATTGTGAAATTGTAGAAGCTGCAATCCTTGTCAATAGTTCTAGTTTATTATTAGAAAGCAGTATAAAGTACTTTAAAAAGTCATTAATTCATATATTTAAATCAACATCCTGCGCTTTTCTATAAAATTTAAATTACTTTACACTTAAATCACGTGCACCACTGCCGAAAACCACTTGGATGTTCAAAATACTTTCCCCACTGATGAAAGAAAGTAATAAACTTAAATTAAGTTTCACATACAAATGTCCATGAAAAATTTTAAAAATGTCCCAGTGAGATGAGGTTCTGACGGGTTTTAGCTTTCTTAATACGATTAATTTGACAAAGGCAGTTTTCGGACGACTATACCCAGTATGAAAAAACATCCAGATCTGCAAGAAAACAAAGCTTAGGATTTTCAGTGGTTGTGTAAAAACTATATAATGATACCGAAACATGGCTGATATAGAACATTATCAGCCAAAAACTGAGTGTATTCATTAACAAATATACATAAAAGATCTATGGAAAATTACAGAAGAAGAATTCATTCTGAAACCACAAATAACAAAAAAATTAAGTTCGATAGACCATACGCTAAGAAAACATCACAACAAACATAAGTCGCATGGGCTTAGAATGGAACTTCTGAGGAAAATATCTGGAGACACTAAGTTGTAAATAAACTGAATCAATGCAACCTCACATGAGAGAATGTAAAACAACAGCACGAAATTCTGCGAGGTGGAGATGCAAAATGTAATTCTTATGCTCCCTGGCGGAGTAGCATGAAAACAAAATTGTCACTAGATATTTTTAGCCGTTGGTATAGGAAAAAATCTTTCAATACTGATTCTGTCGATATTAGTTGTATGAGCGTTCTTAAAAAAAATATGATTCGAAAATTAAGTATTAAATTTACCAAGACATAGCTTATTACCAATTACAATGGTGGTTTAATTGCCCTCACGTGGTATCATTTAAATTATTTATACAAAATCATTAAATTTAATTCCAATGACCTTCTACACCTACTACTATAATTTTATTGAACCAATCTACCATGAAATAAATTAAAAACTAAAAAGAAACAAAAAAAATAAAACACCCAACATCTCAAAGTTATCAAAATTAATATTTTCCAAACTAAAAAAAAAACAAAATTTTCCACAATTTTTCACAAATATGTTAAAATTTATTGCTAATTTGAGCAAACAAATCGTACTTTTATGTGTTTTATTTTTCTTATTTTGCACCACAAAACTAAGATAAGATAGAACCAATGACTATTCTACCATCACAAAAGTAAGAATATATAAAATATAACGGTAAAAAAATAAAGGAAAAGCAAATAACAGTAAAATATGGCAAAAAAATGCGGGATTATTGCCTTTCCTTCATATCATATAAAAAAAACCCCGCATCACTTTTATTTCTTTCTTTTTAGCTCACTTTTTCAAAATTTTGCAAATGTGTGCCTATGCAATTTAAATTGTCCGTCCGTCAGTGGGGTATTTACAAATTTCTAAATTTCTACACCGTTTTAAATAAAGCAATGACATTTTATGTACGGATAGGAGGTATCGCAAAAGAAGTATCGGATAGATATCACAAACGAATGAATATTATGCTTAAAATCAAACCCTAACGTCGTAGCACACGTAGTAAAAATCTCACACTACCTGAGGGATTAGGATTTCAGGTGCTTTTTGAAGGTTTTTCATCCATTAGGAAATAAAAAAAAAAAAATAATGGAACAATTTCTTTGTAGCGCCCATTACGGAGCTACAGCCTCCCAAAATCCGAAAGTTATAATTTAAGGTATAAAATACCTTGAATTTAAAAAGGACAACAGCCATCATAAACTTTATAAATATACATAAAATAATGATAATAGTGTTGCCATACGGTATTTTAATTTATTATTTAGTTCATTTCTCAAATTTTGTAAAATTTTTGACTCTTTACATTTCCCGAACAGTTTAAGCTAGAAACTTGAAATTTTGACGGAAGTTAGACCTACTGGAATTAAGTATGGTCCATTTAACAAAATATTTGTATGTAACCCGCTGTTTAGGGGGATGAAGGGTTATTTCTAAACACCTATACTTGTACAATGTTTTTTTGACATAATATGTATATAGCTTCAGTACATTTTACATCACCTGTTAACTGGGCTTCCTCAATATTGAAAAAAGATTGTTACCCAAAACTTATTATACAACATTGTTTAATTTTGAAAATGTGTTCCCTTAAAAAGCTTTTTAATAATTCATTACTTATTTTTTTGAAATATTATAATATTTATTTTGTTGTTGTTTTTGTTAAAAACATTTAAAAATTAGTGCTGCCACCTTTCGTTCAATAAATAAAACCATCATGAATATATACAACTAAAGAATATTTTTTTGGTATTTTTTTTTGTTTTTATTTTAATTTTTTGAAGAAAATCTTTCAAAAATAATATTTGTTATTTTTATTTTTTATTATTTTTGATCCCACCATTTTCACATTTCATTTTTTTATAAAAAAAAAAAAACAAAAATAAAAGTTAGGAATTAAAATGCGTTGTTTTCTACGATTATATATACAATATACACACAGGTTAATTGTAGACGGTGTATACATATTATAATACACAGTAGTGGTCTAAAAAATTTATCAGATCAAAATATAACCTATATTTATAAGAAAAGATTCACACTTAGTTAAAGGAATCTTCATTCAACCTTTGAATTTGATCGGTCACGTGCTGCGGTTATTTGTTATTTCTGTTCGGGCTCGTACAACTCTATCACGCGCAACTAGAGTTCCGGGTTAGAACTACGGTAACCAACAAAACTTAGCGCTTATTGTGTAATCACATTGAAAAGTCAAAATTTGAGCACGAACTGCTGGGTTACTACTGGCAACTAGAAATGGGTATTTGGACTGTGTTCAAAATCGAAGACGGATCTAACACCATCTTTTAATGGTCAACTAGAGCTGAGTGTTTAAAATGGTTTACCAATCAAAACTAGAACTTTTACCTTGTAATTACATTGAAAAGTAATGTGACGATGATGAATTTAAATGTATTTTTAAGTCTTCTTTCAAGGCTTGTCTCTGATTATTTGGAAAAGTATACTGAAACCAGAGATTGCCTAGAAAACAATTTTACCTTATCGTTTTTTTTTAAGATTAAGATGGTTACCTTATGTATTTAGTTAAAATGAGCATGTTGGCAACCCTTGTGATATTCAATAGAAAGTCTATTTAAATAGAATAAGCGAAGAGAGTAATGATATCTCAATTGGCAGAGAGACAGCAGAATATACAATTGACAAGATTGTATGAAGCAATAACCCATAAAGCCGGAGACAGTCGTCAAATAATGCCTTAGGGCTGGGCGTCTTCAAAATGCTTGATGACAAAACAACAAGTTTATTAGAAAGAAACGATCTAATAACCATTAAAATAAACCGTCCTATAGAAATAAAAATATTCAGCAATAACAGTTATTTTTTCTTAATTCTTTTATTACCACTACTGTATTCTTGTCGAAAAAGAGATCGCTTTCTTTTGAAAATTATTTATTCCTAATTTGCTCTTCTTCTGTTTTTTCTGCTCATTTATTCGTCTTATTATATTATTCCTTCATATTTTTTTTTATATTTTTTTTTTTATTAGTATTTTTTTATTATAAAAATGGTTTTAAGGATAACACACATAAACACCAACACCTAAGGCTACAAATTAGGATTATAATTTGTCGTTGACATTTATTGTTAAGAGTTTTTAGTCAAAAAGAAAAAAAAATTAATAATAAAAACAAAAAAAAAAAAAAAAAATAACAACAACGATTTAAATAAAATCCTTATACTAATACTATTAAACAAATTCCAACCAAACAAAAATTTTGATAAGTCTGAAAAGAATATAATGAATATTTTTGGAAAGGAAGGAAATAAACCTGTATGAAATATCCTTAAAAAAAAATATTAGATGAAAGTTTTTTAGAAATAATTTCAAAAATACAACAAAAACAACAACAAATTTGAAATTCTTGAAGGAGCGGTGGATTAAATTAGAAAGAGATACAAACAAAAAATTAAAAATGATAGAAAGAAAGAAAGAAAAAAACAAAACAAAAAATATGAATTATAATTTATTGGAAGATCATCTAAATTCAAAAAAACAAAGAGAAGAGATCCTTTTTTTTTTTAATTCTGCTTAAGGTATTAAAATGAATTAATGCCACAACGTACAGGAATCCTTGTATATGTATATATTATATATATAAAATAAAGGTAAATGTATTAGTAAAACATTAGTTTTAGTATTTAAATATTTTGGATGAGTTTAAATTTTGTTTATATCACATTATATACAAATTCTAAAACTCAAAAGGACTTTTTTAATTGGGTTCAGTACAATAATAAATAAGGATAATAGAAGAGAACTACTTTATATTAGTTTAACCTGATTTAAGGTGATTCTTTAATTTTTAGGGACTCTTGCAATTAAGAGGCATAAATAGGTAGATTCCTTCACATTTGTGTAAGAGTTTTAAATCATTGAGTCTTATTATAAATTTGGAGAAAAGTGAGGGAATAAGAGCGAGTAGGGTCGTCCAGGGATATTTGACGAATTTAAATGGTGAATTTTAGGCTTTGCTCAAAATCCTAAGATTGGAGAATTGAAAATCTCACACATATATTTAAGAAGCTGTAGAAGCTCGTAAAATTACATGAGCTTTAAAAGGTAATTCTTGAAGACAAACAATTTTCATTTGACTGGGAGTTTTTCCTCGTATAAACTGTCTCTATTTGTTTTTTTCCTTGATAGCGAAAATATATTCATGGGATTTCTTAAGTAAATAAATGCAATTACCAGTTCACTAATTTTTAGGAAAAATTTCAACGCGTTAAAGGAAAGGTTTTAAAAAATTTAAGATTTTATGATATTGATGACATGAAAGCCGAAAGGTCTTGCAAAAGTTGAAAAATATGTTCATCCAGTTCACATGATATATTCATTTTCGGGGTATTCTCTTTTCCGAGGAAGCGATTTCAAAACTCTTGACTCAATATCTTTGTGGATCGGAATTAATAAAGATTGGCAGGTAAAACAGAAAAAAAGGTTATCCTAATTAAGATACCTATTCTATGGTGCTTTTTTTCTTCAATAGTTCGGGAGTTAAAAGGATTCCTTATTTTAGTAGTGACTGGAGAAATAAGGAAGATGTTAGTGGATTTAAAATATTAGAATAATTGAAGGTTTGATAATTAGTTTTTATGAATATTATGAAGAGTTAAAGTTCTAGCCACAGCTGGCGTTTTTTAAGGTACCAGTCCAACTGATATTGGAAAACAAATTAAGTAAACTTTAAGTAATGTTACTGGTACAAGAAAAAATACAGGGACCACTAACAATACTGATACTGGAAGTTAACATTACTTTACCAGTATTTTCCAATACTTAACCAGTATAACAATACTTAAGTTTTACTAAATATTTTACTGGAACCTGCTTGTATTCTTAAGCACCAAACTACTGGAATTTTCCCACCTATGATTACAGCAAAAGTTATTAAAAATTGGACGAAACATGTAATTCTAAATTCTTTTAATTGGAAGATTAAGTAACTATAGAGAAATCAGGTTGATAGTTCCATTTATTTTAGCGCTACCTGTTAGGAAAACTTCTGTTGTAGGGTTTTGCGAAATGGTTTGAACAATGCTTTTTAGAAACAAATAAAGAAGTCAACTTATTCCTTCCGATTTTCGTTCAACTCTTGAAGGACATAATATACCTATCCTGACGGCTTATGCTCTGGCGGTTTGGCGGCTTATCTCATTATCTAGGCTTCGAGGGTAGCTGTATATCATCAATAATAATCTCACAATATAAGAGACTTAGTTTTCCAGGTGGTTTTTTTTTAGAATTTTACCTACCCTAAAAAAGGCAATGAATCTCTTCTTTCAAAGGATCAAAAGGGTTTCTTGATAAAATACTGTTATATTAAATTTTTTTTATTATTAGCCTTTTAGGAAGGAATCAGATTCTGTTAACCAATATGCACAATCATCCAGAATATTTTTCCATGATTCTTTTATTATAATTAAAACTTTCTTCTTATTAAAAACAAATACAAAACAATCATATAACAAATCAAAAGCGTTTTTAGTTTTTTTTTTTAAAAAGTTAAAGATTTAAAATTTCATGCCAAGGAATTCTAAATTTTTTTTAATTTTTTTGGCTATGACAATACTTTGTCCATTATTTAATTTTTATATTTAAAAAAAAATTTCTTATTCTTAAAAAGTTTTGAAACTTTTTTTTCCATTTTTTTTTTTGTACAAATTACCTTAATAAATTTTAAAGACAGCGACTTCAAGAATCTTTATCACCAAAAACTCTTGTATTCCAACAAAACAAAATAACTGTTTTTTTGCCTCATTCTTTTCTATTAATTTTTCCAAAAAAGTATATATTAAATAATTGCTAAAATGACGCCATTTTCTTTTAAATATTATTTCGTCCTTTTCTATACTTCGTCCTTTTTTTCCAAAAACAAAAACAACCAAAAAACTTTTAACAAATTTTTGAAGCTTTTCTTGAAGATAGATAACAATAGTTAAGTAATAACCAGCAGGACAATCTAAAACATCAAAAATTGTAGCCCATAGGGTTGAACATATTGTGTTATGATTTTTTGAAGAAATCAACTCAATTTTTTCTTAGAAACTTTTAAAATATCTAAAACAACAACAAAATCAAAAAAAACGAAAAGGAAGAAACAACGAATAATCTGCTATTCGCATGATTTAATGATAATTCGAGGCCATGGTACTTTTTTTCCACCCATCCCTGCCCCATCTCTTTTTCATTTGATTGAAGAACAAAATATTTTCAATACAAAAAAATTAAAAATAAGGGGTTTGCAAAAAATAGTAGAAAGAAATAAGAGGAGTTTCAGGGTACGGTCTACGAAAAAAAAGGATATTATTATTTCTGTAGATTGTTGAACAATAATTTTTAATGGGTTTTGGAAAAAAATTATAGTAAAGTTTAAGATGAAAACGCGGTACAAAAAAAAAATAAACAAATTACCATTTATGACTTCAATTTGAAGTTTTCCAATTGTTACAAAAAAAAAAATATAAAACAAAAAGAAACAGAAACTTATCATTTTAAATGGCAATTGTGATGGGGCGTTTTGACTATTTAATGGTATTTGATATTTGAATGAATGATGTATACATTTTTATGTTGAAGAACGTTGAGGAAAAATTTAATAAAAAGAGTCTTCAAATTTGCTGATAGGACTAATAAAAGTTGTAGTGGGGAAAATGAGTTTGAAGTATTTCCTGGTATATTAAAATAATTGCAAGAGATATAATCTTGTAGTTACTAGGAGGGCTGCAGATTCTCAGAGTTGATTATTAGGATCTCTACTTTGGTATATTTAAATAAAGTGGATCTGCAAGGAGCAGCTTTCTTAACTTTCCTTTAGATCTTCAGGAATTGATATAAAAACCATCAGATAACAAACTATTTAAATCAAAAGTATATAGATATTCTGAAGTGTCCTGTGAAAGTACCCCAAAGTTTTTGAGGATTAAATGCTTGTTTAAATATTGTGAACACTTTTTCTGATATTAAATATCTTTTGAAGCTCTCACATTGTTAGTTTTGGTTATCAGATAAACATGCTATTATTTGATTTATTATTGGTAGTTTTTTCTTGATTACTTGATTTCTTTCTATCGAATTAAGCCATGGAATGCAGCATCTATATTCCATTACCTTTGAATAGTCTCTTATTAGTTTCTAAATTCTCCGTGAGAAGCGGCATTTGCTGGCTATTAAATCATTTACTACAAAAACTGCAAATAAGTGAAGATTTATTATTAGAGGCATTTGTTTGTGTGCAACCAAAAATGTTACTAATCTTATTCTACTAAACAGAAGATCAAGTTTCTAATTGTTTGTTTTACTTATTCTACATTGTGTTATATCTGATTCGAAATTTGATTGGAAAAATTTTTCTAGAATCCCAGCAGCCTTGTCCGTCCTAATAATCTTGTTCCTTTGGGTATTGTGTGATTTTAACACACTAAAACCATACCCTTTTAAAACTAAACTTAAGTATGGAGTCTTTTATATAAGTGTACAGTTTGATTTTAGGGATGGAAATCGAGAAAGGAATCAGGAAGATGGGAATTAGGATTGGAATTATAGATCATGTAAAATAAATGAGAAAATTTAGGGGGATATTCAGGGGAAGATGTTAATATTATTCTCAAATTTAATTGAGTGGTGCCCATACTAACTACCAGCCTTAGGAAACACATGAGTAGGAATATGATTCCATAATCTCGGAGTGCGCATAACAAACGAATTTCCATAAGCTGTGTTACGCCATCTTAATAATTCGACCGTTGCACTTCTTGTGTTCGAATTTATTTCTACTTCTTAATACGAAAACTACAGTGGTTGCGGCATCCTAAATTAAAACTTCATTTGAAGTACAAATCAAATGTCAAAATATAAACAGGAGCGGCAGAAGTGCTTCTTAAAGAAGATTGATTGTAATCAAAAATGATTTTTTTAAAATATATTCATAACAAATTATAACACTAATTTTTAAAAAAAATTATCAAAAAATATTAAATAAAAACATATTTTTTTTTATATTTCAAAATATTATATAAAATATACCATTATCTATTTCTATCTCTTTCTTACATTATAATTTTATTTTTTAAATTTTCATTCAATTTCTATACAAAATGATGATAACATTTGCATTTTATGATAATGGTTTCTGAAAAATAAAATTTGCTATGTATAAACAAAAGAAAAACATATTTATATATTTAATTGGAAAGAGATAGCGCATGAGAAAGGAAAAAAATAAAAGTAACTGTAAATTTTAAATAGAAAAATTATTTTTGCAAAATACGAACAACAATACAGTAATTCATTTAATTTTATTTCTAATTTTTTTTTTTTTTTTTGTTTTTTTTAATTCATCTTCTAAAGTTTTTGAAGTGCTTTTAATAAAATAATAATAATAATATATTTTTCTCTCTCTATTGTAATAATATAGTACATATCTCTATCTTCTTTTGTTTTTATTTTTAATTTTTTTTTTTTTTTTTTGTATATCTTTTGTTCTTAAACATCAATAATATCTTTCTATCTTAGTCTCATTATCTTTGATCCATAACTTTTTGACCTTTTTTTTTTGCTTTTGTTGTTTTTTTTTCTTTCTCTTTTTCATTATATTTCTTTCTCTTTCTCTATGTTTTTTTTTTTCTTTTTGTTTTTAATTTAATGCATAATTTCTTCGAATAGATTACGTTATAAATATGCAATGTATATTTTATATTATGTACTTTGTTTTTTATATATTTTATTATATATATATATATTGTAAAATATAATATACATAAATATGAAATATATGTGTATATGTGTAAGTACATTATATATTATTATTGTACGTGTATAATATAATATGAATGTTATTATATTCCATTTTATTCCATACAAAAAATTGTAATAAGTGTACATCAAGGACTATGACAGCTTAAAAGTTATTATATTCCATACATAATTTCTTCGTTGTTTTATTATTATTATTTTTGTTTTATTTTTTTTTTTTTTTTTTTTTTGATATGAAACGCAGTCGGTGATAAAAGTTGATGGCGCAAGTTTTTACAATGAATAAGGATCATGACCAGTAATTTTTTAGTTGAAATGATAACAATATTTTATATTTTCAGTACTTATTAAATGGTATAAAGGAATAACATTCTAATGTTAAATACTTTGGTTAGGGGTAAATATGGTTCAAAATTTAAATTAAACCATTGATTCCAGTGGTAATCCTTTGATAAACCATTTAAAATCTGACCTGTGCAGTTGTTCTATTTCTGGCTTATTTGATTTGGTATAAAACAAGATGGAGATATAGGTCGCTAGACAGATTTAATAAACTCAATTAGCAGTGATTCGATGTTTAAATAAATTTGGACCATCTGTTTTAACATTTTCTTCGGAGATCGACAACTATGTAGAAGTTAGTGTGTTGGTCATTCCAAGTTGGTCATGTTAATTTAACAAATTGTTAATTAAGGAATATTGTTAATTGCGGAAAATAACAAATTGTTAATTGTGGAATATCGAAAAAGCTTAAAATAATGGATTTAATGATTCTAGAGATAGCAAGAAACCGTTACTCGAATTCTTTCTGAACAACGCAGTGTGGCTTAGCACTTTAATAGAACAAATGTCTAATAACTAGTTAAATTACCACTATATAAGACTGTTAGAACTTATATTATATTTTGAAAGTTTATGCTGAACGAATAGATTTCTAAGTCACCCTTCTTAAGTCTCATAAATTAACTAAAAAGTTTAAAATGCCCTTGAAGTTTTTTTTTTGATTCCTCTTCTACCTTCAATTAAAAAATTTGTTAAACCCTAGGTGGACATTATCGTACCCAAGGTTCCGGCGTAATGCTCATCATTCCGATAGTAAAAAACCCGGTTTGGAAAATTAAATTTTGAAATAACCTCTAAATTACTAATTCCATATGTACTAAGAATTTGAAGTATAATTATATGATAGTTAGTATAAGAACATGATTTGGAAAGGAATCTTTGAACCAATTAAACAATATCTTATGACATATATTATAATGTTTAGTATGAGACAATGCCTTGGGTAAAATAATGTATGCGCCAATTAAATAAAATCTAAGAAAATTTTACAAAATCATTTCTTGGTACCTTTGAATTTATAATCTCATAAAAATGAATGACTCTGAAATAAAAGTGATTAGAAAAACTGGCAGCAGCATTTTACCTTATACATTATACAATTATTTTTATGAATATATACATATATTAAATATAGATATATATATATATATATATATATAAGTTACTTACTATTATATTATATTTATTCTCTTCATTTTTATACTTTGCTATAATTATGAGTTATTTTTATGAATTTTTATTCCTCTTCATACAATTTTTTTTTTTTTTTACATTTTGTTTTTATTTTTGTTTTTTTTTTCCAGGACGAACAGGATAAAAAAGAAAAAGACCACTAAATTTTATTATGAATATTTTCATGGAAAAAAAACAACAAACAACAAAAAAAAAACAGAAAATATGAATAGCGGGCGATAATATAGTATATAACGGTATATTTCGAATAAATGAATACTACATCAGAATTATACAGAAAAAAAAACAACAAAAACAACAAGAGTAATTATATATTTCTGTAGTAATGATAATAAAGTAGTAGTAGTAGTAGTATGCAATAATATGTAGTAAAGTAGCTTAAAACAGGATGAACAGTTATAAAATGAATGGTATCAGCTAGCCATCTAAGTCCAATAAAAAATAAATACTATATTATACTTATAATATTTTATAATATTGTTGTATATATTATATACATAAAATTATTATTATACGAATATATAGTAATTTTATTTTTTGTCTCTTTCACTCACTCATTTTTATTATAATTTTTAATTTTCTATACAATATTTTCGTATTTTTTTTTTTTTCCATTTTATTTATTTTATTACTGATGAACGGGACGAACCATCATTGGATGGATGGTGGTGGTGGGTACAGTGATGTTATAAGAAATCATGGGGATTTAGGTATTAAGGTAGATATGGTTTGGGAATATCTATACAGAAAGAGATAGAAAATATTACCTTATGTTGAAATAAATTTTCAAGAGTTTTTTTAAAGTATAAAAGAAAAAAAAAAAAAAAAAATTTTCCAGAGGAATGATTTTGATAAAAATGAAAATGAATTTATGGAAATTATTAAAATATTATTTAAAAATGAAGAATAAATTTTTTGTAAATATTATACTATATAGGATTAGGAATCCATAATATATATATAATTATTAAATTTGTATATTAAGTAATCATAATTATCTAAGTTATAAGAATTAAATTTTTATATCAAATTATTACATAAATTTAATTTTAAATGAATTTAATTTACACAGTCATAATTAAATTAAGTATAAAATTGAGTTGAAGGCAATATTAGTTAAGAAAATTAGGATCTAAGTAAAAATGCCTAAGAGTTAGGTTTAGGCAATTTTAACGCACATTATGTAATCTGTCATTTGACGTGGCTTAGATTATCTTTCCAAAACAAAGGGTTTGTATCGAGAAGCCTAGGAATCTCATATAAGAGTTAGAAGAAACTCCACGCAATACTTCATTATCAAATCCTGCTAAGGCAAAATCTCGTTTTCAAAATCCTGCTTTACCAAAAATCCGTTTTTTCCAAATGGGATTGGGATGGGTTTTGGAGAAACGAGATTAGCTCGAACAGGATTACGAGTCAAACCCAAAAATACAAATTCCTATTCTATTCTGTCCCTTACCCGTTTCCTAGAATCGGTACTTTAAAAGAAGTTGGGACATTATGTTTTTTATTGACTTCAGGTTCCTGCTCGTATTCTAAATAAAAATTTCACTAAACCAAGATGTTATACATTTTCTGGATACCTGTTGAAATCTCACCTGTCATAATCATGGATCCATTACTCTTAAAACTCACTTACTTTAAAATGTAGAGGTATATTTAGTATACTTTGTTCTTAGAACCTTTTTTCTTCTCTAGCTCTAGTAGACTCTGGAATGTTCAAGTAATGTAAGTATATTGATTTATTTTGAACATTTTGATGAGCCATAAGACCTAAAGTTCAATTAAAAGCTTATTTAATCTGAATATAGTTTTTTTTTACAATGGCCGATAGGCACAATGGAATTGTCTTCGAAAACTTGCAACCCATTCATCAGCGGATGACTTTTCAGAAAAAAACAAAATTTGTTTAGTCCTTCTTTTCTTTAAAAAGTGGAAGCATAATTGTTGCTTAGATGTTAAGTGATTTTAAATGGACACCAAATTAAAAAAATTAAGAGGAATCTTTAACAAACTTTTTTCTTTTTGATATACCCTCAAATGCTTATACTAATTCCTATCCCCAAAACAAATTTTACATTTGTTAAGTCCCTATTCTGAAGAAGGTTGTACTATTGTAGTGTTAAAGTATTGAAACACGTAAAAGAACTCCCTTAGTTTCAATTGGGGGTTATACACTCTCTAAAAAAATGTCAGATTGGAGAATACATCCATTGAAAAACCCCTCGTCGACGCCTTAACCACTACGTCAATGGTTCCTAAATTAAGATTTCCAAATAAAACTTCCACTAGGAGCATTTGGGCATGGGCACGGGTATTCATTCATTTCATTAATATTTGGACCTAGGAACCTCAACAAATGTTCCACAATCAAATATCCAAGGCCTGTCAAAAATACAAACTGATACTGAACATACACAATACATTAATAGTAAATTCTATTTAAAAAAATAATTGTAAGTAAAAGTGGTGATTAGTGTCTAGGATCATAAAAACTAGCAATGACCCATTCTAAATGGTTATTATAATTATATTTAAAAAAAAACTACCTTGTTAATAAATTCTTGTACAGGTGAGAGAATCACAAAAAAAAAAACAAGAAATAAGTGTGATAATTTCATTCATATCCAACTAAGATAACGGTTTTCTATTGAATGAATAGCACAACAATGCTTTTATATTGTATCATTTTTCACTAAAGGATGTCCTTTAGAAAAAATAACAAAAAAAAAAAAAAAATCCAATAATTTTCCACTTTAATGTGGTCCGCTTCAGACATTTAGCATAAAATTACCGTTAATGTCAAATGTTTCAACTTTCTTTGTAAAATGTATCTAATAGATATTATTATAATACATTAAAAGTGTGTATGTATATGCAATAGTATATATATAGTACTTTGTGTTGATGATAATATGATATAACACTTAAAATGATGACGTGTTTAGTTTCTTTTTTACAATATTTTTTTTTTTCAAATTAAAAATCATGAACATTTTTATGACAGTCATAATCAACTTTTATATGAAAATGACATTTCTATACTATATTATTCGTTTTGAAGTTCTATTTGAGTATACGTAGCACAGTTATCCATGTTAATGTCCCCTGTCCTCGTTTTAATAACTTTAAAATGAAAAAAAAAATAACTGTATAATATGACAGCTTTCTTATATTATAATATCAGGGAAGAGTACTTGATTTTTTTTTATATTTAAGTATGTGTGAATTTCTGTAATAAATGATAATAAAGATGTATAAGTGATTCTATATAGTATAAAGCTAACAGCGGTATTCTAGAAAATAAAAATCGGTGTCATTATACGCTTTATTTCAAATGATTAAAAATGATTTTAAATGTTTTATTTTTTTTGAAAATCTTTTAGAACGCTTAAATTTTATTAAAATGTAGGAAATAAAAATCAGAAATATAAAATAATATTTTTTGCAACTGTCATTTTAAAGAACTTAATCGTGAAGACTTGATAAAGGGTATTAAATATGGTTATCTTTCCAATTTAAAATTGATGTTCGATGTTAATTATTAGATTGTAGATTAAAGTGTAGATGAAAAGTGTAAATCAGATATTCTGCTTCATTAAATCTAGCATCCATATTTGAATAACAAAATTGGGGAAATACCGTTATTTTTTGATAAATACTAAAATTTAATCTTAGAATAGGATCCGAAAACACGCAGTGATGTGAATGAAAAAATTTTCATATAGGGTTTCTATCCAATAATTTACCATCTCCAGTTCCTTGCCCTTCCTTCATCCTGAGTCAATGAACTACGCTTGTAGTTCTTATTTGAAGATTCCTAATACATAATTAAGAGAACAGAGGTACTCAAAGTTTCTATTTAAGGTTTCGGTATTCCTAGGAAAAAAATTAAAAAACTGGTGAATGGTAAAACCTTAAACATTTCCTTTACAATTTTCAGTCCTATCCAGCATCAGATTCTTTCACTCAATAAATTTTCTGCAGCTTTGAGGAACGCTTGTTCATTTCCATACATATAATACGAAAACTTTCTTACATTATAGTTTAAACACATTATTTAATTATATTTAAACTAAAATTTTTTATAACAGATTTGAAACTCATATTGTAACTCCACATCAAAGAGGCACTTCACTTAACAAAATTTTTACAATAAAAGGAGGAGGTTTCCTAGTCAGACCATAAAGGTAGGTAAAGGAAACTTTTAATTAACTCTATGGTCCAATACCATAGAAATTGATTTTTAACTTATAAAATTTTTTAAATTTACCTAATGATTTTGTAATGACTCTTTCCAATTTGGGAGCATACGGATTCAACTTGATAATTCTATTCAATTGTATTCAAAGTTTTTCTACTATTTCATTCCAGGATATTTCGTGTCTACCTTATTTATCTAGCATAGTTTTTCTCAATGTTTTCTAGGCCTACCTCTTGACTTGGATCCGGCTAGAGGATTCCAGGTTGGCACCATTCTTGTTATGTACTGTTAATTTTTCCTTAGTGTATGGCTACTCCACCTCCATTTTCTTCTGGTGATTTGCTTTACTATTGGCTTACCGTTTTTTAGTAGCGACAAGTGTGTTCTCTTACTCTGTTCAGCCAGAACATTTAAAACTTGTAAATTTTTAGTTAATACCGACCTTCAAAATTCCATCAGTAGTTATATTTAAAAGGAATAGAAAATAACAATGTAGGAACCTGTATAGGTTCTTAGTAATCGAATTAGAATCCCTTTCGAAATAGCTGTCCATTATTTTGGAAAACCTCGTCCTCATGAATTACCGTCCCACGTTTATTTATTCTGATATTTAATTTAAGAAAATTAATTTCCCAAAATACTTTTCTTTAAAAATTTATTAATTTTGATAATTGGTTTTTCATAAATTTCTTCAAAATAAATTTCCCAAATTATTATTCCATAAAATTTTATATAATTAATTATTAAATTATAATTTACAAAAATATTTTCAAATATGTTGTAAAAATAAATAAAAATCCCTCTGAAATGTTAAAATATCAAAAGAAGATAGAGAAACTTCTGTCAGGATTACTATAATTTTTTTTTTTTATTTTGGTAGTCAGTTCTTCTTTTGTCTTAATTCTGTTTTAAATTTTATGTTGTTTTTATATTTTTTATTTGTCAAAAAATGTACCACATCGCATATCCTATAAATACAACTAGACAGGGATCAAGATAATTCCTTTAACTTGTTACATTTTTTTTTCTTATTATGATATTTTTGTTGTGGTTCATGCCATTTTTACAAAACCATAACATAACATTACAGAGAGATTTTAGCAACTTTTTATACTAACTTTTTTTTTAAGTAAGGTTAAAAATATACACGCATATAATAATAATAATAACTGTTTAACTGTTATTCTATTCCATATACCTAATCTTAATGCAAATAATTTTCCAAAAATATACGAAAACAAAATATAGTCAACATCATCAAAAAAAAAAAAAAACAAAAAATCCTTTTGTAAAGTACATTCTAATATCTTTTCACCCCTACTTACCACCTATAATGTTGTTGTTTTTCAAAGATTTCACTACTGTCATCCTTTAGAAAATTTTGGTAATTGTGTTGTTGTTTTTAGTTTTAGAAATTGTTGTACTGTTCTACCTAAAGAAATGCGTTAGATCACAGATTGACGTATAAATTAAAAATGTTAATCAAATTATTGGAGGCTTTTACGTCAACAACATCAATATTAAGTTAACAAAATTGAGGAATTACCGTTACTTTTTAATTAATTTCCAACAAGGTGATAAGAATGAATAAAAGCATTCGTACAACTTTTTTAATCAAGTCTCTTTCTCAGTTTTACACTATTCCAGTTTTTTAACTCAGCGTCGAATGTAATATAACAAAACTTGAGGAATTACCGTTACTATTTGATTGATTTGCTAAGGTAACAGAAAGTGATCCGAATAAAATGTTTTCAATAAACTTTTTAATTCAAATTCCTTTCTTTCCTTTCTTAGTTTCACACTATTCCAGCTTTCAACACCAGCATCGAAATTAATATAGCAAAATTGAGGAATTACCGTTACTTTTTAGATAGTTTGTTGAAGAGACGCAAAATGATATGAAGAAAAATTTTTCTTCAAAGCCTTTTTAAATTCCTTCCTTCTTTTATTATCTCTCTCATCCTCACTCCTCAGTTGTTCTACTACGCTGGTAATTCGAGGTTTCTTTTCAATTTTAGTATATAAAAACTTGATACTGATGAATTTAGTGAAAGTCTGATACTATACCAAGCGGATTTACTTTTTCTTATTGTCTGTTTAAGGCTTCCATATAGCTTAGGAAAAACATTAAAAAAACTACGATCAGTAAAAAATTAAAGATTCATAATATTGTATTATTTTAATATTAATATTGTAAATAAAAGTTTTAATTTAACACAACATTAAATAGACAGAGATTGAAGACATCCTGTTCCGACGTATATAAGCCTAGGAGCGGCTTAAAGTCAAATACACAACTTTTTTGACACAAAATTTGGAGATTAGGTTGAAGTCCTACCAAGTTTTTACACAGTCTTAAATTAATAGCTGACTTACTACATTTCTTAACCAAGTATTTGCAGACTTAGTGCCTCGACTGCCTTACTGCCAAAAATCAAGCATTTCAAATATCTTAGTAGCTAGTTGTCAACAGCTGAAGTTATGCACTCCGTATAACTTTGGAGTCCCTGTAAAAAAATTTATTAAAATATAATATACAAAAAAAAAAAACAAAATCAAAAAAAAGGATATGAACATAAGGATGTTTTTATTTTATTCACATTTAATATGCCTTTTGTTTTTTAAGTAGTCCAAAAATTATATTTTTGTATCTTTTAGATTTTTTTTTGTTTTTTTCTAGGATAAAAATATCAAAAGAAATTTGAGGAAATATTTAAAAAAAATACCGACCGCACTTACACAAACATACATTTTATTAATATGAATGAATATTAGTTTTGGTGGATATATGAAAATTGAATGAATTTACAAGTGAACAATGTACACTGTTGTTCATTGAATTAGTTTTTAAGAGTTACCCGAATTTTTTTATTTTTTTCTTTTATTAAACCAAAGTTAAATTCTTTTTATAGATCAAGGATCAAGCTGGGAAGGATATTTTTTTTTAATGCTTCATAATTTTTTTGTTTTTTTTTGTTCTCTTATTATTTTGGAATGAAAAATATAGTATATGAGAAGTACATTACATTATTATACAATTTTGATATTTAATATAGAAAATGAAGAAATGGAATTAAATTTTTTTGTTGTTGTTGTTGTTTTTATTTTTAGATTTTGTTGTACTGAATTATCATTGTAATAATGTAAAAACTTGATATGAGTATTAATTTGTTAGTGAGCTCATTATACTATAGGGTTCTTCCAGCTTAGCCCATTTTACTACAACGAACTGGAAACAAATTTTCAATGTTTCCTTATAGGGTCTAGCTTATTGAATTAATTGAAAATGGCTTAGGAATGTTTGTGTGAAGGCGAGGCTGGAGCTGGTCAACCGTCATTCAAAAGAGTCAGCTGTTATTTAATAAGGAAACTCAGTTTGTGAATTCTGTACGAAATGCGCCATGTAGAAGTTTTAGCTTTGTTAAAGATGCTTCATGCAAGGGATAAGTAATTCTTGGGTACTAAAGTTCTTGGGTTCTAAATTTCAAATTAGTAAGAGACTAGTCCGTACTTAAATATGGAAATGTAGCATATATGTAATGAACTTATTTAAGCAATGAATGAAATTATTAAGAAAAGCAGTCGGGAATTTTTATAGTGTGTAAGCAACCTAGGTTATATAAAGTGTTAAGAATCTGAAAAATCAATGTACTCTACAAAACAATTGAAGTCCACAAACTTGTCTTCTAAGTAGGAATTATTTTAAATAATTTAATGTAATGCAAAGAATAGCCCAGGGGTTTCCATTTGTCATTGTAATTTTAAATCAGAAAACTTCTGTCTGATATCTATGATCGCGTTTAGACTTTAAAAAGTACACAAAATAGCGTTTCTATTTAACCCTGTAACAGTTCAGTATTCTTTGTTTCTTTGAAGATCTGGAATTTGTTGTGAGTAGTTCCTTTTAGAGTTTTTAACACTTTTCTGCCTACTCTTTATGGATCTCTCAAGCATTTACACTCTTCTTTCTACGTTTCATAAGCTTACCAAGCATTTACATTGGTGCATATCTTGAACCATGATCAACTAAGGTTAATCCAAATATATGAATATTGTGTATTAAATATTTATATCATTCTTCCATTACGGCGTCGGAATGACGAATGCTTCAAAACTAGGCAAGAGCCTTTATAGTGTCAATATTATGATAAACAAATATTTGCTGTTTTCTAATATACTTGAGATTGAAACATGGATTTTCTTGAACATACACACATATTCATCGATTCTGCGAAACCTTACCTTTAGAAGTATAAAAATTAGCACTACTTTCAAAGCCTCAGATTGTCTAAACAGCCTTAAATAAATCTATTTATTTATTCGAATATTATGCATTACAATAACTACATAATATTGGCAAAGCCCTCGGCTGCCAGGGCCATTGTGGGCTGAAAGTAAATCTATTGCAAAGCTAATTTTAAATTCAATTTCCTTGCATACTTTTAGGATCAATATAAATAAAAAACGTTAGATCAACGGTATAATAACGGTAATTAACCAAATGAAAGGCTATTCAAAGAAACCATATACATGATATGATATGTTTTGAATTTGAAATTTATTTTTTATTTTTTTTCGTCCTTTTTATTTTTATTCCTTTTTTTTTTATTTCTTCTTTGTATATTCTTTTGTCTTAATGTACTGCTTTAATTTTACTATTATTATTACAACTATTATCATTATTAGACTTAGTTATTATTATTTTTTTTTTTTTTTTATAAATATATTTTATTTTGTTGTTGTTCATTGAGTTCTTGACTTTTCATATATATTCTAACTGAGTTGTTATTATTATGATTATTAAATTATTTTACACATATGAACTCTACATGAATTTAATTCGCTTTTTTTCAAAAAAAAAATTTAAAAAAATAAAAACATATGAAAGGAATTAATATTATACATATACATACATATACATACTTATAAATATTTATATTATGTGTATTTTTGTAAAGAACAAAAAAAAAAAGGATTATAATATAAAGAAAAAGAATCCTTTATAAGAAAATTTTTTTATTTTCATGTCTAAGATATCCCACAAAAAAAAAAAGGACCTCTATATTGAATGAATAGAACACGATATGTTCTAAAACAGATCTATAATGACTTTAATTGCATGGGACATGATGATGTTTATATGAAAATGGCTTCTTCTTGCATTTTCTATTCAGAAAGGGAGGACTAAGTATTTTTAATGTTTTAAAAGAAAATTATATTTAACTTTTTACTTTATTATTTAAGGGATTGTTGTAAGTGTGCATAGTTTTGAAGAGAAAATTATGTAATGTACGCTCAATTAACATGGATTACTAATTACACTTTATTATATAAAAGTTTAAAAAATTTATAAAAACATCTAATAAAAGAAAATGGGAAAAACTGTGTGCTCGAGCTCTGCTGAATTTTTAGTTGCATGAGTTGAAAGCCCTGTTTAACAAATAGAAATAAATCCATAAAACAGTTTATAGCCTTCTTCTTGCTGGTTATGTAATGTGGGAGTTTTCCGACCTTATGTTCAAATTAGTCCATCTGTGAAGGTCTATTTCTTTTGGAAAAACTTCATTCATACCAAATTTTATTTAAATCGGTTGAGAGATTTTAATGAATTATTAAAACTTGACATTACCGAAACTCTAAGAATCTCTAGTCTCCATGTTACTATAGGTTTAATTTATGAAAGCTGGGTATGCATCAGTATAGTCTTTATACCAAATTTTAACTCATTCCAACGGTTACAACTAGAGATTTCCTAAGGAGTCTGGTGTTTTGTATGGAGCTATACGATCCCGTGGTTCAATTTGGCACACTTAGGAAACTAAACCTTACTATGGATGAAAAAAGTATACATACCAAATTTAATCAAAATTGATGTTTACGTCAGTTATCGTTAGCACAGAACACATCAAAAGTTTATCGGATTTTAGCATTTCCGGCAAAACTTCTGTCAGGACAGGAACAACTTTTGTTAGGACTGAAGAAATTATATGTTTTTTTTTACCGAAGAACTTGTAATCTTTTCTTCGATATATACCTATTCTAATAATTGAAGTTAACCCTTTTATTTGCAGATCATATATAATAGAGCCTGTAGATGGAAATAATCCTCACTTTTCTGGTATTCGTGCAGATATTTTAAAACGTAGGAAATCACTTCCTATACAGCGATCGGTATCATCGTTTCCTTTAGTTAATTTTATTTGAGAAGAATCATCGTAGTAATACGAAACTTAACGGTATTTCCTAACTTAACTTTAACACTCCATTTATCTGTTATTTTCAAATGATATCTGAACCATCCATCCTTAACACATTCAAAAAAACTTTACCCCTAGCTGATACCATTGTTTTCTACATTAGATTTATCAATTACTAAGAATCTTCATGGCCTCTTAGGGATTTTAATCCTGAACTTTTCTTTTACCTGTTTGTCTTTCATTTGCAATAGATCTTTTTCAATGAATCTTTTGAATTCTTTCAGGATGGTCCAATTTTTTTAGCCCAAAACATAATTAAGAGTTTTATTTTTACGAAATCTCTTACTATTTACTAAATTTATTTTGTTTTATTTTTACTCAATCTCATTTTATATTTTAAAACTGTCATGTGACGTAGATAAAGTATACAAGCTCCCAATAATTTTTTCATTTAAAGATAAGAGCTTGAAAAAATGTTAAAACAGATTTAAATAAAACTTGCTTTTCATTTCAGGAATTGTATTTTTCTCAAAGAATTCATTAAAATATTTCTAAAAGTCTTCCTTAAAGATTCGAAGCACGAAGTAGCTCTGGATCAGTATAAAAATGCACTGATGATGAAAAAGTCATGAATAAAAAACACTTTTATCTAACATCACATGTATTACATAGTTCTATATCATCATATATTATGCAGTGCTATTTCTTTTGTTCATATTTCTTCTTTGAATTAATCCCTATCTTTTTCTAATACAAATAAATATATCCAACTCATTTCCACATTCAAAATGTATATTCTTATCCATCCACCTAATTATATTTATAACATTCATTTGGAAATAAATATTTACCTTTTATTGCATTCAGTGAATCTTAATTTCTTTTAATAATTATTCTTTTTTTAAAAATGAAAGCATTAAAATGCCAAATTAACATTTACAAACCCAACAGATAGTATTAGATACAGAATTCCTTACAGCATTCTATTCCATATATCACCACCAGTTTATAGACGCCCCTTCTTCGCCAGACTATATGCAAGGATACCTACATTGGATACTATAAACAAACAGCAGTATGAACAGATGGTTTGTTGTACTTTTCTTAAGTATTAATTTCCATCTCGATTTCTTTTAGTTTTCTTTTTAGTCACTCCAATAGAATTTTAAAAGTGCATTAACTATTACCAAGTTACAAGAAATAAGGAAAAATTTAACATTTAATGAATATCATAAAGAAAATTCAAATCATATATTAACTTAATATACTTATGTACATCATGTCTATATGTAATGTAGAAAATTTTATGAAACAAAACAAAAATGAGCAGCTACAACTGTTAAAGATACCATATACCATTGTCACAAGTATAAAGAAATATTCATATGATTATCGTGAATCGCATATTTTAAGCTAATTTTCTAATTAAAATACTTTTTGAAAAAAAAACAAATTTATGCATATCTTAAGAAACAGCTCTTCGCCCCCTTCTGTTATATATGCATCGCCCAAAATGTATATTTTAGGCAATGTAACATAAGAGGATGCTTTTCTTCCTCATTTAATTTATGCATCACCTAAAAATACCATTTCTTAGGTAACATAATATCAATGGGTGGTCGTCGCTTCCTCCCTGGCCTATACTCTATGCATTACCCAAAACTACCATTTCTTAATCAACATAATGATAATGCAAATCCTTCTCCGTACTTGAGGTAAATGGATGTTCTTACCTCTTCCCAATATCTGGTATTCACTATACAGTTTTATTACCTTAAGAGGTAACAAGGTGTTCTAGAAACTTCATACCATGGCAACGTGCATTAATAGTTTTTCTCTTGTTAATTATGCAAAAAAAAAAACAGTTTTCTTCTTTGAAAATTTAAAGAATTTGGTAAAGATTGCAATGGAGGGAAGAATGCTGCATTGAATTTTCTACAATTAAATATTTCAAGCATACATCTTAGGTTAAATTTTTTGGAAAATTATTTTACAGATTTTTGTGTAATTAAGAAGAGAAGTGAATTGGTTTTCAGGTATTGTAAACTAAATGAGTAAAAGAATTAATTTTGAATGAGTGTAAGTGTGAGGTATGAAAATGGTGGTGGAATGTGGAACGGATTGAAGAAACTAGATTTATTTCCTTATCGCATTGTTCAACATATTAATTTGCACAATTCTAACAACAAACAAAATAAACAGACATAGATAAAACACTGCACAATCACATTCCACCAAAAGTACAAAAAACAAAGAATATAGGAAAACAAAGTTTTGGTAATACAATAGTGTGTTTGAATTTATCTGAGGCTGGTTAAATGCGATTGCAAAATCGTTTTCGGTTTTTCTTTTTTTTTTTTGGAAATTAAATGTAACTTTAATAACTTGTAGACGAGATTAGTCAACTTAAATGCGATCATAATTTAGGAAAAGTATTTTGGATTTTTTGTTTTCTTTTAACTTCAGATTTCAGGTTAAAGTTTCGAATTATAATTTCTTCGAAATTTAAGTGCCGATTTATTAATATTTAACTTTTTGTGTATGCTTGAAAACTATTACTTAACTATTATACGTTTTATTTAGAATACACGTATGTAATATTTATAATAACACTAGCGAAGGATGTAAATATTCTGGAATGGGTACAACTGGTTCCGTAATAGACTATTAAATCCCGACAACTCATCCCTTTCCGTTCCCTATATAGCTTAACATATAGAAATACTTCCATTTTGTAATCAACCATAATAAAATTCATAAAGTGATCACGGTAATAGATGCCTAAGCGCGGTCGCCGTAGTAGAGGCAGCGTCTACCATAACTTTAGGGAAGTAGGAAGTTAATAAAGGGGAAGAATGGAGGGAACGACTAAGGTAGTGCAAAGTGCCTTTAAAGAGAAGACACGAATGAAAAAAGATTGAAACCTGGTTGAAAATATTCGAATTTTCTCCCACGGTCGGCTAAAAATTTGGAATTGTTATTATTCTAAATTCTAAACTGCTTTCGATTCAAAAATTAATCCTATAAGCTTTCATTTTCTTCAAAATAAAACCTACCGTGAGATTTCGCGAATCGGACTTTATTTCTAAACTTAATTGAGTGATAAGGACTATTAGGTCAAGAATCCAAGAACCACAGGTCTTAGCATTTTACTGTAAGATCGGACGTAGGCTATACTTTCTTAGTTCAGTAAAATCTTTAACTTAGTTCTTTCGCCTTTATGTGGTATTGTGGAAGCCGGCTAAAGGAACAAGTATTTTTGTAGCAACAAGTAGCAGAACAATCATATCTGAGCCTAGCTAGCTTTATTGCGCTTGCTATCGATTCTAAACCATTTATAACTGGTTAACAGTTGAAGTCATATTAAAGGACTGTTGTGGAAAACCTCCTTTCACGCAAACACAGGTGGACAAACGATTTGTTTTAAATACAGCTTTTCCAAATTATATAGGTGTTCTTCGGTCTGCATTCACAGGATTTTGAAGATTAACAATTATTATAGTCTTAAGGTCTAAGTCTAAAGGTTTTTTATAATAATATTCAAAAACTATCCCCTTACGCTTTTGATTTACAATTGTGAACAGAAGCCTTTCGACTATCTAACTACACACACTTTTAAATTCTATCTCTTATATTTTATCATTCTTTGTTATACCAAACAAAACCATAATTACAAGTCATATTAGGGAAAATGAATATTTACCTTGAAGGTAACTAAGAAATAAAACTCTGATTAAATTATTTTTTTGTTTTTTTGGAATTATTGCAACACAACACAAACAAAAAGATATTTTATTATAATCCTTTATTTTCTTTTTAATAATAGAATAAAACTTATAACAGCAAAAAAAAAACTATTCTATGTTACTAATAACTTATTATACCACCATGGATAAGTAATAGTTAACACTTATATTTTAGGTTCCTGTGTGAATTTTTCAAGCAAATTAAAGCCAAAAACTCAAAAAAATAATAAAAAATTGAATAATTATTTTTGCATAATAATTTTTCGTAAGTGGTGCATGTCTTTTAGAATTTTTGTAATTAAATAATTTAAGAAATTATTAGAAAATGTAATCATTGACTGGCTCTATAGTTTAAATTGTAGAAAAGCCTCTCAAAATATCATACGGCTTAAATAAGTTAAGTTTAATTTTTAACTACAATACATTCCTTAAGATCACCAGGCTCTTATTGTTCTTCTAAAGTTTTATGATTTTGAAGCTTTCGGAAGATTTTGTTAAAGAAGTTTCATTTTTAGTTTTTTCAGAAGTTTGAAGACTGTAAATTTCCATTGCTTTTCTCAGGTTTTATGAATTTGAAGATTTTGGACGAGGTTCTTCAAAAAGCAAACCGTATCTATTGCTCCAGAAATTGTTTTCAGAATGCATAAAATTCTCATTCTTTTTCTCAGGTCTTATGATTTTGATTCTTTCAGGTGAGTGTCCCCAAGAAGTGAAAGCTATCTAAAGCTTTTCGGGTTTCCCATTTTTTTCTTAATTTTCATTATTTTGTATCTTTCCAAAGATTTTCTTCAAATAGTTTCAACTAGAAGCACAGAGACACCAGAGAAACTTTTTAAGATTTCCAGGTTTCTATTATTTTTCTCAAATTTTATTATTTCGAACCTTCCCGACAATATTCTTTCAGAAATTTAAGGGATCATGTGATAGAAAACTTTAGGAAATGGCATATATCTAACAGTCATACAGTTGTTTAAAAAAAAATAAGTTAAACAATAAATATAATTCTAGCATTGTTCACCCCTCCTAGATGATTTAAAGTTTCTACCAAATAACAGATTGTGGTTATGTGATATTTTTATCATACACTTTTATTTATAGATATATTGAGTCTCAGATATTTACCTAAAGATTCTTTTTGATCTCACGGAGACTCCAAATTGTTTGGGATCCAATCTTTAAAATGTTATTGGCAAGGAGTCTTCAATTTTTGTTAAGAAGAAGCCTTTAAGTATTGATACAAAAATATTTCTTAAGGTCTGTAGCATACGATCGTCATGAATTTTTAGGAAATTTATCATCAAGTCTCATACGATCGTCATGGAGATTTAGGAAATTAATCTTCAAGACTCGATTAGTAAATCTGTTTCGGAAAAAATTATTTTTATGTAAAATATGAAGTTGGAAAACTTGTGGCTCTTCCAATCGATACAAAGCTTAAATCCAATAATGGTTTCTTCGTGAATGATGGCGACGAATCTTAAATACCAACTTCATAAGCTGCTTCTAACTTTCGTTGTATTTCGCTGAACTTCGAACAACGTTTCTTTATATTAAGTTATTTGTTCTTCCTATACTCTACACTAATCAACGTACCTAAATCCTTTTTATTACTCCTATTTCCATTTTTAAACAAAACAGTCTTTATTGAATAATTTGTCCTGGTACACACAAATGCATGCATGTTGTACCTGTATATGTATTCAAATTTTATTGCCGCAAGTCCCAACGAATCGCAACACATAATTCTAATCAGTGCTTTATTTCTATTTCATACAGTTAATTGTTTCATTGTTTTTTCTCTGAAAATTTCTAATGAATGAGCAGGAAGGATATAAACAAAAACAACAATTCAGTTCACCTAAGTTCACCCAAGTATATGTATATGTTTAGAAATATTCCTGTACATTGCATATTAATTATTGTTATTAGAGTGTGTAACACCTGGTCTAACATATTATTTTCCTTAGAAGAAAAAATAAATTTATAGTAACCTATTCAGATTCATTTAATGTACATACATTTTAATTATAATTACTGTTAGAAAGAGACAGAACTATAGAAAAATAGAATACAACATAAATAAGAAGGTTTTGATTGTGGTATTAGATAATTAAAACTTGTATATTATAAATGTTAATGTCCTTATATACATGTATGAATTGCTTTTCTTAAATTTTTCCAAAAAAATTTTTATTTGAAAGACGCGTTTTTTAAAAATTTTTACACCATAACTATGGTGAATTTGAAAAAAAAGGTGAATATAAATAAAATGGATGTGTGCTCTATCAGAATTATTTAATATGTTGTATAAAATTATAATTAAATTTTAAAAATTTATTAATTTTTTTGTGGAAATATCGCAAAAATCTCTTAACAGTAATAAAAAACAATAAAAAAAAGGAATTACCGTTACAATTGTGGTGAATTATTAAGAAACAGTTGGTTTTTGTTGTATTTATATATATATATATATATATATATATATAACTTTTTTAAAAACTAAATTTTAATACTCATTAATTTTTATTATTATTAAAAAAAGAGGCAAAGTAAAAGACAAAATAAAATCAAAATAATTGGATTTGAGTATGGTGGGAATATGAAAATGTCGAAAGGGGTGGGTAAAACCGATTGAGTTCACATTTATTTTAAATAATTAACCTATAGAAAATTGAAAAGTGAATTGAGAATCGTTATACTGAGGAAGAAGACTTAAATATCAAATTCTTAATATAATCCCCCTTCTACTGTTTATTCTGAAGTGGGTAGTTTTTTATTCAAAGTACCGTTATTCAACTATTTCACATATCTAAGCGCTTTTATTTTGTACCGTTACTTTTACTACCTTATTAAATATTAATCAAATTTTGGGGAGTGAGGGTTTCAAAAATATTTTTGAAAGGACATTTTTTTTTACATATGATTGAAAAATACACACATTTAAAATGTTAATATGTAGGGGTGTGTATGCGTATGGTTTAGTTTTTAAAAAGTTTCATTGGAAAACAATATGTGGTTATTTTAAAGTGAAATTAAGAGAATTGAAGTGAAAAGTTTGGAAATTTGTTAATATTATAAATTGAAGGATGTGTGCTACTAAGGGTTCTTTTGACTTTTGTTGGGTAGAATTTTACTTTACAGTACAGTATAGGTAGACATATCTATATTTGAAATATACAGATGTGTGTGTAAAAATTTTAAAATAAATATGAAAATAAGTGTTTGTATTAAATTTAAATATTTTGGTTTTATTTTTATTTAAAAAAAAAAAAAAATTAACTAATTACATATGGGATTATGATTAGTATTGTATTGGGATTAATTTTAATGTTATTTACTGTATATTGAAAAATCTTTTTTTTTTTTGTTCAAAAAACTCAAATTTTCAATTTTATAAAAATATGGAAGGGGAAAGAAAGAGAAAAAAGATACTTGTGAGGATTAAAAAAACAGATTACTTCATTTTAATAACGACAAATGAATTTTTTTCAGTTACTTATCATCTGGAAATAAAATTTTAAAATGGATGAAGAATAGGGGGTTAGTAATATTTTAAGAAATATAAAAAAAGTGTTAAATTAATGTTTAAAAGGTACTAAAACCAATAATAATAAATTAAATTAAATTATTTTTTTTTTCCTTTATTTTTATACTAAATTAAATATTTTTTTTGGTGTTTTTCTTTTGAGTTTTTTTGGGGGTAATTAAGTGATTTGAAAGGTTGCACGACGCTTTCTAGAGATAGAAAATCTCAACTAGACTTTGTCTAAAATTGATTGGTTGGTTTGAATGCCGAGTCCGTTCCTTATAACCACTTCAGCTAAGTAGCGCAATGTGGGCGTGACCTACTAGCAATTTCTGTTGTCACAAGAGTTATATTAGGTTATTTGAGTTTCATTGTAGATCCATTCCATCGCAGTCAGAAATCTTACCATTTTTGTTGATGTAGAATAGTTAAATTACTTGGATTGTTGAATTCATGTCTTCCAGCACTTATTTTTGTGCTTTAGTCAGAGCTAAAAATTATTTGAGGAATTACGTTTCTTAAGCGTATTTAAAACTGTACCATCACACTTAAAACTTAGCTTCAAATGGTCGCGGGGACTAAAATTGTTTAAATGCGTCGTATATCTAGTTAATTAGACAAAGGCTAAAGTAAATTGAAGAGAAGAAATTAAATCATTCGAATTGTTTGATTATAACATCAACGCTGCAAAAAGTTTGTTTGACAGTTTTACAAGCCGAAAGAGCAAATATTTCAGCCGCTTCATTGGTGAAATTTTTTTATTGGAAACAAAATTAGAAAAAATTTTACAGTAAGTAATAAAGTCATGGTTTCAAAACCTTGTTTGGGTAGAGTTTGCGGTGGCCACTTCTCTTATTTTTATTTTTGGCTGGCAACACTTTTATAGTACGTCGTGAAGCCAGGGTTATTTTGAAATACTTATGTATTATATAATTTATGCGAGATTTGAATTGTAGAACGATCCGAGGCTTGGATTCCAAATCAGGATATTCCTTCTCTTGGATCTTCTTCTCTTATTTCTAGATTCTTGTTTTCAAGATTTTAGTTTTCTAAAATATTTTTTTTTGGAATTTTATTGCGGTTACCCACATTTAATTAATGAAATATGTACCAACGAATGCTGGTGAATTAAGTAAAAAAAAACAAACATCATTAGTTATTAATTTAATATACAAAATGTATGTTATAAATTTGATGAACTTTTTGAGAGAAATCATCCCTTAAGTAATAATTTAATTAATTAATTTTGTTTATTTTTAAAACATTAATTTAATATGAATTTAATGGAATTTTTTTTATTTTAATTTTTTTTTGTTTTCTCTGGGACGAAGAATCAGGTGAAAATATATTTTGTAGATAAAAAAGGTATTCGAATTTTGTTTTATAATTATACATTATTTAATAATTAGTACTTTTTAATTTTAAACTTTTGATTTGAACTTTTTGTAAAATATGTTAGAAATAACTTTCAAATTGTCTGTCTGTCTATTTTTAGAAAATGTGATAATAGACAGATCTCTCCATAATTTAAGGGAGACAGATGTACTCTCTTGTTTAACTAATATACGGGCAGAAATAAAATCCCCCTACTTTAGTTCAGCATAGAGTAAAAGAGGTTTTTAATTTAATATTTGTAGACTATTTGTGGGTAATGTGTCGAAATTTTTTGGGCACATTCACGACAGATGGAAATAAATACTTTAAATTTTCGGAGTGCAACACCAAAATAAATCGATATTTTGTTTATAAACTTAAGGCAAACAGGCTACATATTTTCACTCCACAAAATTGGGGACCAGGAGTTCAAGATGTGTTGAGATTTTCTCGTTTTGAAACACTTGAGACTTAATAAAAATATGTGCTTTGAATATTTGAAGCTCATTTGCGAAATGTCTTAAAATTCTTTCAACCCATTTAAAGTAGCAAAAACTAGAAGTGCTTTCGGAAGACTATAGGCAGTATGGAAGTTAACATAGCACGCGGAACAAAAATAAGAATTCTCGAAGCATGTGTCAAATCATTACTGCTATATGGAAGCGAAACATGGCTTGTATCAAGAAACAGCATACAGAAAATACAATTCTTTGTGAATAAATGTCCACAATAATATGTCGCATATTCTGTCTTAGGCGAATAATGAATGAAGAGCTTTGGGTGATAAAACCATGAACAAGAGTCGTTATGGGTTCAATACCGAAAGAAGAAATGAAGGTGGATTGGTGACATTCTCAAGCGGCCAATACCATCAGTGGCACGCCATAGCCCTTAATTGGGTCCATAGAAAATAAATGTGACCTACAAATGGGGAAAAACCTGATCAGAAATAACGAGACTAGCGCTAAATAGGGGCAGTTGGAGAGGCTGTCCTTTTAAAAAGCCCTATATTCCCTAGGGCAATAATAAGGAAAAACAAAAAAACAAAGGTCTCAATTGTAATATAATTTTTATTTTAATATCTACATTACTGTAAAAGTGTTGAATGCCAGTCAATACTAAATATTATTTTATTATTTTTAGAATTTAATTAATATTTTTTTTTAGAATGCTAATAGAAAAATTTAAAATTTTTAAATTTGCTAATATAAAAAATTGTACAAATTTGTTACAGTAATAAAATCATCAAATATCACATAACAAATATTTAAAGCCTGTTAAATCAATGCTTCAATTGTTCAAACTCAGTTAAATTTACTGTTACATAATAAAATCCTTTAATAAAACAGTTAGTTTTAAATTTGCATAAAATTATTCAAGTCTTTTATTATCAACTATTACCACCTTTTAACACAAGAAAAAATCAAAAACAGTTTTTAGTTCTAAAATTAGTTTTAGATCATTTTTACCACCTGGAGATCAGGATCTGTTTCGAGTTTAAAATTTTTTTTTTGCCTGTGCATCTTCAAATCATCCATAAAAATTCGTGATGTAATAAATTTTCCAGTGTTCTAGGTTTTAACTTTCTTTTTTGCTTTCTCAACCATAACGATTCGATACGCTTTCATTTAATTCTCAGAAATATCCGAAGAAAACCCGAATACTAAATTCATGTGAGATAATAGATGTATGCTATCAGTTCACAGTATCTAACAGTATCACACAATTTTTCACAGTTAATTCTGAAAAATATTGATGAAGTCATTAAAATTTTATGATCCGAATAAATTTTCTTCATTTGGTCCTTGAAGTTTTCTTGAAAAATTAAAAATTTTGAGGAAAAGAAAGGACATCAATTTCATAATTCTCATCATCATCAAATTCTCAGATCCTGCTCAGATCCTATTCTATATTACAAAACGCATTTTTTCAATTAAATGCTTATTTGAACTTCATTAAATCAAAATTTGTAACACACCATTAAAAGAAATTAGAAATTAAAAGAAAAAAGGACGAAGGGGATTTTTTTAAAATTTCATGTCTATAATTACTACTAAGTAGCTACTGATGATTTTTTTAAAAATTCAGTTGAAATTTTTTGAATCCTTTCGTCCTTTATTTTTTTAAATGCAACTTTTTAAAAAGTCTTAGTAGCATTTAAAATAATTTAATAAGGACCTTTCGTCCTTGTTTTGCAAAAGGAACTTTTTAAGTACTGTAAGCAGTATTTAAAATAAAAGAACTTTTCATCCTTATTTTGAAAATAGGACTTTTTAAGTAGTGTAAGTTGCATTTAAAATAATTTAATAAGGACCTCTCGTCCTTGTTTTGATTTAAGTATAGTATTTAAATTTTCTTGAAAATTTATTACTTCGAATAGAACTTGTCATAAAGTTCTCTTGCATATTTTGTTTTTTTTTTTTATCTATTAAGAGAGTCGCCCTCCTTTTTCTTTCAATTTTACTTAAGGAACTTGTTTATTCTTTATCCACGGATCATAAAGTATATTTTTTTGAAGACTAACTTAAAAAAAAAAAGAAAAACAATAAGAAGATAAAAATAAAAATCCATAAATTACGACATCCTTTTCTTTTTAAAAGGAATTTGAATTTTGTTGTTGTTGTTGTTGTGTTTTTTTTTTGAAGAAAATCTCCAAAAAGTATTTATGTGTTTTTGATGCACAAATCACAAGTATAATAAGACAAGACAATAACAGCAACAACAACAACAATAGAAAGAACCATAAACATACATACAAACATATAAAATAAAAATTTCCTTCCAGATTTCTTAAAAGAAAAACCTGAAACTCTGAATCTTTCTTTAAGGATTATAATATAGAGCTACAGCTATTTTTGTTTTTACTTATTTTTTTTTTGTTGTTTTTGTAAAAAATTTTTGAAAAGAAAATAAAATTTATTACTTTTTTTTCTAAGGACATAACAAAATGATATGTGAGGGAATCTATACATGCATACATAGGCACTTATTATACGATAAGAACATAAATATATATGAAATAAAATAAAAATATACATCATATCTCATTTTTTGAAGGACATGGAATGTTCTTCGGCTTTGTCGTATTTTTTTTGTTTTTCTTAAAATGTGCCTGATGGCTAAGATCTTTTCTTAATAAAATACATACATAATTTTTTTTTTAGGTTTTTATTTTTTTTCGTTGCTGATTTTGATGTTTTTTTGTTTTTTCTTTCATATGATAATTTACCATTAGATGTTAAACTTTTAGGACTTGTTGGGGTCTAATCCAAATATGGAACGATTAGAAGTTTTAAGGAGGTGTTGTAGAATAGAAATATGGAAATGCGGGAACTTATGGTTAGCCACTTATATGGCAATTTTATATTAAAATGTTATTTAATGCTGCAGCTCATTGTTTATGATTCATAAGGATTTCTTGCCATCTCAAGAAGAGAGATCTGTATAAAATCTTCAAAATCCAAAATCGCCGACGACAAAATTTCCGAATACAAAATATTCAAAACCAACATCTCCAAAATATATAATGGTTTTTAAATATGATTTCATTAGAATATATTTCCAATAAAATTAGTTAGGTGGCATAAGTTGTATGACAAGTTTGGATGCTGCACTTTCCATTATTGCAGATTCTCCTTTTTTAAACTAATGTACGTTAAAAGAATCAGCAGAGGGATTTTACAGTTAATTACTGGTTTTGGGGTTTCGGAAAAGCAGCTACTATTTTTGGAAATGATTTTAAAGAATCCATAAACAGGCTGTTTCCTTTTTCTAAAATATTTGGGGACTTACGGAGTACACCACAACGCAACTCTTAAGAATTATTATCGTAGAATTGGCTAGATCTGGAAGGCCAGAAATATATTTTACTAATTAAGAATTAATATCTCGGATTTTTTAAACTGATTTAAGGAATCTTAGAAAATTAGACAACTTTTGCTATTCACTGTATGGTATTTATTCTAAGAGGAAAGATTGGGGGGAATTGTGATGTAGGATGATTTGGAAATTAAAAAAGTTACATAATATCGGATTGAATTGGTTTGGAAAATATGCAATAATAAGTGGCATTCATTCATTCTTCACTTTAAGATAACATATGTACCAAAAATAAGCTAAGAGCTTATATACTTTATTTTAGACTTAAATAACTTTAGTAAAAATCAATCGGATCCCCTAGATTTTTTTATGTTAATTCTCAATATCTCATCAATAGGTACACATTGCCAAAATTGCCAAAATTTTGATTGCCAAAATTTTCTGTTCATTCCTTCGCCTACAGATGGTTTACTGATTCTTTGATAGAAGTTTTTACAGGTTTTCAAAAAGTTTATCTCAATAATCAGGGTCCTAAATCGCATCAGCCATTTATATCAGCAATTAACTAATCATATTATTTTATTTATAAGTTTTTGCATTTAATATAAATAACCTAGGTATGAAGTATTGATTAGAATAAAAAAAACTTATCATAAAATTGATTATCTAATAATTTGATTGGTGATTTATATAGTCTATACTAAATATTTGAGCTCTAACCTCAGATTTGCTTCTCACTAATCAACTAATCATATTATAATTTTTTTTATAAGTTTTTAAATAATATATCTGAACGATAGCGCTCAGTGGTTCAGTGGTCAAACCCTAGTCGCATATTACAATAATTTAATAATAAGTTCAAATGTCAAATCGGCAAAGGATTAATATTATCAGGCAATATTTACTATAGCCTAGTACTACAAATAAATAAATAAATTAATAAATAAATAATCGATGACATTTTAATTAAGAAAGAAAACTTATTATAAAATTGATTATCTGATTACTTGATTTATGATATAAGTCTTTAGTGCATACTAGATATTTCACATCAATCTTCCGATTTATTTGATATTTCGTAAAAATTTTTGAAAACATTTTTAACCTCAACAATTTGAGAAACTCTGTTTTATTTAAATATATGTATAGAAAATAAAAAATACTTAACATCACATTATTAAAAAGAAAAAACTCTCAAAAAAATAAAATTCTTAAAATATTCTTATATAAAACCTTCTATCTGAGAGACATGATCTTCTCTTCATCTTCAAAAATAATCACAAAAAAAAAAAAACACAACAACAACTACAGTACAACAATTTATATTATATTTCTATAAATAAAGAAGCATTCATTCGTCCTTAAAAGAATGTTGTTAAAAAAAATATTCTCAGAGTTTTACACAGTATAGATTTCTTAGTAGACCATATTATTATATTTTACAAAATACACATTTACATACATACATACATACACACTAAAATACTTAAAATATATAATATATATAATTTTAAGAAAATATATCCTTTTTGACATATGTCTGATGGTTTGAGCGATTTATGACAAAATTATTCTTTTGAGTTATACATACTATGAGTTTTATTTTTTATTTATCTTATGTTATTGTTTTTTTTTTTTTTGTATTTTCTCATCCAATCCTTGATATGTACATATATTACATACATTAATACATATATAAAAATCTAGGATTTTTTTTAATATAAAATATACTGATAGAAAATAATCTTAAGAATTTTATTTATTTATTTGCTTTTTTTTTTTTTATTTTTGAAATTCTTAAGATTATACACACACACACAGACATATACACACCATCCATTATAATATTGACTTATGGTTGTAATTTTATTCAAGATTTTGTGTGAGTTCTTTGTTTATATATGTTTGTACGTGTGTGTAATTTGTGCATGAGAAATGAGAATACAAATCCTTAATATACTTTTCAAGTATTATTTTTTTTTTGTTTTTTTCTGAATTTTAAGTGAAAATCGAAATAAAAAATCTTGAGTGAATTTTGAAATGATCACGTTTTAACTTAAAAAAAAAAACAAAAAAACAACAAAAAAAATACAACTGTCATTTTAAGATGAGATGAGATCGCACTACTCTATTTTTACAATATATACTTATAAGTAGTAGTTACAATTTCACTTATAATAATGAATGACTGTGTGTATGTGTGTGTATGTCTGTAAGTACATTAAATAAGATAAGTAAAGGCTATTATTATTGTAAAAAAAAAAAAAAATTCAAAATAATGGTCCTGTTTTTCGTTTTTGTCTTGTCTTGACTTGACTTGTCTTAAAGATGATTTACAGTAACATTTTGAATGTCTGAATTTCAATTCACTGCATGTGAGTGAATTACATTAAGAAAATTATTATTTATTTTATTTTGTTGTTTTTATTTTTTTTTTGTATATTATATATGTATATATATATATATATATATATATATATATATGTTGTGTGGCATGAAGGCGCATTCATGAGAGATGATAAAATTGTATATATTTACATGTGTATATACATATGTATTTAGAGTGTATTCAGGATTTTAGTTTCTTTTCAATAATAAATCTGACTGGCTAGTGAAGGATATAATTCATTTTGGGTTTTTTTCTTATTTTAGAGTTTAAGGTCTTATAATATGATATAAATATGTATATATATATATATATGTATAATTATTAAAATAAAAAGAAAGAAAAAAAAAATAAAACAATTTTTGACATAAATTATGACTTCAATCCATCCGGTTGTTTATTGAGCGTAAATATATGTATGTATATATTTTTTATGAAAAGAATCTTAAGACATGAACGCAGTAATGTTAGTTTTTGAAAAAATAGGGCTTCTTAGTAAAATTAAATGATTTTTAAATGAAGGACATTTCGGAGGTGATTCAAGAGACTTGTAGTAGGAACTGATTTTATACAAAAACGGGGAAGGGTGTAGTAGAGTAGGCTGTGTCAACTCTGGGATTTCGTATGACCGTACGGACGGACATACATAGTTAAATCTATTTATTTTTCGGTTCTGATCCAATCCATACTCTCGGGTCTATATCTACCGGTTCTTATCTGCGTTACAAACGTAATGGCAAACTTAGTATATCCTTTGGACTTATAGTCATACGGGTATAAAAATGTATTATTTAGAATATCATAGTTTTTGAGGAGAAACCTCCTGGAAATCATTTTGGTACTGAAATTTGAACGGAATTTTAAATAAATAAAAAAAATTGTGTCGTGCTGGAACACTGTAACTGAACTCTATTAGGGTAAAGAGTTTAAATAACACTTTGATTGATTCTTGTAACCTTTGTAGGTAAAGCAAATTCAAAAAAAACCTAATGTGAGTTATAAGAATGAATTAAAATTTATTTATAATTTAGAAACGCAGTCACTTGTGTTACTTGACTGTTTCTTAACTAAATATAGTTTGAAGTTCCACAGATCTAAAATTAAGATTTTTCCATTCTTAACCCTTTGAAAACCAATAACTGGAGATTAGGTGCAAAAGTCCCAAGGATAGTTTTTTTTAAATAACTAACGCCCAATGGTAAAATTGCAATACTCGTAGCGGTAAATTTGAATTTGAATTTTTGAAATATTCGAAGTTTTTAAGTTCCGGAACGAATCTTGAAAACATTAGAGCTGCAGAATTAGTTTTAGATTAAAAAATATCCGGTCTAACTTCGGATGAAGCTATTTTATTATTAGTAGAACTTTTAAGGTGTTTTTTCACTTCTTGGGAGGCTTTCTTGGAGCTTTTGTTCCGTATTAATTTGGTCTACATAAAAAAAATTGTCCTACGACTTTTAATTAAGTGTAAAGTTTGTCTTTTACTAAGATTTTTGTTTTTAGTTCACACAGTTTGGAAGTTAAAAGCAGACGGCTGTCTGATAGCTGATAGACGAAGTGACTGACGGACTGCATGAAAATAAGAATAAACTATAATTTTTTTAAATATTCTGAAAAAAAATTCATATATATATATAATCTATGGCATATGTTGGTATACTAAATTGTATGTGATTTGATGTGAAATGTTGAAATTATCGAAGGATTCAATTTTACAATTCAAGTGTAAATTTTGATTATATTTCTTTCAATTCATATGTTCTTTGTCGACTTTCTTTTATACTTTCTTCCTAATATTTTTTTTTTGGTTGAGTGAAAGTAAACATAAATTTTATTTTTTTTCTTTTTTTTTTGAAGTTTCTTATCCAATTCTTGTTTTTGTTTAGAATTTTATGTATTAATTGTGGAATTATTAAATTCGATTTCAATAATTTTGAAAATATCATTCCAGGGATTCCATTGATTTTAAGTGAGCATTTGAAGGTTAAAATTTGTGTCCGTTATAAAAAATGATGATCCCTTTATAAAAATTTATTTACAGGAACATTTCAATTGTTGATATTTTGGTTATCCATTGTCTTTTTAAGGAGAAGTATTGTTTTCATTAGACTCCTCATTTTCCGTGGTGTTCCGAATTTTCTTTTTTTTCTGAGTGCACCCTTTTAAAATTTTGAGGTTTCTCAGCTTTATTTACTTAGGTTTCCTTCTAATTTTATGAGTTTTTTTTTTTTATTTTCTTTAATTAATGAGAAATATTAATTTCAATTGAATTTAGTCATTGCGGATGAATATTAGTTCAAATTTTAAAATATAAAACAATACAAAACTAAACGAAAAGTATTTTGCCAATATATATTATTTCTTTTGTATCTGTTTTAAAAATAATTCGTTTATTAAATTAATTTAATAATTTTATCTAGTTATTCTTTTACTTTTGCTGCATATCCATTATTGGATGTTAGCGATCATATGATACTGTTGATCAATTGTTGATGACTTATGCGAACTCTGGCTATGTACATTAGCTCTCCTATATATGAAATGCTGTTTCACTGTCTGATGTTTCTTAGCCATGACATTTGTTTCCTACCTATTCCCCTTCTTCCTTCAATTTTGCCTTGGACAATAAGTTAAACCAACTCATATTTTCTTCCGCGCATAATATTACCATAATATGATGTTTTCTGACATTTAATTCTTAGAAGCAGTTCTCTTTTTGCAATAATTCTACTCAGGACATGCTCATTTAAAACGTGTTCAGCCCATGAGATTTTTTACATTTTTCTGTAGACCCACAACTCAAATGCTTCCAATTAGTTTATGTCTTTAATTTTTAAAATCCAAGCCTCCATGTCATATAGAAGGATTGACCATATATAGCACTTCATTAATCTTAAGCGGAGTTTGATATTTAAATCTCTACAAAAAAATAATTTTTTATATTTTAAAAAAGCATTTCTAGTCATTTCGATTCGACACTTGATTTCTGTACTGCAGTCCCAGTCTTCATTTAACCAGCTTCTAAGATATTTAAATTGGAATATTTTTTCTGCTAACTATCATAAATTTTGTTTAAGAAAAATCTACTGTTAACCCAAAATAGTTAATAATAGTTAATTTTATCTACCACGTGTTGTAGGTCTTGGAGA